>CALNVZ010002100.1:53472465-53537028 GCA_940671915.1 Paracentrotus lividus | reverse complement strand
GAGAAGAGAGATAAGGGGACAAACAAAAATAATTGGTTGACAACTTTTTGGGGTAACTTTTTTTTTTTTTTTTTGGGTTCTTCTTTTCAATTCAATTCAATTCAAATCTATGATCAAGCTTTGAACGAAAACCATAGATTTTTCCGAGAGACGATAGTCCTTAATCTGGAACTTGAATCTAAACAACAGAGGGTGACGAAACCCGACCCTAGATTGAAAAAAATATAGGTAGTATTTGCGTTGAACAGGCAAATTAAGATCTCTGCGCATGACCGAGCTTCATTCATCAGATTTCCAAGGTGATTTGTGATCAAGCTGTACGGTACTGTGTACGTGCAGGTGCAAATGGCACATGTACGAGTACAACGTGAAATATACGGTTCGCGGATCAAATGCTGTGCATGCATACGCATATGCTGATGATTAGGATTGCATCTATCTCTGATCGAGGCTAGCGTGCGCGGTTCAAGAAGAGTCTGTGATGTGAAAGGGTGGAACATTTCATATGGTCCTAGATACTCTTCTTAACGGGAGGGGTAGAAGTTTGAATTTTCAGCATTGAGGAAGAAAAAATGACGCTGTGAATTTATGTATTAGATATAGAATGTCCTAGATCTAGAATCTAGACTCTAAATTATGGTAATTTTGACATGTGACATTATCTTGTTGCGCGGCAAAAAAGCTGAACGAAAGCTGGAGCTGCCTCCACGAGCCATGACGAGCGCGAACCTGTCTGGGAACTAAAATTATCTAGATTTACTGAAAATTTTGCTTTCACGTAATGAATCTTTGTAAGTTGGTTCTTGGATCGGTAATTGTATTTATGAACAACGAAACACACATCTGAATAAAAAACGAGTCAATTTAAAAGGGGATAATTGAAGACTTGTGAAGGTCCATAATAATTTGGTAGAGGAACGCCTAGCTAGGCTTGACAGCCGGTTTGTCATAATGTCCACCTAAACGTTAGACCAAATTGGTTTACAATACCTGCTGTTCTCTGGAATTTAGATATTACTTTTCTTTTTGGACATGTATCAATAGTCAGTGAACATTGTTTGAATCCCTTTGGATACTCATTATAAGCTTACTTTATAGCATAATTGGGACACCTGATAATTTTAAATTTGAGACTCGGTCTTTCATGTGATATTCTTGCATAATCCGTCTTTTACAAACATTAACAGATTTCTTTTGGGACTTGGAAGTGGAACGAGCAACAGTCACCATGATCATTTTCAAGAATACTGCGGAGACTCTTCCCAAGCAGATTCTCCCAGGTGAGTTAAGGAAGAATATCAAGGCATAGATCTAGCAAGAATTCAAAAATCTAAGAATTTATTTAGACCTATTTCAAATTCTTGTCACAAAACAGGGTTCCCACAGTCTAGTATATCAGAGAAATTCAGGGGAAATGATTTTACCCTTTTTTTCCATTCAGGGAATTTTGATTGGCCCCGAAAATTGTTGGACTGATAATTTAATGGCATACAAAACGACAATCATTGAATGACTTGGCTATGGTGGTTTTTTAGTGTAGCAAAACATTGCGAAAACTAATCGGGGTTTAAATAATTATCAGGGTAATTGAGACCTTCAACAGGGAAAATTCAGCGGAAATCAAGAAATTTTTGTTTTCTTGAAATGCTGGGACGCCCTGATAAAAAATCATTGAAACACATACAGTGCGTATCAAAATAAGGTAATCCATATTTGGAGGGGTCTTATTCCCAGCTCATCCAATTATTGATATTATTTCTGTAATAATAATTGAAGACAAACCTTCACCCTTACATTTACAATACCTTCTGAATCATAAATTAAACGCTTAGTTAAAAATAAATTGCAAATGAAGGTGTCGAGGTACAAAATCCATTTTCAAAGTTTTGTCAAAGGATTAAAGACTAAGTGGATGCCTTCAAAGGAGTCACACAACATTGCACGCAATCCTATTTAATGCTCTGGGCAGCAAGAGACAGCATTCACTAGTCTCTTCCAGTTTTCTTAAAACTTGGAAAAAAAGACTCTGGTATCTGCCAATTTTCAATTGCCAATAACTCATTTAGCTTAACATCTACACGTATGATTCAAGAAAGGTATCATTGAAAGGTGGAGATTCGTCTTTAATAATATGTTACATATGAAAAGCAAAAACAAATGATGGGCCCACTTAAAATGGATTACCTTTTTATTGATACACACTGTATACGCCGGAATCATACATGTTGAAAAAAAGGGGGGATTGAAGAAAAGCAAGCTTTTTGGGATGACTCATGATTTTGTCACAACATGGAACCTAACCACCTCTGACAGATGGTACATTGTAGGCCGGTCCACAAAATCAGAAGCAATAGTAAAAGTAACAAATTACAGAAATATTTGATACATGCAGACACGTATAAAGAGAGGAGGTTATGGGTAGAAGAAGGGGGAGGGGTTTGAATAAGTCAAATTCTACCTAGCGAGCAATTCTCATTACTAACTAGCAAAGCATGCAAGCAATCAGCGTATGAACCATTTTAAAATAAAATATTAAGAAGATACAATTCTTTTGAAGAGTTTCAAATGTTTCGATATGAAGACAAAATAAATTTTCGGGCTTGAAATAATAGAAAAGCAAACCACAACAAAAAAAGAAAGAGAGGGAGGACAAACAGGGAGTGGAAAGGAATGTGGAGGTGACCTTTCCATTTGCCCTTTTCCCAAAATATTAGATATTTTCATATAAATGAACAAATTATTTTAAAATGGAATGATTCAGGACATTTCCACCTTTCAACATTTCAATTTGGGCTTTTTTTTTTTGGCAAATCAAGAATTTTATTTATTTATTTTATCTTTTCTATTATTTATGTATTTATCTTTTATTTTTTTATTTATTTTTTGTTTATTTATTGATTTGATTATTATTATCATTTATTTATTTATCTATTTTTATTTATTATTTTTTTTTGGGGGGGGGCATGTAACCTATGAAATAGTATTAACCAGAATTTTTTTTCATTGGTGTTAAAAAAAAGTGCCAATTATTGGAGTAATTGCAGTAAAGTGGATGCAAGAGAAAAAAAAAAGGTCAGTTTAAAGAGGTATGTTGGGAATATATGATTGACAAAAAACATTTTACTTTTTTGGTCCCCCATCATATCCTGTGATATGACATCACGTACCTCGCTTTGGAAAGTAAAATTGTCTACAGTAAAATCTTTGAAATTTTCCTCATTCCTCAACAATGTTGTAACCTTGTCTTTTTTCATTGCATTTCTGAGAAGTTGAATCTTGACAGAAAATTTTAAAATTTATTAAATTTTGTTGAATTGGTAATAACCAAAAATTTGATGATAAAAAGACAGAGATACCAATGTTTATATGAAAATATGATGGCGCCAGTAGGTGAATAAAAAGGATCAGACATGTAACATAGCTCCTGAATAAGATGGTTTGTGCATATTATGGATGTCCCTCAAATATTGGTAGTTATTTCAAAACAATTCATTCAATGCATGAACCATATTCTAAGTCGTATTAATTGTACATGTTGTGTACATCCACATCAATTTTTTTTTTCTTGTTGATGCATCACGGTACTGATACACATCTTAATTACTGTAAATACCATTGATATCTTTGTATTTTATTGTCCAGGTGAGCAACAACACCACCTCGTCCAGACAATTGTCCCAGCCCGCGAGGTCCGCCTTATTTATCCTGTGCTTAGGGGTAGGCCTATCATGTTCAGTGCCATCGACTACACACAACATGCTCAATCAAACATATCAGAGCAAAAGACTTATTGTGCCGGAGAGGAACAGATTGTTATCTAGAAGGACATTTAGAAACATGTTGATAGGGCCTGCAGGACAGCTTGAATGAGGGCCTGGTCGAGGCTAGATTGCAGCACAAACCCATGGTTTTCGCATAGAGTCTGAATGTAGAGACTGATTCAAATTTATGTACTGTGCCATTTCTCAAAAAAGGCAGGAAACCATGGTCTTAATATAATGCCCCCGATGCAAGAGTCTGAGTGTAGAAGACTAGATTCACTGTGGCTCTACGTCTGAACTTTGACCACATGATGGTTTGGGGTCCTCTGACATATAATTTGTCAAGTGCGAGTCTGTGCCCCAGACTAGATCGAGGCTAGAATGCTGAACCGAACATTCTCTTCTGATGAGGAATTCATGTGACGATTTAGCTGCCTGTTGATCAACATGCGCATTCATCATAAGTAGGGACTGGTTAATACTTCTTTATCAAGAGAGTGACTGAAAGTATTTTTCCATGGTCCCAGAAGAATATCTAATAACAAGTGCCTCGGAGGTTTGAAGTTTTTAACTTCAATTATCTACTGGGATATTATGAAGGTTTTGCAGAACTTTGTTTTATCTAACTATATTTTGAGAGGTTCATGGAAATCTTTATTAATGGATGTTATGAAGGTTTTTTAGCACACTTCATTTTCTAACGGGATATTAATGCATTAAGAGAGTACTATTTGATATTAAGAATATCTCAAGAAACATGATCTCGCCACAAATAAACAAAGGGAAGTCATGATGTATGCCTACAATATATGTGTATGTAATCCAATTTATTAGAATGTTGAAATTTTCAATAGATCAGTATTTAAAGAAGCTGCCAGCATTTATATTGTTCTGAGAGAAGTTATGTTTATAAATATAACCTGAATTCTTCTTCTTTCCATTGTTCTATATCCTCGTTCATATAAAATATTTATGCAGTGATTTGACATGCTAACAATAATTGCAATAGTCAAGCTTTGAAAGATAAATGGGACTGGATATTGAATTTACACTGTCTGGCTGTAATTTCGTATTTTGGATGCAATTATTTTATCCAACCAAAAAACGGTGATTATTGTTTGAGCTAGAAATGGGGGACCACCTTGAATAACAGAAGCGTAATTACCTTTTATTTTTGTGTTTATCTTACCAAATATGAATTGCATAAGTAAATATTTCAGATTTAATATCTTTGGTTTAGTATCTAGCAAGTATATACTGTATGTGTGTGTGAAATATGACTGGCCCTGTTTGCTTCATGATGTACATAGTAGAGTTGAACTAGAAACAGCATTATTTGCATGTATTTCACTGTACAGAATTGCAGTGCAATACATTATATTCATTGATCCTAAATTTTTAATCCTGAAGATAAACTGCAGCCCATTTACATGGTGATCAATGCACAATGTATCCTCCTACATGTAGTTATTGAGATTAAAAGAAAGGAAAGAGATGAGATCAGTACATTGTAAAGTAAATACAAGTCATGTCTCCGTATGTCATGTGTTACACTCGTCATGTAGCAAGGATGGTAATTACATGTAGGTCTCTCTATGAGCATTTGAACCTTTGCATGAAAGCAATAAATTGATTGATCAGTCACAAAACATGTGCGATGAAGAGAGAATGAATAAGGTCAACAGCCTTTTACTTAACCATCTTCAGTACATTGAATGTTATGATGTGAAAGGAAATGAGCTAGTATGTCATTTATGTACCTTTACATTGTTTGTGTAGTCTAGTGCACTGTCCCCAATCATGAGTTGAGCATGAATGGTGAACCGTTGGCCATAATGAGATTACATTATCTCTATGAAGGCATACACTTTTACTTAAACATGGATATTAGTGGAGTATAAGATTGTCGGTTATAGGTTATGTAGGAATCAGTGCACATAGTGTGTCTCATAACTAATGCATTAGTCATATTAAACGCAATCATAAGTTAGGCAATTTCTGTTATTCTAAAATCTCTACAAATCTGTAGAAGAGGTAGGCCTAACTGCAAAAACAATGTGTATTGTGGATGCTTCTTCCTGTTTTAGCAAATCTTGCATGTGATATCAAATTCTACTAATCCACCATACAGAGCTACATGAGCAGCTTTTGAACCTGTCGTGACCACCATGTTAGAGAAAGCAACAGGGCCACTTAAAGCCGGTGTAATAGTTTGGTACAAAAGGATTTGGCATAAAATCGAATTAAAATATAGTTTCATGTAGGTCACATGCACTAAAAGAATGTGTGAGAAGTTTTGTGATATTCTTTCACGATTTCCGGTTAATTTCAGTAAAAATTGAAACCAAACAAACGGTTTTGAGACCTTTGCTGGGTTTCCAGTCCCTCCGGACTTCCCGCATGACGAGCATAGCAATCTGTGTATCACCACACAGGAAGAGAAATCCCATTTGTTTTCCATCTCAAGAACGCCTAGTGCACCTGAGATTAGTCGGATCCCCGACTTACCTTGTTTTATACTTATGTCGTGAAATAAAGACACTAAAACGAGAATTTCATGAAATATAAATTTCTTATTGTAAGTTACAGGATTCCAGTCTTTTCTTATATCTAAACTTGGTGAATCCAAATTATTGTTTCCTTCTCCCCAAAACTATACCACAGATAATAACACGCTAATAGAATTAAGCAGGCTTTGAGAGAATACGGGACCCTGTCTAGTTTATACTTGGATCCTTTGTGTTATATTTCTACTGGCAACTGCTTTTAGTTGGTTTGCAGACATTATCCATACTAGCCCTGGGAATTAAATTACAGTCATTTGGATATGAGATTGATAGTGGGAACATCGATGATGATATTTGTAAATTATATGTAAAAATCAATGGTCCATGCCACATATGAAGCCAATAATGTTCATTTCTCCCTATCTAACTTAAATTGTTAATGACTCATGATATGAATGTTCCATCACTATTTTGGGTTTAGGAGATATCATGTACAAAAAAAAGAGAACAGTCTAAACTTAAAAATGGTTATGCAGACCTTATCACATTAGTTAGACATTTCTCACATGGTTCAATTATTCAGTACTAGTATAGCCTTGATGTTGATGAAAAATACTGTAACTGTACTAAATGCAGAATAGAAAGAATGAGCCTTGCATGTTGGTCTTCATTTCACTCTTATTTGTTATAGGTGTCAGCTATGCATTAACAGGCACAGTTTTTGAAATGAAATCATAATGGAAATGTTTAATGTTCATTCATTTAGAAGTTTGTATGATCCATTTATTTAATACATGATACCCTTTTGTTTTAACGAAATGTTAGAAGTGTTTATAGAAATTTTTATTGACTATACTTTACACCTTGTTGATCATCATTGGACTTTTTTTAATTGAATTATGTTCATTTTATGTTGATTTCTGTACATAATATTCTCACAGTATGTGGCAACAATCTCTTACTTTTAACTTGTGCTATATGTTATGAATTTCATTCTAACAGGAATATAACAGTTGTTGAGATACGCATTGATTTGTGATGTAATTTTCATTGGAATCCTTCCTCCCAACCTAGCTAGTATTACACAACTCAAATTAGCTGTTGTGTTTTGGTAAAGTAGAATGATATGAAAAAGTGAAATATGTGATTAGAATTTTTCTTTTCTTTTGAGAAAGAGAATACTTGTAAGTATAATCATCCTTTGAGATGAATCATATTGCAAGACCATTTTTGTGAACAATATAAAGAAGAAAAAACAAGACAGAAAAGAGAGAGAAGAGAGAGGGGGAGAGAGAGAGAGAGAGAGAGAGGGAGAAGGAGTGTTGTTGAGAAGTATAGTATGGATTTGAAAAAGGTATGATCCCAACCTTATACATATTACAATGTAGTAGAAGTAGTGCTTGCTTTTTCATGTGCATCTACTTACCAAGTTCATACACTTTTAATTCCTGGCCTAGACTTTACAAAACCCGGACTATACATCCCCCTTCCCTGTTCGTGAGAACTAATACAATACCTAAACATGTGGTTGGAAACGTGAGGTGTTATGGTAATTGTTTATTCTGTCTGCTGAGTCAAACTATACCATAAATTACACAATGAAAGAACGCCCAATTTCGTGGCTTTGTTGCAATCGATCCGTTTAATACTAGCTGTGTCCAGTTTTCGACCCTGGGAAGTTGCAATGGTTGACCCGAAGCTAAAGTGACAAGCTCACTGACTGACCATTGCAAGCGGTGCGGACACATGGATGTACCGATTGATATGGTGGGTTGTGTAATACGTACGTTGTATTTGTCTTGCCTGAACAATATATCACTCCCAAATCATCATACCAGTAGACGGGGAGGGGGGGGGGGCATCGGCCAACAAGAGAAATTACCTGAATTTGTAATGGGTAGTTAACCGTGGATACATTGGCAGGATATCCTGTTTAATTGTGATACAGATAGGAAGTTACCGACCCAAAAGTGTCATCATCTTCAATAGAATTAATGCAAATGATTTAGATAATACTAGCATCATAATCCCCACTATTGATGTTAAATCTATTCTAAAAAACCACGATAGTTTGACTATAATACAGGTATCACATAATAATAAAGAACCTACCTTGCGTCCACACTCAACTATATCAAACTAAATATCTTCATCACTCACTAGAAGGCCTATTATTATCGCCAAAACAGAAGTTACAGAAATTCGATCGAAAATTTACCTCTCTAGTTCTGTGTTGTTTTGAAATGTCTTTACATATATTTTATTTCAATGTGGCTATTATTTTGAATTAGTAGGTATCTCCACCACTATCATAGTAACTGAAACAAATTCACTCACAACATGTGTGCTCAGGAATATACTCGTCATTATGACAAATAAAAAGAAAGAAAAAAAAAAAAAAAAATGTGTGGTGCCACGAGAGGAGGGGGGGGGCGACACACCCAACAAGTTGGTAAACAACCCAATCTAATAACAGAGCGGCTCAGCGTGCTCAGACAGCCTGACCAACAAGTTGACCTTGGCTTGACCAAATCTGATGCTAAGCTTGACCTGGGCTTGGGTCAGACGAACTGACCATTCAGCGCGAGTTTCATACCTAGGCTCAGGACAGACATTCAATCAAGCTGACCTGGCGTGGGCTCTGGACAGCAAGGGGTGCCATTTCACGGGAGTTTGTAAGAAAGATTGACCATTCGGCACTGAGCTGAACATGGCTCAGGACAGGCAGATTGACCATGCAGGTGACCTGACAAAAAATATTTAACGACCTAGCCTTTATACAGGAAACTTTTATTATCCAATTATATCTTTCGAGCCCTAAACCTAATGTATACGGCCATATTTTGTATATCGTAAATACAGAAAATTTCCGGTGAACGACATGAAGTAAAAGCAGTAAATATGGAGGGAGGGATAGATGAAATTTATTGCTGTCATGTCAACATCCGCACATGAGAATATCGAAAATAGTGTTAGTAGGATTCTAATTTTATCAGCATAGCAATTTGACGAAAAGATGCCCAGGCGCATAATCGGACTCGCTAGGTATGACATGAACAATTTTACTGTCTGTATATACTAAGATCAATGTCCCTAATGTTAAAAAATAATTTGGGCGCCCACTAAGTTTAAGATAAACGATTTGCGCCCCTTCTAAGTTTAGTTCAATATGACACTAACTTTTTTTAAATATATCAGGCTACCAGACGAATTTGGGCGCCCGTAGTTATCAAGGTCAATTCAGCGGCTTTTCTGATTAATTTAAGATATTTGCGGCACCTGCTAGCTGAGTTTAAAAGAATTGGCGGCCCTATGTAACATCAATTTGGCACCCCTTTAGTATCGCGGTCAATTTGGGGCCCCTAAGCTTAAGATTAATTTGGTGCCCCTAAATTTCATTCGATTGCGCGCCCCGTAAGATCATTTTGGTGCCCGTCGTGGTTTAAGCAGTAATTTTGCCCCTGTGTGTAGTATCAATTTGGCTCCCCTTAAGTTTCAGGTCATTTGGTGTCCAAGTTTAATATGCGCCCTCTTAATTTGGAAATCAATTTGCCGCTCCCTAAGTTTATGAAATTAATTTGGTGCCCTTGATTTAAGGTCAATTTGGCGCCCCCCCAAGATCGCATTGGCGCCCCTTGATTTTATAAGATAGATTTGGCGCCCCTTACAAGTTTCAGGTCAATTTTGGCCACCCAAGTTGAGGTCAATGTGGCGCTCCCTATAGTTTTACTCCCCCATCCCCATCTCATGATTTTTTTTTCTCCCCCTTTCCCCTTCCCCTTCCCCCACCATCTCCTTCTTCCCGTCTTCCTCTTTTCTTTTATCTTGTTTTTTTTTCTTACTTCTTTCCTTCCCCCTATTCTCTATTTTCCTCCTCTTTGTTTGACGCCCCCTTCGCGATCTACCAAGGGGACCGGACCCCGTCCCCCCTCCCCCCCCCCAGAATACGCATGCGCAATGCCCATTTAGCCATGAACAAATAAAACAAAACAAAAAAGACCATGAATACATGTTTAGGCGAATAATTGCCAAGACATCTCTTTTTTTTGTTTGGTGCCATATGAATTATTTCATTGTTAATATATTACTATTATTATTATTATCAATTATTTTTTGCAAATTTGATGATTTTATCTACAAAGACGCATTTCCTACTCCCCTCCCCTCAAATACCCATTCCCTTCATTGTCTTACACCCCATACTTGCAAATAGGCCTAGTGATTGAACCATACATTTTTTTTCTCTTCTCTTCTTCTTCCTTCTTCTCTTCTTCTTCTTTTTTAAATTTTTATTTTATAGACATATTTGTTTATATTTATTATGACATAGATATGAGAGTAACGCGTGTGCATATTATTATATGGCAGAAGCTCAATGAGGCAGATAATTGATAATTATTGCAAGCGCTAGCTAGATTTACAATAGATCAGTCGAGGAGTAACAGTTAGAGATCAAGATCGATGAGACTGGAGAAACATATGTGCAACATGCTTATTATGGAAGATCAGAATTTATTGTCATTATTTATAAGTTTCATTTGACGGGAAACGACTGTTATTGTAATGTTTTCTTATTTATGAGGCACCAGGAGGAGAGTTGCGGCCGACATAATCGAATATTTCCAATGAATGCTCCAGTAAACTACGGTAGTATTGTCCTCTGCGTTTATATTGTGTGTATGTGTGTATGAAATAAAAATGAATTTTGAAATAAAGGTCCATTGTAACTTTTGTGAGATAGTAGTTAATGTATATTTTTTAATGAAATGTATTATACATAGTAGATGTCTCTACTTCATTAGTATAGGAATTCAGCTAGATTTATACCGTTATTCGTCTATATAGCTCTAGATCTAACTGTTAGTGTTACTGAACATAGATCTACTCATTTTGAGCATGTTGAGTCTGTTCTGACAAGTCTGCATTCTCTCACATCGACGCAAGATGAAAAAAGATTCAAATAGAATGAATTTCTCTACTAGCGCTGTAATATTAAAATGCAAGGCTACCATATAAACCCACGGCCATAACTACAATAGTATATACCAGTACAGAAAATATATGAAGAATCTTTGTTTAATTAATTTTACAATTGTATGATCATGATACCCCAACAAGAGGTTTTCCAAGTGAGCGCTAACTGAGACGGGTCCCGAATTATCTTTTTTATTCTTATATTTTGAAATAAAACACTAAAACGAGACCTTCAGTGTATCAATTTGCTTTATTATAGTTATTGGACTTCAATCTATCATAATTTTCTTAATGTGAATCAAAATATAATTTTTCTTTCTCCCGAAACTACTACAACCAGCTTTAAGATAGTTGTAGATCTAGAAAACCTACATGTTATTACATTAAATTTTAATAGAATAAACTAAAAACATTGGTAGTTTTCGGTTTCTACTTATAATCTGTTACTTTTCCTACCGTCTTTACCCCCCTCATAACAGACTGGCTCATAGAATCGTAGACATGTGACTTAAATGGCAGTCTGCTGCTCTGTCATACGTGAAAGATAAATCATGCTATCCAGGAATGCCAGAAGTGGAGGAGATTAAAAAACTGCTTGGCTGGAACATGTAGTAATAAGAATTTAGTTATGAAATGAAGGATTTTTAAATTTAAGATTTTTTTTTTTTTATTCACACCATTCCAATGCTAATAAACATAAACAAAAAGAAAGTTCCCCTATTTCAGATATCATAATTTTTGTAACAAGGAGAATTTTTAAAAATCTAATTGTAATGTCCATGTAGGCGAATTTAATTAGCTACCATAGGAGCGAATTTTAGGAAAAATCACAAGTCATTGCTTCAGTGATTAATGTCGAATGCAAAATGTCATTGGTCAAGTCCTGTAAGTTTTAGGAGTCAAGTTGAAGCAATGTTGCAAAGTTTCATAAATAATTCAAGTCAATGGACTAAAAACGTGACAATTATGCCAAATTTCACTTCGTTAAAACTTTTTGTTAAACCTCTGTACATAAAGCACATGGAGAGGAATCAATACCTGACAATGTGAAATTCGGCAATTTCATTGATGAATTATTGTTATCATTCTAACGGAGTTATGTCACGAAACTGGCCCAGCTTTCAACTGATCTCCAACTAAATGGATCTGATATACGGTATTAGAAAGTCACTGAACATGACGAAGTCACGAAACATTCTTCTCATTTGCATGAATTTCTGTATCTTGTGCCCACTGAGGCAGTGAAACATCGGTTTTTTTTGTGAAATAAAACCAAAACCCCTCCTCACCAAGACCCCCTTGCAATAAGTCTACAAGTTTGTTATATTTCCAATCAAGTAAGAATTTGAGATTTAGTCCATACTTGAGAAAAGGGGCTTTTCCAGTCTCACGTGCTCACTGAAGATGGGAAAAATTTTTAAGTATATGCCATAAGGATATTGACAAATGCCCAAAGAATAAATAAATAAACCCAAAAAATGTTATTGAGAGTGCTTTTCTAGTGCATAAAATTACTACAATGACTTTTTCTGCAAATTCTGAAATGGCCTATTTTTCGGTGATTGATTGGGTTCAGTCACGTGAATGGATGGATATTGGTTGCATACACTTCGAAAACAGAAATTCCCTCAATTTGACCGATTAACCATGGCGAAAGAAAGTAAAAAATACAGTTTGGCAATTTTTGCTGCATGCCACATCAACTGTGAAATTTGACACAAATTTTCATTTCCATATGTTGGGAGCACGTTTTGCATACATTCTGACGAGTAAATTATTAAAATCTGAAAATGGGTTCCGATATCATTAAATCAAAGTTGTGAATTTTAGCTTGTGAACTTAATAAAATGACATTTTTGCATTCACCATTAATCATGAAGCATGACTGATGATTTTCCTAAAATTCGTCCTATGGTAGCTAATTAAATTCCCTACATGGACATACAATTGATTTTTTAAAATTCCTACTTGTTCAAAAAATTATTGATAATCTGAAATAGGGAACTTCTTTTTGTTTTGTGTTTATAAACCAAAACACTATGAATATTCTAAATAGTAAATTTTCTGACAATTTACAATTAACAAATTAAAAAGAAAAGGAAGCGTAACATGCATGAGTCATTTTACTATTTAAATTGGTTAGTAAGGAGCCGGGCAATGAAATTAGAACCATAAGATGGCCAAACTGTGATGAAATTAAAAAGTATATTTAATTACAGTTTATTATACTTATTAGCTATTTCATCGTTTCATGCGTTTCATTTCCAAGTTAAAACTATTTTGATATTTCTGTAAGAGCAGTTTTTTGATGTGTCCTTAATAGAAAGTTATTGTTGTTTATATATAATGATTTCCGCTAGCCAGATTTACAATTGACGTTAACCCTAAGAATATTATAATCATTGCCAATCTTTATTTTCTGTCTGAACAAGGGTACATGTAGGTGGATGTATATTGAGATCATTTTAAAGAGATTCAAAACTCTGACCTAGAAATTTTAGTCTGTAAGAGAGGAACTTGCTATCGAAGAAATGGAACACAATTAAGATTGAAAAGTACCCATGTAATAGATTATTCATCACATTTTTATTTTTACAATTGAGGGTTATTTTACTGGATGTACTGTAATATCTAGCTTGTAAATGGGACAAAACAACAATCACTTTTTTCTTACCATAGTTGTTACCTATTGTCATCTGTGAAGATCAACCTAATGTTTGAACTGTTTCACTTTAAAAAATAATTTGAAAGTTATTTTTTCCTCTTTGGTTCAGACATCAACTATTTTCATTGTTGAGATCGTTGCGCTGAGTTCAGAAGAGAGCAGCAAGAATATCTTTGGTTATTACCATCTCAAAGAATGAGGTAATGTTTATAACACTAGAGATACAGGTTTAATCCACGTTGGTCTCATCAGACAGTTAGCCCAATTCTCTGATTGTCTAATACCACACACACATGGCTAAACCCGTTGGTCTGCAACAATTTGTCCTCATTTCCCCCTTGACTAATACATATTTGGTGTAATTCTCTCTGGTCTGATTTCCAATTCGTTAAATAGGCAAAGTGAAATTAAGGCCTAAAGATAATTGGACTAACTGGTTGTAGACAAAGATTAGACACATGCAAGGGTGGTGGGGGTGAGAAACAACGGCATTAGTCCAAGTGGGTTACGCAAAGTGATTTACCAATGGTAGTTTCTTTGTCTGATGTGAGTGGAAGTGTTTATTAACAAAGGTGAGGCGTCTGGGTTTAATATTGAATCAATCAACAGTTGAGATGCAATCAAACTGAAAGCTTAATCTTGTAGTGTAAATTAAAGACAGGGAGAATCCGCAATAGGATAGTCAGTCGCAATTTCTAAATTTCTAGTGCATATCTATAGAGAAAAACTGAATCACCTAAAGGTAACTCAAAGCAAGCTCAGACTGTTTTCCATATATATTATATGAACAATGAAGACATATCTGGACTCGCAAATTTTTTTTTTTTTCTGATGTCTCATTCACAACTAGTGATTGTCCATATGATATAGGAAATATGACTCTTTCTCTGAAGCGATTCTATAAACATTTGCCTCTTGAAATGTAGTTCTAAAAATCTTGAGCTGAATATTCTTCGTCCATATCTGTGTGGTGATGAATTCTCACTATCAATCACAAAAAGAATAAATCGTAGAAATCATTTTTCAATTTTCTTATCTTGGTCTATTTTCTAGGATGGCAAGAAGTTGTGAAGAACTTTATGAGAAAGACAATATAACCTTCGCAGAAGCAGCTCACAGTTGACCAGAAATGTGGATTGAAATTCCATCTTGAAGAAACAGATTGCAAGTGCCAACAACTTACAAGCAGTAAGTTTGTGTCAAATATTGGTTATGGTTTATGAAATTTTAATAAGAATTTTAAGACATTTTGGTGAATAATATCTTACACCTTTCATATAAGGGAAAAATTTCTCATATCGAACTGTTACAATATTTCAGATTTGAAACTAGAAGAAAATATCGAATACGTATTAATGCCCATAGAAAATGTTTGTTTCTTTAGATTATGTAGATCTACAGTGATAGTTATTTTAACACCTTTATTATAGTTGCTTATATATGGTATCATATCGATGATGTTAATAGTCAAATTGGAGAATCTTTTCAGTGCTTATAAAATTGAGTGATATATGATTCGATATTTGCACACATACATCCAGTGCCTGTAACATAAATAGATTAGCAACAATTAAAATTTGAGGAACTATTTTGATTGGTTGACAAAATCATTTTTTCAGACTGTGGATTCTTTTGCTTGCATTTGCGCTTGTTTTAATCTGCAGAATGTTCCAAGAAAGAGAAGGATTATGGAGAGAGTGCAAGCTGGCAGGGAAGAATATAAGCAATCCTGGCAACAAGCTTGGTATAAAGGTATGGATAATGTAACTTGTTTTGTGCATGCTTTCTTCATACTCTTTGATGGCAAGTCTGTGTGGAGATGTAACCCATTAAAGACTGGAACGCAAGGTGCTACCTGTATTAATCCTATGGGATTAAAAAATTAGCCGTCAAAGGTTAACCCACTCTACCTCAAAAGCGCCAAAAGCCATGTATGTTGACGTTAAATGCTCAATGCCAGTGTTTTGTTTTTCGCAGGAAGGTCTGATTGAGGTAGAGTGAAAAGATTATCAAAACTTTTTAAGAGAACTCAAGATGTGTAATTTTGATTTGTATGCAAACTATATATAGTGAGCAATTCAGGAAAACTTGTGTTTTTACTCCTGCTTTGTACATAATAATTGTCTATGGGAAAAAAATTGAGTTTGGACTGACTTAGAAACCTTAAATTTTTTTTTGGCATGCATTAAACTTTGAGAGGTCCATGTTAGCCAAAAGTTTGCATGGCCCGAAATATGTTAATATGAGTAACTCTTATTTTCTTGTGAATTTCCTGAAATTGATGCCACATTAAAGGGGAAGTTCACGCCTGGAATTTATTGGTTTAAATATTGCAGAAAAAATAAAATAAAAATATGAATGAAGTTTTGAAGAAAATCGACCAAAAATAGCCGTAGTTATTAATATTTAAAGTTTGATTCTATTGCGCAGCAGCTCCCCATGTTGTTGTGTATGTAAATTCATAAATTTGTCTTTTTTCATGGTCTTGATAAAGTAATGGTCAATTTGATAGAGGGCATGTATATTAACATAATGTTTGATGATGTACTGCTGCACAGTAAAATAATTACATTTTCTTGATAAAAATGATACTTATAGATATCTAACCTACATAACATATAGAGAGACTGCTCGCTCACAAAATACAAACTTCAAAATTATTCTAAATTCGTTAATTTTTGTCCATTTCTCCAAAACATTCATCATAATTTTTCTTTTATTTTTGTAGGCATTTTTAAAACCAATTTAAACCCAAAGGGTGAACTTTCGCCTTTAATGGCTAGCAAAAGTTTCATTTCGTAACATTGATTCTAAAGGCATTGGGAATGTTACTACTTAGTTGAAGTATTATTGTTTTGATCCAACAAGGACAGAAAAGATTCCGTTCAGGTTATTAGGACTGTTCAGAACGGCAACAAGAATACATGTCTATTGACGACCAAGTCAGAAAACTGAGTGATCGTTTAAGACTTCTATCAAGCCCTTTGTCCAGTTTGTAAGTGAAAGGTAAGTTGATTACTGTATAAGCCAATATTCTTGGACTAGTTGGATAATTTCATGATTTTTAGGATTTTTTTCATAATTGTGGAAATTTTTTGAGAGGATAGATGGACTGCAAAATCACAAAAATAATACAGTAATTTAAATACCGCGGTAACCTTATTACAATAATAGAAATCTTATTTTATTGTTTAAAAAAAAAAAAGAAAAAAAAGAAAGAAAATGCATTTATTAATATGTACAGTTGCATGCAGAATTAGTTCCCGCATGTTAGTATATATAGTTCTCAAAATCAGGTTTATATGTTAATCAGAATTGAACATATCAAGCCATATTTTATATATTCAGAGAAACCATAGCTTTTGATTTAACAGATTGGCCGATCAAGTAAGTCAATGTCGATTTCATACCTTTCGTGATTACTGAAACATACCTTGCAATGGCCTCGATAATCTTGCCGTAGTTTATTGATTTAGGACATAATATGTTGTAATTTGAAATTTGATCAAAAATTTGAACAATCTACTCATGATCATTGTAGCATTAGGGCAATTCCATACTTAGGAGGACAACGAGTCCAAAATTTAGATTCAAATTTTCCTAGTTTTTGTTTTCTATGGAATTTAATACACCACAAAATAACCTAAAAAATATATTTCCATACTTTCCCCTTCGTTATAAGAGCTTGAAATTTACAAATGAAGCTTTGGAGATGTTTTCTATGAATATTCCTATGCAAAAATGAAAAAAGGTATTTCAGTCATTAATCAAAAGTATTAAGCTATATGCAGCATAGTAGTTGAATTTATTGAGCAAGTATTATGCCTCATTGATTCATCAGCAAAATTCAACCTCACAAAATGCTTAAGCCTAGAAATTCTGAATTAGAAATCCTTTATACACCATGTAACATTACCAACGCAAACATGAGTATTTTTCTAGAGATAAAATGCAAGGGATTATAAAATGTGAAATTTGAAATTCTCCTTTCCTATAGAATACGACATTGAAAATTCAGGAACAACTATCACAAATATTCTGCACTGTAAAAATATTAGAGCACAAAATCCGTAACGTTACAACTTTGTAACGTTACCAACCAGTTTTTAAGTTTGTAACGTTACACCATGGTTTGTATTGTGATATCTCAAGTATTCCTTGAGATGTAACTTCAAACTACTGATATTATAGATCACGCATGTAGGGACATGAATTTGATGAAAATTTAGGAAAGTAGGTCAAAGGTCAAGTGTCACCAGGTCAAATTAAAATGTCTCAGAAGAACATATTTGAACTTGACATTACCAGTACCTGTACTACAGAAGACAACATTCGGATTGGTGATTGCTACTATTAATAATTACATTGTAAGAGGAAAAAATTGTACATGTAGCAGTGAATCAGTTAAATTTTTTGAAATCACTGGTTTTTAGGATGATATGAAAGTATCTACATTAGGGGGGGGGGGTAGATTCAAGGTGAATTGACCCATGTAGAATTTATATATATCTTAAATCCTAGAGTCCACAATGTGTCTGACAAGCTACCATGTACTTTTACTGAATAGCGCCTCGTTATTATTTCATTCACTATTCACAACGATCGTGCTCACTGATAAAAGTGTAAAACACTACAGCAACATAATCTGTACTTTAAACCTAACAGCATTTTAGTTCCACACATAAGGCTTTAGAATATTTTCCTCAAGGGATTTCTGAATTTCTGACAAAAATCCCTGTGAAAATAGGGAGGCAGTACAGATGTGATATAAGTGATTTTCTATAATTAATTCCTAAGATGATTTATTGCATTGGACACTTATTAAACAAAAAAATCAAAACCCCCCAACCCAAAAAAAAAAAAAAAAAAAAAAAGAAAAGAGAGAAAATTATTTGCTTAATAGTGAAATTGAATGCTTGGTGATCTGTCAACCTATATTTTTATATAAGATTATAGATGAATACGAATGACTGTGCTGTAGATGATTACACTAACATATTCTAATGAAGTCGATAAATCTCAAAGGAACAAAAGAAGAGAGAGAAGACTTTTCTGCAGTCATTTACACCAGCTGTAAGTGACTATCCAGAACACTTATTTCTTTTCACTCATGGGGGGGGGTAAAAGGACATATTAAAAGCCTCCATATTGAAATAATTCAAAGAACTAAATTGATCATTAACAAATTTCATGACTATTTTTTAATTAGACTGCATCTAATTTTGGTACCTGCATGCGTATACAGACAGATTACATAAATGTACTAGAACCTATCATGGTACAAACATCTTTCCACTTTCAAATGTGTACTGCATGTTTGTGAATTACAAAATATCAACTCTATGCGCACAAGAAATAGAGACAGTATGGATTATTTTGTTTCAATCAGTTCGAAGAAGTAAGTATTGTCTTTATTTTTTCAAATGTACAAGTTAAGGCAGAGAGTAAGGTTTTTCATTGCTGTCTTTGGATTATTAATCAATAGTCCAATTTAACTATTATAACTGTCCCTGGTGAATAATTCTCTCAATAAAATACGTTTGTAAATCATATTTTCTGTC
Organism: Paracentrotus lividus; assembly: GCA_940671915.1. Classification (NCBI taxonomy): domain Eukaryota; kingdom Metazoa; phylum Echinodermata; class Echinoidea; order Camarodonta; family Echinidae; genus Paracentrotus; species Paracentrotus lividus. The sequence continues at coordinate 53,517,560 of CALNVZ010002100.1, read as the reverse complement.
ATTTTTAAAAACATAATCCATAGAAAATTGGTAAAATCTTTATTGTTGAATAAGTTGTGAGCTACAGTCATGCAAACAGAAATGATGATAAAGATATCAAATTGCATGAATTTCCAAAGTTTATCTTATGATTTGAAGGAAAAAACACTATTTTACACACTGCTTTTGTCCGCCGTTGTCCCGCGAACGAGTTTCGAGCAGCGGGACTATAAACGGGCCTCCGTACGTATGTGTGTGTGTGTGTCCGTCCGTCCGTCCGTCCGTCACCGTCGTCCGTCCGTCCGTGCGTCCGTATGTGAGTTCAATTTGCTACTCCTTCGGCCATTTTTCATCCGATTTCGATTCGTTTGCTTTATATGATAGCTCTAGGTGATGGCTACCAAACTTCTCAACAGAAATTTGACCTTTGACCTTTGACCCTGATTTTGACCTATATTGTTAATCTGGCTACAAAATGCTACTTCTTCGCCCGCCATTTTCATCTCCGATTTCGATTCTGTTTGCTTTATATGATAGCACTAAGTGAGGGCTACAAAACTTCTTCACAGAATTTTGACTTTTGACCTTTGACCTTTGACCTTCATTTTTGACCTATATTGTTAAATTGGCTACAAAATGCTACTCTTCGCCATTATTTTCATCCGATTTCGAATCCGTTTGCTTATATGATAGCACTAGGTGAGGGCTACAAAACTTCTTCACGAATTTTGACTTTTGACCCCTTGACCTTTGACCTTGATTTATACTTATACTGTACATTGGCTACAAAATGCTACTCCTTCACCATTTTTCTCCATTTCGATTCCGTTTGCTTTATGTGATAGCACTAGTTGATGGCTACAAAATTTCTTCACCGGAATTTGACCTTTGACCTTTGACCTTTATTTTTTACCTATATTGTTAATTGGCTACAATATGCTACTCCTTCACCATTTTTCATCCGATTTCGATTCCGTTTGCTTTACATGATAGCACTAGGTGATGGCTACCAAACTTCTTCAAGAAATTTTGACCTTTGACCTTTGACCCTGATTTTTGACCCTATATTGTTAATTGGCTACAAAATGCTACTCCTTCGCCATTTTCATCCGATTTTGATTCTGTTTGCTTTATGTGAAGGCACTAGGTGAGGACTACAAAACTTCTTCACAGAATTTTGACTTTTGACCCCTTTGACCTTTGACCTTGACTTTGATCTATATTGTAACATTGGCTACAAAATGCTACTTCTTCGCCATTTTTTACCCGATTTCGATTCTGTTGCCTTATGTGATAGCACTGATCGGTGATATAAGGGAATTTTACATTATCGGCGGGGGACATATATTACGCATCGCGTAATTTACTTAATCCACTTGTTATACAATTCATTCTGCATTGAAATAGTGTAACGTTACCAAACCTGTAACGTTACCAAACCATGAATTTGGGGTCTCATTAAAAAATGAAGAGTCATGGTGATAAAATTATTTGCTAAACATTTATCATTACATTAGAATTGAAATGAATACAACAATTTGTTTGAGGTATCTCACGTTTAGGAACTTTTTGTCTGAAGACACATGATTTTTTCGTGTGTCCCTTTTTTCGTAAACGTTAACCAACCGAACCCTTTAAGTTACCATAGTCAACTCCAATATTTTGTTCAATCATACTAATTCTTTCCATATTATAGAGCTTGGGTATATGAACAAACTGGACAATGAGTGTTGACTTAAAATAAATAGATGGTGATGCAATAGTGAAATCAATTTTTAAAAATTGCTGAAATGTAACGTTACCAATTGTGGAATTGCCCATTACAAGATTTGCTTCAGTGATTGGAGAAAGGTATGACTATGACATTAAACTGCTATATCAACTATATATGTTCATGCATAAATGAACACAATTCTAAATGTTGACTAAATCAAAGGCAATTGTTTTTTCTTGAATTTCATATAATTTGGTTGATGTTACACATATTTTTTTTTCCAATAAAGAACCAAACTGAAATTTTGAAAGGATACATGTTGGAGATGTGAATAAATGTTTTAAGGGAATCTGCTGAAGAAGGGAAGGTCAACAAATCATTGTGGGCTCTAAATTAATTTCAGGTTATTTAGGAAGAAAATTATAGTAAAAATGTCAGCTGGCAAGGTTTGCTCCTCCAATGCCCTCATCGTCATAATATAACCAAAAACAACTGAAATATTTGGGTTGAACATTTGTGTAGTCTTATACATGCTTTTCTGTGTACAGTGCATGTGATTCTCGGCAAAATCAAGTTAATTTTTGAATCATTTTGGTGATCCCAAGACCTCACAGCACACAACAATTCCTAGATGAATGGATATCAACTTTTCCAAATCTCTTTGGTTTAATTTCATCCACAATTCAATATAATGACCACAACAGTACTTTTCCAAAGGATACTTTAGCATGTTTTTCTTTTCTGACTTGGTTTCAGTGATGAGGAAAGTATTGGGGTTGTTTGTCCACTGTTGAAGTATGTTAGCCAGAATGGAAACACAACGGTGTATCAATGGAGGACGGGCAAGGTACCAGACACAGTGGAAGAGGTACATCTTAGCTTCCTAGAGGAGGAAGAAGAGGCTAAGGAGGATGAGGTGAGTCCCTCAGATAGGATAAATAAAGTTAAATAAAGGGTTCTGTGTGTAGGAGAACTGTATGAATTGTAATGTAATAGGCCTACATGAAACTAGTGGAACATGTGAAAACTCCCAAGGGTGCCAGCTTTAAAGGAACTGAAGCAGACTCAATTCTTTGTTTGGACATGTAAATTGAGGATTGTTATTCCACCTTTTAACAGGCTAAAGAATGCAATTTAGTTCTTGGTTTTTCCTGATTTTCCTACTTAACACTGATTCCATTTTCAATTTCAGCTAGTTTCTCTTCTTCCTATGCCTATTAACCTATAGAAAATTTCTATTACTTTCCTCAACACAATCTTCTTTCTTCTTCTTTTCAGTGATCTATTATTTCTGGCAAATCAACATTTCCGTACCATTTAAAAAAAAAATTAATGCTTTAGTTTTTGTGTTGCAATTATAGTCATAAAATAAAATTTAAATATAAAGAGAGAAGTAGTCATTTAGAAGCCAAATTAGGAATCTTGAAATCTACATGACACAGGTGGAGCACAGAAGGAAATGTAATTTACCCACAATGAATTTCAGTGTCATGAAATCGACAAGAAATCAACAAGCAAATTAATTACAAACATATCACCTGTCAATCAAATAGTGAAATTTACCCTCAAGTGGGATGAAATTTACAACTTAATTATTTTTACTTAATAGGAAATGAACACTGAATCTATAAACAAAGAGGAATCTGGGTCACAGTTTCGCCTATATGTGGTTGAAATGGCTCACGTGAAATTGTAAACTTGTTAAATGTTGCATAAAATTTTCACAGATTCAGACCAAATTTGAATAGATAAGCTGAAACCCATCTAAGGACATTGCACAGTTATGTTTCTGGGCATCCTGACAAAGCATGATTAAAATGTCACAGTTGAAAAATATTCAGCACTCACTTACTTAAAAGATACTTTAAACTTGTCCATTGAAATTTAGTTTTTACAAAAAAGAAGCATTTTTAATATTAAGGAATGCCTTTAAAAAAAAAACTTCATTATGTCTTTTCAAACGCAATATTTACCACTTGGGACATGTATGAAACTAATGTTGCTGCTATTTGTTGTGATCATAGATATTTAACATGAATTTGTTTATGTTTTTAAGATTGATTTCAGTGGCATTGAATTGGACGCTGGAGAGATTGATTTTGGTGACTTGGGAATTTCAGTTGAGACAGAAGGAGCTGAAACAATAGATTTTGACATAGAGGTAAATATCATACTCCTGAACGATTAGATATTTTTTACATTATTCACTAATCACACAACTTCAGATTGATAGATAACTATTGGATCCTAGAAAACACAGATTTAAAATGAATATCTGTCGTAATTGCACCAGCCATTGTTGAACTGTTGTTTAATAGTGCCATGATCTTAGGCATGACTGGAATATTTTGTTCTTTTGTTTTCTGTTTCTTTTTAGCACATAGAGACATGGAATTATGCCAATGTGTTATGCCCTATACAAAAACTTATTGTTGTTATTATTATTATTATTAATATACATTTTCCACCCATGTGAAGTCAATGGCTATCAGTGGGTGTTTCATCAAGCCGTTCATGAGTTACGGGCAACTTTACGAACAAATAAAGAGCTAATTGTGATGATAAATGCATTACTAATTAAGAGCTAAAGTTGAAAGTAAAAAAAAAACGAAATTTTAATGTCCGAAACAGAGGTGAAACAGAAATTCTTTGTGCACAATTGATTGTGGGCAAGGCAGCCACAGAGCAGCGCCGGATCAACGTTGCTCTATCCCTTTATTGTTGAACGCCAAACAGAGTAGCAGCAACTCCCTTCTTCTAACATCTTTTTGTTTGACGTGGCCAGGTATCATCTCCACGACCCTCTGATTATGAGGCGGACGCTCTATCCACTAAGCCAACACATTGGAAAAATCAGAAAATCAAGAATATATAGATCATCCTTATTATCCTTAGCCAACATTTTGAATGTCAAGGATATTTTGAGCAACAATTTGAGTATGATGGGAAATACAATAATAAGGCTCAAGAAGAAATCTAGGTTTCATGTTTGGCTCTTCATATTTCAAGTTGTGTGTATAATTGTTTGTAAATTCTGAATGATGCAATGAAACCAACTCATGGGGGTGTTTTACAAAGAGCCTATTAAAGGAGACTTAGAGTAGCACTTAAACTCTAAGCGCATTCAATATTTAAGGAGTAATATCATTGATAGATTTCCCAAAGGTGCGCATCCCCATAGCATGATCTCACAAATGAGGTGATTCATAATAAACCACACGCAACTGCGAATTTAAGTGTGACTCTTTGTGGAACTTCTCCTGATCCGTTACCCTAAACCTTTTATTATTATAATTTCAAATATCATATGATTCACTCTTTGAAATTATTATCTCAGGTTGGTGATGGAATAACAACTGAAGGAGGTGAGGGTGTGGCTCGTGGTAATGATGCTCTATGTATCTTTGATCACATACCAACAAGAAACCAGTTTATTAATGAAGTATTGGAGGTAAGAAGTCTTTTTGTTGTACTATTGTTTAATGAAAGTTAAAAATGACAAAACTTGTAACCAAAGTTCATTTTCCTCTACCTTATCAGAATTGAAGATATTGTCAACGTCGTTGATTTTTAAGATAAGATAATATCTGATAAAGCATTTATTGTCCTTATCAGGACAACTACCCCCTGGACAATTACCCCCAGGACAACTACCCCCCCCCCCAAGAAAAAAAAAGGGGTTAGGTGTAGAGTTATGGGGCGTGGGGTAATTGTTTTGCGTGGGGTTTTGGCTTGGGGTAATTGTCCAGGGGTAATTGTCCTAGAACCGTCCTACATAACTTCCAAATGATATGAAGATGGTACAATTTCTACAAGATGATTGACCCCAATCCAATTCCTATCACCCTATAAGAGATGTTGTCATCTAAAGGGGGTCAATCACAAGACTGTAGAGTACAAGGTAGATGATTCAAAGATATAAAGCTGTGAAATATCTTGAAATGTATATTTGTATTTTACACGATGTATTCATGTACAATTCAGCTACTTTGAAACTGCGACAAATAAAATCAATAAATACCATTTATCTATCTATCTTATCTGATGAGGCACTAACATAGGATGTGCATCATTGTGTGATTATGTAATATACAATAATAAAATTTGTTCTCATTTGATATCAGCTTCAAGCATTCCTTGGTCAGCGCAAGACAGAGATGCAGGGAGATGCTGATGTCCTTTCTGTCAACCAGTTCCAATCAGCACCTAATGTAGTCCAAACAAAGACACTCCATGATATCACTGTCATGCTGTCTCAAGTTGATGGTATCTACAACCGACTAACAGAGACGAGAATGCAGCATCTCTTTCTCCTCATAGGATCCCCAAAGTAGGTACCAATTAATTATGTCCAAAAGGAGTCTTTTTCTAATATTTAAGAAATATATATTCTTTTTATATCTTGATTTTCCTTGTTGATGACAAAAATAAAAAGAATAGAAGTCTATGGTGAAGTTTCGAATCCCTCCTTGGTTCAAGATTTCTTCTGACTTTATTTTCAATCATATATAAATCGAGCATCCAATTTAATACAATGGAAGTTAGATTATATATTCTTTCTTAATGTAAAAGCTGTCACAAAAGGCCATAATGAAAATACAGTGCCAGGGGTTGTGAACTTTTCACCTTGACTTGGCATCTGTTGCACAGGCCAAGCACGTTTGCTGCCTTGTCTTATTGGTATGCTTTCATCTTGTCTCTTTTCAAGGACATGGGCATCTGATGTGTCATTTCGATAACACTTGGATAGACCATGTGCTACAATGAGATGAACTTTGTATGTTTGGGGAACACTGAGCAGACACTTTTAGTGATCATCTTACATCTCTCTGTTCTTGTTGATTTCATCTGAGGAAATGGATGCGGCGTTTTTTCTTGGCTCCAGCCATAATGCCGAATTTCTTCTTGTGTCTTGATCTGTTCTTTACCCTTTACCTGTGTGAACTTATCTGAAGAAAAATCAACTGCCCCAAGCCGTCAACAAAAACTTTGCCATGACTTGTGGCAAAAAAAGTGCCTGCATAACTTCTGATAAAAGTCAGAGGCAGCGGAACAAAATTGAAAGTAGGGGGGGGGGGCACAGTAAAAAAAAGGGGACTTCCAGATACATCTTCCTCTCCATCCAGATCTGACTCTATCCACTCTCTCACCGTATGGAGACACACATGGTCAAAAGTATTATATTGTTACATTGTTAATGTGTCCCGTATATCGCTCAGTGTACATTCTCCAGCGACCACTTTCAAAGTATGAGACAGTGCTTCACGGTTTCGCAATACTGGACAAATTGCTTTCGTGCGAACTGTCCATCGCGTCGGACACACTTTGTGTAGGTCTTCTGGATCTGTGTACTCTGCTGCGATGTTGTCATACTGTGCCATTCGTTTTGGGGATGTCTTGATGAAAGTTGCCAATCCCTGAGCGTAATCTGGAGTATTTCCAATCAGTCTGCTTTCTCTTGCCATAAACTGGAGGGAGGAGTCAAGGCTATGGTTGGCGCAGTGCAGGAAGAGAGCAGAAGGACAGCATTCCTGCATAAGTTTAGCAACTCCACTCTTGCTCCCAGCCATGGTAGCGGCACCATCATACCGCTGCCACACACCGTTCTTGAGGTTCAAGTTACAGTGGGTGATGATATCCTTCAGTGCGGAGGCAACCGTTGGGGCGTCCGAATTTTCTAGTTGATACATGCCGATGGAAATCTCTTACACTGACATATCTTCGCAATCTATCCACTTCAAGATGCAGGTGAGCTGCTCGCTTATATCTCTCGACTCATCTGTAACCAGACTGAAAAGGCGTGATATTCAGACATTTGTAAGGAGAGTGTTTCCCATAATTTCTATCAGTGAATTGATGACATTGTGACTCTGATAATGCCCTTCTTTGACCCACTCCTTCAATTCTTGGACATCCTCGGATCTTTTCATTAGAACTTGTTTTAGATTGCCTTCCAACTCGGTCTCTAAGTGTCCCCGAATCCTCAGTCCTTAGCATGCCAAGTACCTCAACTTTGAAATCTGCTTAATCAACATAGTGCACTGTGTTTTGCATGTCTGTTGAAGATCACTCTTCATTGTCGCCGCTATGTCTGTCTTCGGATTAGAAAGATAACTAACTTTGATAACTGTTTCCTCATGAAATTTGGATTTTGAGTGTTTTTCAATTTTTTTGAAGCACTTCTTCCAATTACAGAAATTGTCTGAGGTAAATTCATCATCATCACATTTACTGACGGTGACCAAGTTGTTCTTCTTGTTCTTATTTAGATATCAGTAACTACTATTGCATGATAGCTGGGGTAGTATACAAATATACAATGACAATCGAGGATCTGGTTAAAACTATTCGCATCGAAGGAACATCACATAGTACTATTCTCTCGAGGGCCATCGGCCCGAGAGAGAATAGTACTATGTGATGTTCCTGAGTGCGAATAGTTTTAACCTGTTCTGAGAATGAGTCATTGTATATTTGTTTTATATCCCTTCCACTATAATACCATTCCTTTTAATTTTTTTAATGAACAAAATTATATAGTCTATGCTTACCTTTCTTCTGGATCCAATAAAATCGTAGAGAAGTTGAGAAAATACTTGTCTTGCCTAATCGATCGTCTGTTATGTAAGCGCACCTGGTCAGTGCAGCTCGCCGAAAGTTTCCCGTGGCATGCAGTGGAGAATTCAGGTAAAAGCAGCAGAGTAGCACCGCTCGCGTTGCGCAACTCGTGAATAGGGTGGGGGGGGGTCGGAAAAACGTATAGTCCAGTTTTTCCCTAGGGAAAAAATGTACTATGCGTGACGTCATGAAGAAAAACGAACTATTTCTTGAGAAACGTTTTTCTTAGTTAAACTATTCTTTTTCTCCTTGTGTACACTCTCAATGCAAACAATCTTAGATAAGGGATATAATTCTTAATATGTGGATTTGAATAGGAAACCTGTTTCTAGCATGTAGAAAACTAATTTGTATCTTTGTTTCTTTTGTACCGGCAGATATGTAGACAGACTGACAGACTCACTGAAACAGAAGCTGTCCCTTGAAGAGAAGATGTTAGCCTCAAGAGAAGCTGTGAAACAGAAACGAAAAGAGAGTCTGGAGGATCAGACTAAGCTTGAGCCCAGAGTAGATGCCTTGGTTGGACGCACAAGGGAGTTACAGAAACAGGTACTTTTCATAAATGTAATGATTTTTTCATGTGGTGTACATTTTAAAATTTTATTAAATTGTTCAGAATTCCCCTAAAACGGCATCTTACTTCGAAATTCTGCATAGTGAACATATAGGATGTGGTAAACTGTGAGATTAAATGCATAATGTGCTTATGGATAATTGATTTAAAAGTATGGGATCACTATGCAAACCTTTTTCCAAGGGGGCCTTTTTTTAAATGAGGGCGACATGCACAAGTGGGACCTGGTTTTTATAAACCTTTAGTGTTGACAATGCTCGAAAACTTGTATCTGATATTATGTTATGTTATATTTTTGGTTAGTCTCCAGATAATCAGTCAAGTGATGTTCCATCCAAATTCTAGCTCTCTTACCCCAATAATGAAGTCACTACAGCGTGTCAAAGGAAAGGTTATAGTGTGCTGGTCAGGGGAAAAAATTGCTCTGTTTGTTTTGTTGTTTTTTTTGGGGGGGGGGAGGGGGAATGACTGACTTAAAAGCCCAAATGATGCACAAGTCAATTGGCTTACCCAAGTTACAGAAATAGCCAGGAGGGAGTTTCATGAAAGGACTTGGCGGACGTTTTATCCGACAAACTGTTAAAAGCTACTGAAATGCTTGCATCTGATTGGCTGAGAGCAAATTTGTTGTATATAATGTCAGACAAGTCCATTGATGAAATGCCCCCCTGATGTACTCATATGAAAGAAGAAGAAGTACTCCTGAACATTATTTTTATATTTACTGCATCCTGACATTTTTTAGATTATAAGAGCCCAGTGAAGATATGAATAAATCAAACCTCTTTAAGGATTATTTAAGGTGGATATCATTTGTGTGAACAATGTGACTTCATCTTAGAGGGTTGTTTTTTATATTAGGTTGGATTATTGTAATAACATTATATGAATTTTTTATGTGATTTGTCATTCTGTCAATAATTGGATTGCCTTCCTTTTACCCTCTCTTTTTCACAGATTCAAGCCGACATTTCTAAGAGATACAAGAATAGACCAGTCAATCTAATGGGTGCCATCAACACAATATGAATGGATGTGGATATTGTCATATTTCTAGGTTTACATATTTGACCTCTTGCCTCAAAACCACTTATAAGTCACAAATAGCAAAACAGAGCAAATGGTAGGTTAAAGAACTCCTCCAGGCTGGAGTTTGCATTATTAGAAAAAATAAAGTAAAATCTAAAAAGCACAACACTGAAAATTTCATCAAAATCGGATGAGAAATAGCAAAATTATGAATTTTCTTATGTTTTGAATTTTGTTTAGGTAACAGTTCTTGCCATATTCAAATTGGCAACTTGATGATGTCTCAGTCCCCCTACTTTCTTTGTATTTTATTTTATGGAATACCAATTATCAAGATTTTCTGCCCAAAGGACATAAAAACAGGGATTAATCCTTGTGGAATGTTCAAAGTCACAAGTGCTTTTACTTATTTCAGTATGAAGGATAGATTTTCTGTATACGCAATATATGATAAAATGAGATAAATAGCATTTCATATTATAAAATACACAAGAAGTAGGGGGACTGTGACATCATCAGTTTGCTCATTTGAATATTCAAATATTCAAATGAGACAATGAGACAATGCCAAGAACTGTTTTACACACAAAAAAAATCAATAACTAAAAAATGCATAACTTTCTTATTTTTCATCTGATTTTGATGAAATTTTCTGATTTTTTTTAATATCTTACTTATTTATATTTAATCCTTATACATAATCTACAACTACACCGAAAAGCTTTGAATCTCTAGTTTTAAAAAAGACAACAACATAAAACCAAAATATGAATTTAGGCGACTTATTCATGGTTTTGTGCTGGTGGGTTACAAATTATATATTGTCTTGTATTATCTCAAAAAGTAGAACATATCCAATGAGAACGTAAAGGACTTATGTTTATTTTCAACTTCTGGCTCTCTATTTGATACTTTCCTCTGTGAGAAGCAAATACACTACTGTCTTTTAACCAACTAGGACTGGAGTAAATCAGGAATTTATGTCTATTGTGAAACAAATCTGCATTCCCAACATTGCTTTCATTTTCATTGATTACATGTGCATGCCTTGATGTTATGTGCTTGAAGAGATGATATTAGATATTAGATGTCTATTGCTGGTTGTAAACCAGTTATTCAGTGGTGAACTAGATGCCATATAGCACATTCTTTGGGTCAAATGAGATAATATGTTCAATATGAATTACCATAATTAGGTCATGATTAATTTAAAAAGCTCTGAAAAAAATCTTTAATGTCAAGACTGCTCCCTAAAGCCCCTTTCACAACTGCTCACAACCGTTGCGATTGTGTGCAACATACATGTACATTGTGACCAAATGATCGCAAACGATCGCAAGAGCAATTGTGAAAGCCGCTTAATATAAATTTAAAGGATTTCATACATTTTTTTTCTGTGATGTAGATTCGTCATATTATGAAATTTCTGTATTTTTCCCCTTTACTTTTAAATTCATCATATAAATTAAGAGCTCTTCTGATTAAATTACATGATCTATCTAGTGAAATGCTAAATATTCCCATTTAAAATTAAATATTTTTTTACCAAGATGTTACTCTATGTTTATGGCACATGCCTTCTCTTTCAATTTTTGTTTACAAATATGATGAAATAGTATTTGTAAAATCATAATGGGGATGCAACTCTATCCAGATTACAGACAAGTGCAATATATTTCATTCCAGAGTTAATAAGGTTTGGAGCCTTTATTTCACTTTCTTTTGAAGAGAATTTTTGGGATTTATCACTGATAGCCATGTATTTTGAAACAAGATTCTTTCACAAAGTTGCAAGTTGTCCAACCCAATTGTTTAATATTATTCTACATTCATTGAATAGTATTTTTATTTAATTGCGATTGGAGAAGGATATCATACTGTGGAAGTGGCTGCTACCATTTTTGGTAGTCTTTGGTTTGACTTGATTTGGAAAAGTTTCTTGTTTTACTGTACTGTCCTTTTATTAGTTTACTGACTTAGTACTCTATTATAAGCCAAAGTCAATATCCACACTATGGCCTGTAAGGCGTGTGAAAACAGTGCTACCCTACTGTGGCAAAATGAAGCAAGTAACGTACTAATCAAATTTTAGTTTTTAATGTTTACATATTTCATGTGGTGCCATCTTTTTGCTGTCCAAATTTCATGTCTTAAAGTTTATCCATCTTTGAAATATTTAAGGTAAGACATTAGACGATTACATTGACATCAGTGCAAATGACGGACACATTTTGCTCTTTTACAGGAAATGTCACTTTTGTCACTTGCTTCCTTTTGCCAAAGTAGGGCTAAGTGGTCTTGGCAATTTTTGTACTAACTGTACCATACAAAATGGACAAATCAACAGGGGGGGGGGGGTACATGTGTTTGTGACTTACCTAGTAGGCTTTAGGAGTACGATTAGCATGCTAAACCACCTTGTGTATTTCAATGTTTTCATCTATTCTCTGTGTCAGGTATTGATATGTTTTGGAAACTAATCTCTGTTACTCACTGATCCTTGTAAGAAACATCATCGTATGTTTCTGGAGCCAAACTTTGTCTTGTTCTTCCAACAATGCTCTTAAAATGAAAATACAATAAATGCTATATTGTAAACTAAATTAATTTTCTCTTCATATCTTGTACATGTACTCTCTATTTAATTTTACGATATGTATAGTCCTGAACAGAATGCAGGAAGTGTTTTTTGAAAACACTTTACTGATATACCTTGAAGATACTTTTACAAAAATGATAGTCATACAGTCCATTCTCACTATAGTGAGGTGTTCGGGACCAGTACAAATGCCTTGTTATAATGAAATCTCATTATACTGAACACTTTGGTACATTGACAAATGTGCACATTGGCTACAAGAGAATGGCATTGGAATTACAAAATCTTGTATGTGTCCTCATTATAATGGGAGTAGACTGTATGATACAAAATCTAAGAAGGTCAGTTTGAATAATAAACTAACAAAGCACAAAAACAGAAGACTAGCTAATTTATGAGAATGAATATTAGAATTTCAACTTCCAATTCATTTATGGTCACTAAACAAAAGATATGAGCATAAGAAAACCCAAATCTATTAAGGTTGATATTCAAGTTATTTCAAAACTAACTGGTCCATTCCAACTATTGATTCTAATGTTAAAATTGCTTAATAAAATGTATCTTTGTTAAACTTGATGACAAGTATTGTGAACTGCAGTCTAGAAATAAATTTGTGTTCAGGTTAAATTGCACAATATGATCACATGCTATCAATGCAATACTTTTGTGTGATCATATTTTCTGAATAAACTTTAAACTCAAGATTATTTCTAGACCACACTTCAGAACAAGGGCCCACAAGTTTCATTCATTCATCTTTTTTTAAACATTATCTTGAATTGGTGCATAAGCTAACCCTCAATTTATTTACTAGTAACTTACAAAATGATTTTTCATAAAAAAAATATAACCCAGAAGACTGCGCAAAAATGTAATAGACATAAATACACACACAAACTATGAATAGTAAATTTGGAGAAGTTTTATTTATAGTGGCTTGAGTGAATCTATGTAGGCCTACAAAAAACATGTACATCAGTCTTTATTAAACCTTTATGATGTTGTACATATCACAGCAATGCAAAGCTTTCGTGAATGGATAAAGACCTTTAATGCTGTGAATATGATTACTATTATAAACATTAATTTTGCTGCTTTAATAAACTACATAAAAGTACATGGGAAAATGAAACCTATAGATTTACAAAAGGATACCCATGAAAATGCTACAAAGCTCAGAATCATTTCGAATTCAATATAGCATCAGAAAACATTATTTTGTCGTACGACACTGAGCATTTCGAAATTTAGTGGTTGGTGTTAATGAGCTGATTTAGGTCGGAAGAAATAAATGTTGGGGAAAGATGCAATATGATTTGCATAAACAGCTGAATTGTTAATAAAAATCATTGAACTTTTGAAATAATCCTTACAGTTGCTTATGTTGTAACAATGCAATTTTCTAAAGAAATATACACTTCATACATATTGAACAACCATACTTCTGCCAAAAGACGATCAAATATACACTTTCCTTAAATAATACTGGGAATATGTGCACCTCATATATATATATATATCTACTGAAGCACATACTTAAAAAAAGACTTAATAAAGCATAAACAAATATCTTTCACAAAAGCAGACTACCCCTTTTGTGACAAGTAGGGTTGAATATTATATTTTCTTCATATCTATTTGATTTAAAGCTTGTAAGATGTTTGTTTTTTATCCATAAGTAAAATTGACACTCTTTCAATAGTTCTATTCAATTACTTTGGGCCTCAAGCTCCAGTCTTGGATTTTTGAATGATTCTAAATATTACAAAATATTGTTTTCCTAAGATCTGACCAATGTATCATTTTCAACAAAAATACATCTATAGATATAAGTTGACTTAAATTGCAATGACTGAGAAAGTGATTTAAAAAACGAGTCACTGAGAAAAACACTGGTTAACCCTTAATAGACCTTCACACAAAATAAAGTGAAATGAAACAATGAATAATCCAGACGTGCTATTCCAAGTGGTAAAGATATGTTATAATGTAATGATCTCCTTTTATGTGTGAAACTTTAACTATTTGCAACTTTTTTTTTCATATCATATATTTCTTGTAAAAGTTTTCCTCTTTGTTAACACTTTAAATCCAATAACTTAAAGGGATGCAGTAACATTGAGCAAGATTTCAAATCGTAATTTATTGAAATAGCTCATTTTGCCAACATAATTATAAACATAGGTCAGTATGAACTCCCTTGAAATTTACAAACCAACTGCTGCTTAAATATCCAGACATCTACGATTTCATACCCTAATTTTCAAACCCATTTCCGAAACACTTTTGAAACAGTATCCTTCCGCTTGGCTCAGAACGTTGGGTTATGAATTCCCCACACTCAGCCCATTAGACAAAACACCGGTGATGTTCGCGACAGAGCGGTGCACCGCGGTGGTGATTTGACTCTATTGATTTAACTTTTTTAAGGTATTAAATGACTTCAATTTGCTCTGAAATTGTCAGAAGTTTGTTTTTACAGTCAGAGCAATTTTGTTCTCCCTCATACTTGTTTTAGGAAGTTACTGAATCCCTTTAATGCTGATACTTATGAATACAATAAATATTTTACCCATTCCAGCTGATGAATAAAAAAATTAAAATAAAATTAACATATTTCAGGGGGTTAAAAAAGGAAGCAATCTACAAAAGACTTTATTTGCAACAAGTAGAATTCAAATTGCACAATGTCTCATTACTCCACTGAATCATAACCTGTTAATATCTTCATAAGCAGAATGCCAGAACAACTCCCAGGGTGTTAAAATAAAAGTTTTCCTATGTTCAGGAGAATTCAAAGGAGGGTAGCTTAGAGGGGACATATCCCTGAAAAACTTTGGGACTTTCCCTCATCAAAAATCATTATTACTGCTGTTTACATTAGGTATGTGGAGTTTTAAAAGAGAGTGGTTTTGAAAACAGTGATTAGTCTCTTTATTGGCTTGAAAAGTTGAAACAGTTTACAATTTACTTGGGTCTTAAGTGGCTTGAGAAGAAATGTATTTCCTGACTTCGAACTACACTTTCTCCCTCAAAATACTACCATCAACATTTCTACTACTGACTCCTCTGATTCTCATTTGCTTAATACAGATACCAATGGTCTCTCAATGGAGAGAGTAGCCTAACCCTATTAAAACAGTGTATAATAGACATAAAGCCAACCCCTCATAATATAGGGCCTTTAAAAATTCATTAAAATTTTGTTTATCTCGTCAAATATTCTGTGATATCTGAATACGGGTAATTCGGCACATATCATTCCAAACTTATGTTATAAATTAGGACTTGAATAAGAATAATGAACACAAGGTCAACATACAATGTATCTGTAACATTACTCAGCTCACATTGTATGAAACTAATATTTGGATAGTACCAATAAAATTGATGCTTTTAAACGTTTATCCTTTGATTGAAAGAACTTATACAAAACTGAAAGTACCCTCCCTTCTTTGAATTGATATACATGTAATTGAAACAATTCACCATCATCTCCATTCTAAATATTTTCTTTTTTCTTATAAATAAACGACAAGCATTGGCTCTACAGCAACATACTACCACAACATAGCAAAAGCCTTGGTGATAGTTCACTAAGTCTGTTTTATCTACAAAAATGCATATCAAAGTTTCTTCATACTAAAAATATATAACTGTATTGATATTTACATGATATTTACAATCACTTACTCCCTATGAAGTGAGCCATTTTATGCAACGGCTTTCTTGCAGATTAACAAACAATATCTTTTGAGACAAAGTTGAGAGCCACAAATAATCTCATCTTAAAGTTTACACTCTTCTGGTTCCAAAGAAACAAAATGTTAATTATAACATATTCATCATTATTACCATTAACATTAAGAAATATCACTTTAAAATGAAATTTAATTTACTTTGATGTTTTGTTCCCAGACCCAAATACTGTTTGTTTTGTTTGTTTTTTCACCTTGTTGTTTCTTTATAATGGCTGGAAACTTTACTTATTTGAGTTCTATCACCTTTAACTTTCTTTGAATACCAAGATGGTATTTTGCATTTCAAGTCTATTTCTTTCTTTTCTTGACATTTTCTAACCCTTGAACTTTGAACTCTTTCCAATTTAATTATGGTCCCACTAGGTTCACACAAAACATCAGACAAAAAAAAAAAAAAAAAAAAAAAAAAAAAAAAAAAAAAAAAAGTTAATTATGTACATGGCAGTGATAATTGTCTATTAATGTAATACAATAAGGTTCAAATATGCTGCTTTTCTAAGACTTAATTCATTAATAAAACAGTCAAAGGTGTTTTAATACATTTTACAGTGTCAATACATAATTTCCAACATATAACAGACTACACTTTACTCATACCCAATTCTGGCTGACAATAAAACAATCTGTACCAGCTGTCTGTTGGGCTTATAAGGCAACTATGCAACAAGGCTAATTAATATGATGATAATAATAATAATAAATAAGTCTATTTTTCACGGTCTCACATAGCTACCGATGCAATGGAGAAGTAGGGGAGTACGTGGCCTCCATTAAATGGGGTTGGAAATGGGAGAGGAAGAACAAGAGATGAAACAATTAAGAAGGCAAATTATTCACTCACAGAACATGGATCTTTTCAGACCAGTCCCTCAACCCCCGACCTTCAAGGAAAAAGGCCTTGTTCACTCCTAGGACATCCATTTACTCATCCAGAGCAGCCCCCTACCCCCCCCCCCCCCATGAAGAAGGCCTGGTTCACTTGCAGGACATCCATCTATCCACTGGACCAGCGGTCTACCCCCTCCCTCCCCCTACCTCCGCGAAGAAGACGTTGCCACTTGCCGTAAATCCATATATCCAGATCAGTCATCTACCCCCCCCCCCAACTGAAAAAGACCCGTTTATTCCAGGGCATCCATCTATCAAGACTAGTCCTTCAACCCCCCCCCCTCCCTAAGGCAGCCTTGTTCACTTGCAGGACAGGTATCTTAAAGGACATCCAGACCAGTCCCCCCCCCCGAAACATCCATCTATCAACCAGACCACAGCACCCCCCCCCTCCCCCCCCTGCAATGTTAAGGCCTTTTTCACTCACAAGACATCCATCACATGTTATAGACCCCCCCCTCATAGCCCATCCTGCACACTGAATCGGGAACAGGTAAATGTATGAACTTGACTTGCAAGGAATATAGATTAGAAGCGTTGGATTTGACTTGACCTGTGTGCACACACAACCCTATCACTTTACAATGACAAGTGTTTACATAGGAAGCTCAATGGCATGAGAGAAGGTCGATTTGGGTGCAAGAAGGAGGGAATGAGGTAACCTGGCTATATTGTCAATATTTCATCCCATGGTAGTTTAGGTCGACATGTAGAGGACCTTTCTCCAGTACTAGATACTTTGTCTAGGAAGGTTAACCCTCTTTGTGCTTTGTAGCCATATGGCTACATAATTTTCACTCACCTTTTCTAAGAATAGCACAAAGAGGGTTAAGCCAATTTGGAGCTATCATAGTGCATCAAGCACATGGACTTTCTGGAAGATTCAAACATTTAGATGATGTCAAATCATTCAGAAATAACAAGACAAACTATTACCTTGTTATTGCTAAATTAGGGACCTACCCTCCGGTTTATGAAGATCTTACAATAAAAAATAATTGTTTTGCTCCTTTAATGCCTCAATCCACAAGTCAATGTGTTTTCATTATTTACTATTTACAACATTCCAATAAAATGTTTTATATAGCGTTGTTAGAAAAAACCCCAAAATATTCACACATAAAGATACAAAAAGACACTTTAATGTACTGGTATCATACACTTCCACTATAGGTTCTACAGACTTCATAAGAAAAAGCAACATTTTTAGAATCTGATTTTAAAAAACCCAGAAAATCTGTTTAAAGTGTTTATCCAGAGATTCTTCTTTTTTCCAGACATCCGATGTTACAGAAACAGATTGTTCAAAACCTTTTAACATTTTTTCTTCTGTAATGATGCATACACTTGGAATTTTAATTTAATCTTGTATAAAAAAAAACCATGGACTTTTTTCTATATTTAATTTCTAAATATTTATTTCAGTGTCCCTACCAATATTGTTTTGTGGCTAAAATATAGAATTAAAACTAAGAACAACCAATGCCATTAAAACAAATTTGAATACAGTAACTGAAACTTCAATTATTTCTTCCAGTGTGAACTGGCATTAAAGAAACCCTTTTTCTGGAAGAAAAAAAAAAAAAAGGTGACCATCGCTTCCTCTTTATTATAGATGATGAATAGTGTAATAAATCCCCTTAAAATACTTATTTCCACCATTCATTTCAGTATTAATTTAACTTATGATAACATATTCTAATTGTTGTATAGTACATATAAAACTATTATATGATATCCCTTTGTGCTTCCAAAGAGGCTTTGAAAAAAAAACTTGCCCGCTTTAGCTCCAACAGCATTTATCAGCGCAAGGTATACCTAACTCCTTTCAGATTACTTGAACATTAGTTAGCAACAGACCATAATTTGTATAATGTAATTGACATCTTAACTAAATTGCACCAAAAATCCAATTTTACAAAGTAATTAACGATGAGCTTTAACAGCCCAGGCCCATAAAAGTCTATTCAAAACCATATCTTATAACATAATAAATAAGATGAATAAATAAAGTTGATATATATATACACTACATATAAAAACCCAAATCACTTGTCTCCTGATGATCATGACATTGAAACAGTTATGAGGTAAAATCTTGAGTTGCAAGTGTTGTCAATGAGTTGTTAGCAACGTAACTAAAAAAAAGCTGTGGTTGCGAAGATAATATGGTGGTAACTGCAAATTTGTGTATTTGTACATTGTAAGTAAACATACAATGTTGATGATGCTGTAGTCGCAAGAAAAGGTACTTGAAACAAAACAGCCGGCAAGATGAAGTACATTTATATCCGGAGATGGTTACTGGTGACGACTGCAGATGAACTTGTAGAAAGTTATGCATTTTATACGTATATGCATCTCATATACTGTACATGTAACTTTGTGGATGGTTTACTGAGCAATACTATGTAGAATGCACCCAGGTTTTCCAGTTCTCGCTACATGAGATCTTGAGACTTTCAAGTTACTTCATAAATAATACTCCGTCCCATGACCGGATACAGGAGATATCACTTTCGACAAGATAAAAAATATTATACATTGAGAAATCTTCTCTTTAGCATTGCATGAACTCCAATTGCATTCGAGCAGTATCATAAACGCTCTCTTCCATCCTTTAAAATCCTCAAGAACATCCTCATATTGCACAATTCAGTCTTTGCATTCTCCCTGGATCTGAATCTGTTTGAATTTGACTTTATTAGCAGCAGCAGCCAGAGATGCCTGAGCGAGATGCACACTGGTAGGTTGTACCCCGGAAGGCAACGTCACAATGATACCACCGGCCTGCTGGGCTTGGGCCATGTTCCCCAGAGCCGCAGCCGCTGTAGACACCCTCGGCTCCATCACGATACTACCTGATGAGATAGGGGTAATGGATTCTAGGACGATGCTCCCGTTGGCAAAGGACATCCCCAGAGGGCTGGCAAGGAGGGGTGTAGCTTGGTGGATAACAGACGCTGGTACGGTAGAAGTGGCTAAGTTGGTGAGGGCACTGCTTATTTTAGAGGTTTTGATTTGTTTGTTAGTGGCAAGAGATGATAGGGGCAAGTCTATTGAGTTGCTGTGTGTCTGGCGATGCTGTCGTAGACCTTGTGCAGTCTTGTAGCTCTTCCCACATTGACACTTGAAATTTTTCTTCACCTGAGTTGTAGGGAAGTACAGAATTAATAGCAGATAATTAAATTGGGTCAGTGGTTCATGCTTCACACATTTAAACCATGATTAAATAATTTTCTTTCATATTTTTCAAAAAGACCAACTGTGTTTACTTATTTTCAATTTCCTCTTTATAGATAATCAAAATAATATAGCTCTCTGCAAGTTATTCTGCTTCCCATGTTTATCATTATATCATTTTAATCTAATTCTCCTCATAATAATTTTAGAAACTCCCTTTCAACCACTAAACCAAATCTACAAGGTTTCAAGTACTATTTTTAAAAATGTGAACAAGATTTCAAAGACATTGACATGGCTGTAAACTGGGCCATACCACCAAAAAGCAAGCAAAATTATGGGACTACAGTCAAACTTGCCTAAGATGAACTCTCATAAATCAAATAATCGCCTAAGTTGAAAGTTTTTAAGCCATCTTCTCTTTTTATTCTATTGTTTTCAACCCTTCATAAGTCAATTTTTTAATAAGTTGAAGCTACAGTTCTAACAGTTTCAACTTAGACAAAGTTGACTGTATCTCCAAATGTACCTTTTTCTCATTTCTGTGTCCATTCTTTGCATGGTACTTCATCCCGTTGACGTTCTTATAGCGCTTCTTGCATCCCGGGACCGGGCAGAGGAAAGGTTTGTCGTCTCCAACCTGCGTAGCCATGGTGCGGAGGATGAGCTCATAGCTAAACTCATCTTGGGTCGTCCAAGAGTTATCACTATCTGAATCACTCTTGTCGTTGTCATCGTCAAAGTCCCATTCACTGTTGTTCACTGCTGCTTGACACATGGTGAATAAAGAATTGAATTGATATTTAAATAAGTTCTATAATTTCTTTAAATAGAAACAAATTCAGATAAAGCAATACATGACTTCATTCACTAGTTCTTGGCTTTCAAACTGTTACCAGAAGTCTTGAACTATTTGAATTTAGTTTGGACTCCATTGCTTGTAACTCTTCGGTGTGTGCTTGGTGTTTTCAGCACCAACTGACACCAACATTTCTAGAATTAATTCATCAGCAAACCAACAATACAAATGTAAGTCAACCAATATGATGGAAGTTAAGTTATATCCTTGCAAAGTTATCCTGCTATTGTTTCGGCTCGACTAATGCGTGAATTACTTCCCATTAAAATAGCTACTTTCATACTCACCTACAAGCGCCTGGGCGATTGTTTTTGGACTAGAAGAAGATGAACTGTGCATCCGAGCCTTCTTCTTCTCATGTTGATGCTTAGCTGCATCAGTCACAAACCTTAATAAGATAGGAACATTTGAGAAAGGTGAAAGACTTTATGAAATTGTCTTTAGAGAGTTGTTTATTCAGTTCTTATAAAAGTTAACAGAACACAAGCAGGAGATTTGTGGCAAGTTTTAGCCAGTATCTGCACCAGTCTTGCGTTTCAGGAAACCTTCAAGCGGAGAACACATTTGCAGGTGCTTTCAAAACTTAACTTTCCTCTAATCTTATTACCGGTAATTATTAATTAGTTAATTATACTTACAACACTATAATTCTTACTTTATGACATAGCTGAGAGGGAGAGATGATGGCTGCTGAAGTTCTTGCTTCTCAATGAACTTGGGATCGTTATCTGGAAATACAACATGAAAACAAAACATACCAAGTTAAATTATTGTAGTACATCAACAGATGATAGGCACCAAGCCAAGCAATATCATAGATTATTCCATGATCTAATATTGTTATGGGCATAATGTCCATTTCAATTGAATTAACAATGATATTAAAGTTATAAGACAATGATAAATTGATATGCTGAACTATCATTCACTGGAAATTTGAGATTTTCTTTACCCTTTTCTTGTGTTTGGTGTTGTGGTACTATGTGAATAACACTAATATAATGCGCACTTGTAGGTGTATGAAAAGAGTTCGCTCTGGGCGGAGGAAAACTGAAATATAGTACATTTGAATATGGCCACTTTATGACCTAGCTTCGTCCCAAACTTTGCTTCTTTTGATGTCAACCATGCCTAAACAAATCTTTCAACATGGTGGGAGCGGTGGGATGAGCACTTTTGAACAACCAACAAGTAAGATCAGATGAAAATGGTAAGACATTTTTTTTCTTTGTTTTGCTTCACTTTTGCTTTGCATTGCCTTGAATACATGAAGCAGTAGAGGAATTGTTTTGTCTCACAATCATTTTGCAAACAAAGCTCACTGCATTTTGGGAATTATGTAAATTTTTATATAAATGAATTAGAGAAATATGGGTTGTTTTCATGATTAGCGTGGAATGAAAAGAAGGAAATCTCACCACAATTTGAAACAAATTTGAAAATTGAGCATCACAAGATCAACCAACATTTAAAAAAAATTCTGGTACAAAAATACATGTGAATCTAACAATTGTGGAGAAAGTGTTTTTGCTTTTGTTTTTACATTAAATTTCAAATTTAAACTAAATACAATTTGCAAAAGTATTCTTTTCCCCTTTTACTCCTGTAAAATCTATGATATACTAGTACAATTAAATAAAATTACAAATCGGTCCTAATAGTCTTACTTCTCTGAATGCAATATAAATTTCATTATTTAAATCATAATAGAAGATTGGAGCATTTTTACAATCCTTCATGTACAGTTGAGGCCAAAAGTTTACATACACCTGGCAAGAAAACATATCACTATGATTTTTACTACCATAAGAACATTGGGCATCATTTACTTTGATAAATATGGTTGGGTATGGTACATGTATCTACATGTACTTTGTTTTCAGAGAGTATGTTTTCATAAAAAGATATTTAGAAACATGGTTATATATGGTTGATCTTTCTTCAGTTTGGATAAATTCAATGGGTCAAAAGTTTACATACACTAACCAGAATTGGTGATTGTGCTGCCTATTGTAAGTTACTATCTTACGATTTTCAAGTAAAGTCCATAGACCTTTTGACTTTTGAGTGTGACACATAATCAAACCTGGACTTGGGTCTTTAAAGCTAGGTTATAGTTTTGGTAAGATTGAATAATATAAATTATATTGGTCACTTACAAAACACTCCAACTATAATAAAACAAGCATATTGACTATTACAACAATCTTTTTACACATTTAATCTTTTATTTGAATTTGACCTTTAAAGCAAATCTAGCGCCCTCTATTGACGGTAATCTTATTGCCCATAAAGTATTCCTTCCGAATGATTATGTAATAGATTTAGCTAATTAACATCAGAAAGCGTTAAGAATAAGATATTATCTTGAAATTTTCCCCCTCATCCAAATTTGATTTGTAAGTATAACGAAAAAATTCCAGCCAGGACCCCAACTTTGGATTTGAGATATTTTTACAGCATATTATGCACATTTCAATCTCATAATTTAAAACAATAATAAAAATAATACATTAAATATATTAAGCGCTTAATACATAAGTTTCTAAGCGCTAGAATTGATAACTTTCATCAGAATATTCTTTTATTTTTCAAAGTAATTTATTATCATTATTAAAACATTATATATTTTTAGATTTACCAAAATGATGAGAGCATTTCTCTCTTTTAGGTTAAGGATGCTGATCAAAGGAAATGGTCCATTTCTTTATATAACTTTAATATCTTAGTTTAAACTACTGGCAGGATTAGCTGTTTCCCTGTGTTTACAATGATTGGTTGATATATGTACATGAATTGGGTATTGTTCGCAATGTTTATGTAACAAATAAAAATTATTCTCGGACTCGAAATCTATTTCTTCTTCATCTTTGAGTCTCATACAAGGCACAAGCTCACCATTTCTACATAAATGTTTCACTTCCCACATAAGAGCAAAAAGTCAAATTACACTCAAACACATCGATGAATTGCACTTATTATCACATATATGTTCTTTCTAAGTATTATGTAAAACTGCATGACAAGTTCACTTTCTGATTTCTGAGAGATATTGGTGCATGAATGTACAAACTACAATTACTTCTTTTTAAAAAATCATTTAAAAAGTAAATAGTAGTGCTCATTTTATTATAACTTTGAAAGGAATATCACTTTCCATGTTTCAGATACACACTGTATAAAAATGTATTTATATATTTCAACACTTGGTAAAAGCAAGTTATTTAATAATAAATCATATTGCATTTCATATCAAAATAAAATTTACTAGAATATATAGGCCTTCTGCTTTGTGAACTCCAAGCAGGGATATATTGTAGTTATTGGTAAGATTATAATAGATATACTCTGACAGCTCAAGCTTACCCACCACCCAAACAAAGGATTTTGTACCTGACCAGACGTTCTTTGTTTTGTAGACTGCCAAAAGGCTACGTATACCACAAACTTAGCCTGCGCTGCCCCGTTAGCTTTTGTTATGAACCCCCAACAATAGAGGCTTCTGTGTGTAAGCACGCGAGCGATGCGACGTGAACTCACCAATATGTGCTTCCTCTATGTGCTCGATCAGCTGGCGGAGAGAAGGGAAAGTCAGGCCACAGTCGCTAAATTTACAAACATTGGTGAAGAAAACGGCCATTATTTTGGTTACCCATGTAACAGATTTGTCTGTTGTGCAATCCACTCAGATACAAGATAGAATTTCCAATCGCATATGCCTGAAATGCGTCATTATGTCCATTGTTTGATTTAGTGCTCGTTCCGGCATCCCGAAGTCTCGGCGTCTCCATCCATACATACAACACCGTCGAGAGCACGTCCAACAACATTTAACGTGTACCGGTGGTCGGGTAATTACGATGTAGTTTACCTTTTGGGATTTGCATGTTTTGCAAAGAGAAATCAGGAGGAAATTGCAATTACAATCTACCGGCACCGAGTGCGTTATATATTGCGCAAGAATTTAACATCAGTATATATCTTTATCCAAGGCCTAAATAATCCTTCTCGGACGTACCGGTGCTTCGTCTGCTCAACTCTTCTCAGCCTCGCTCGCGCTCCTACTCCTAGAGATATCCTTGGCTGGTTCCCAAATGGGATCCAGTTTGTTGTTCGTGTAAGTGCGCGTGGTGGTGGTGGTGGCCTGGATGCCGTGGATGCCTAATACACATCCAGTCAGATAATAAATGGATAGATGCTTTGAGCACGCAATTCCAAGGGCGCTGAAGCAGGGGGGGGGGGGGTGGCACGGCTTTGGTAGTATCGTGTAAATCACCGTTCTGAGGAAAATGATTTGAAGCGATAAAAGTTTGAGGTTTCTTCAGCGATTAATATAATTATATTCTTTGAATAATATTGATGCTTTTCCGACTTTTGGTTAATTTTTTTAAAAAACTCTGTTAGCTAAATGTTTGCTTCCTGCACAGTTAATTTCAATTTCGAGTATCCTCAGACGCTCCACACTATAATATTATTATTTTGCTCCTCCCTATTTTGAGACCGATTGTGCACTGGTTGAGCACACTATTTCATGATTTGTCAGCTCTCTGCGCTGCATGCATCAGCCTCAACTGACACGGGTGCGAATCCCAGTCACAACTTTTGGAATGAAAGGGTCAATATCACACGTTAATAATCATAGCCTATATTAACTTGAACAGAAATATATTTATGAAAAAAAAAATCATATATTTTCCTATCTCTGTCAAAAACCCAATCCACTAACCATAACCAGTGGCGGATCCAGGAATTGAGAGGGGGCCCAAAATTTGAATTTTAGATTTGTGTAGACCTATACATGTATACAGTCATTTTTTTTTTTAATGTCACGCGGGTCGAGCAAAACGGTACAGTAAATTTTTCACATCCACTTGCGATAAGCGGGGGGGGGGGAGAGATAGTGTGAAAATGTTATTCTTCGGCCCCGACAGGTCTTAATTCTGACTATATTATCGAGTCATTCACATGCACTGTTAAAATATATTTCTCCTTGAAAAACATAAGTTCTTGCAGCAAGGCTTCAAGAACACGGCTGTTATACTACACAATTTGCAGTAAAATTACAGAAAATTGGTATAAGGTATGAAATTTTACAAATGTCCTGTAGGCCTATGTGTAATAAAAGACCCTTTCCTTTTATAAAACAGACCTGTTCTGTTAAATTGCAGAAAATTTCCCGTTATAAAAATATACAGAATGATTCTGTCATATATATACAGAATGATTCTATACAGATTGATTCTGTATTTTTCCCCTGTAAAAAATGACAGTGTGGTTTACACGCAACTCACTGACCTTTTCACAAAGTGTAGACCTATACCATTTAAAAAAAAAATCTTTTATACCATTATGGAAGAAGGACATGGCACATGTATAATAGGCCTATATACAAAAAAAATGGGACTTGAAATGAAGTGAATAAATACAATTTAATGTTATTTTTCTGAAGCAAAAGACAGTGTGCTCCTGTTGTCCTGATCCAGCGTCCCAGCGCAAGTATATAGAACTAAAGAATTGGGGTGAAAAGGGGGCACAGCCGTCAAATTTACCAACCCTAAAAACAAAACAATATCTGATACTGAAAGTAAAAAAAAAGAAAGAAAAGAAATTTAAAAAATACATGCACAAAAATGAAATAAATAAGTACGCTCATTAGGCCCTGCAATGCTCTTTTGCATATCTATTATTTTTACAAATCAAATAAAACAATACAAACGTATTTCAGTGAAAGGATAAACTTTTTATAATATCGTGCGTGTAAATAGTCTGTAAAATAGCGTTATTTTTAAAATATGATAATTCTTAACATGCCAACAGTCCAACTTTATAGGCCTATCGTAATGATATTCCTTCACTTTTTTCTTCACGTCAAAAAAACAAAAACAAAACAAAACAAAACAAAACAAAACAAAACAAAACAAAACAAAACAAAACAAAACAAAACAAAACAAAACAAAACAAAACAAAACAAAACAAAACAAAACAAAACAAAAACAAACAAAAACATCATCATCATTGCAGGCCCGTAACTAGGATTTTTACGGGGGGTTCGAAATCTGAAGAAAGTGGACCTTTTTCAAGGATTTTTTTTTTCGAGCGCGAAGCGCGAGCAGAAAATTTGGAGTTAAACTTGGAGTATATTATGCATTATTATGATTATAGACTCTATTTAGTAGATAAAAACTGGGGTTAATTGTGCATTATAGTCCCTATTTATAGTATCCGCGAGCGCGAAGCGCGAGCTGAAAATTTTAAGAATCTTAATGGCTTTTATTTTTTATTGTTCATTTAGTAATAATAATAATATATAGCATTTATAATGCGCCGACTATCTAGTTGCCTATTCAGTGGCGCAGCTTATATTATTACCCGGCTAGTAATGAATATATAGGAATGCGAGCGCGAAGCGCGAGCTCAAAATTTTGAGAACAAAATTGGAGTTAATTGTGCAATATAGAGCCTATTTAGTATCCGCAAGCTGAAAGTTTTGAGCTAAAAATCGTGCCTTATAGACTCTTTTTAGGATCCATATTGAAGATACATAATAATCTTGGCTCATTGATAATCTTTGCTATGAATATTTTGTGGGCTGTAGGCACCTAGGCCTCCCCCAATCTAACACAATTACAACAATTCTTTTGACAAGGTTTGTCTCCAGCAGAGAGCACTGGGTCCAACCCTTTTTTAATACTTATTGTTTGTTAATTTTACAGTTCGAGGTCGCAAAGTGACCGAGCAGGAAAATTTGGGGTTTTAAAAGACATATGAAGTAAAGAAAGGAGCACGTTTTAGTATTGTAAGTGATACTTTTTAATAAATATTATTTTCCATGGGACTTTTAAAGAGTATGAAAGGCTTCTTTTTGGTATAAAAAGGGCATTTTTAGCTAAGAAAAGGGGCACTTTTAGAGTGCATGAAAAAATGGGGGCACTGTGCCCCCTGCCCCCGGTTCTAACGCCTCTGTTAGACCCCAATATTCTCAAGCGCAAAGCGCGAGTAGAAAACTTTGAGCTCAAAATTGTAGTTTATTGTGCATTATGGACCCTATTTTAGTATACGAGAGCGCAAAGCGCGAGCCGAAAATTAGGGGTTTTTAAAGACATATGGAGTAACAAGGGGGCCTTTTTAGTATTAAAAGTGCCCCTTTTTTAAACATAAATTGTCCACGGGACTTTTCAAAACTCCGAAAGGCTTCTTTTTAGTATAAAGATGACTTTTTAAAGCTTAGAAAAAGGACATTTTTGGTCCGTAAGGGCACTTTTAGGGTGGATGAAAAAGTGGGGGTCACTGTGCCCCTGCCCGCCCCCCCCCCCGGTTCCACCCCCTTTGCCACTAGGCCTTATTTCTGTTATATCATTTCTATAACATTGAAGATAACATCATTTAAAATACAAAAATAGAACACAAATGCAAACGAAAACATTCCTGCGAAATTTGTTTTGAAAAACATGATTATCATCCCCAAAATAAAAAGTTTTTACATGTAGGGGGACTGAAAGCAAAGTGTTTTAATCTTCCTTTCTTGTATTTATATTCAAGTATCTGCTACATTTCTACCAAAAAGTGGGGGTTTTAATTTTTTTTTTTTTTTTTTTGTCAAGCGGACCCTGCTCGCCTGCGGGGGGGGGGGGGGGTTCGTTCGAACCCCCGAACCCCCCCCCCCTGGTTACGGGCCTGCATTGTAATAAAAAACTTTCTTATTAGTCTGCGGCCCTTAAACAAATTTGCCTCCGATATTTTAATAGTTCTTTTAACTGATGACGAGTTTCGGTGCAATTATTGCCGATTATTGCCGATTATTGCAATTTGCATTTTCAAATAAAATGTAAAAATATGTCTTTTCTGACATCATGACATGTCTAGCTGGACATGAGCTAAAATGCAACACAAGTGCCAATTTACAGTTAGTCAAACCATGGGGTGTTAGTATTTTATGGTCAAACATATTAATTACTAAACTCAGGGTTTGTGGAAGAAGTTTCCCAATTCAAGGTTTGGTGTACGTGTAAGCTCTTATTGTTGAATTGGCCTCGTACCAGTCGTTTCTTCAAAATATGTAAGATTTCCACGAACTATGGTGTAGTAATAAAATAAGAAGTTAGAAAGGTCAATAATTTTTTGGTAGTCTAATCCAAGGCGTTATAATGAATACAATTATCGTCAATTTTCTCCATCTTCACCCCCCCCCCGTATCTTTGTTCTTTTAAACTGGATTATAGTTTTGATAAGATCTAATAATATCAATTATATTTGGCTTCTATGAAATACTCCCAGTTTGAAAACAGCAAAATGACCGTTATAAAGTTCTTCACTCAGTGAATCTTTTTTACGGATGAAATCAGAAGTTTTATCAGAGATGATCCACCTGTCCGTCTCTTTTTCTCACTCTCTCTCTACTCTCTCTCTCCGACTCCGAGAGATATGAGCTGACAAGGGGGGGGGGGGGGTGGGCAACGTTCATGTTAAAATCGTGCCCTTTTGTCATTTTTGGGATCTTCTGCCCCCTTCCCATTTTATGCGGCCGCTGGCGGGGCATTCCCTCTCACTGTTATATGCTTTGCCAATGCTCATATTGAAGCCTTTGAGACTCCTTTGTATGTTTTCTCTCAGACTTGAGTATTTATAAGCTTCATATAAGGGCTAATATATGACGAGCAATGTTTTGCTATGTTAAAAAAAAAAAAATAAATAAAAAAGGGGAAAAATGCTCATGCAGTGGGGCCTTCCATCTCTCGTTAGCCCATGCATGTAGGGTCAACGGAATAGGCTTCTATATATTAAGCTAAATAGCACTTTAAAATATAGACTTCTAATCTATAAGGAGTCGGTGGAAAATAATCTTCTTGAATTGGCGGGGCCATCTTGAATTCTTCTAATGGGCCCCTTGTCATATGAAATATATTTTCTAAAAAGCAAAATATTAAGAAATCAGTGTATACTAAAGAGTCAAAATAATAACTGGAGATTCGCTGAAAGGCATAGGCTATACCCCTTCCTCCTCCCTAAATTTTTGAAAGTCGGACAGCCCGACCTGTCGAGTGCCCTTTCTGATTTTTTAAAAAAATTTATTTTTTACTAATATTTTAAAATTGTATTTCCCTATAGTGACGCCCTGCCTGTACTGGAGTGCATTCTCTAGAGATTTTTGAAGGAATGATGGGCGTACAAGGCTGCATGTAGGCCTACATTGGGCCTACTCGTGGGTGACGGCCTATAGGTCGATGTGAGTCCGCCCCTCTCCCTCCTCCTTTTATCCGACTGCCCCATCGTTATTATCAGTAATGTAACTATATATAGGCCTATGGGCGCACTCCAATTTTTTTTCTCTCATTTTAACATGCACAGCCAATGCTGTTTTAAAAAAAATACCCTGGATCTGCCTATAGAGAAGTGATTAATAATTGTAGAAGTTGAGTATTAAAAGACTTAAGGAATTTATTGTAAGATCATATCTAGCGCTCCGTGTCGGAGAAGTAAGCCAAGAAAATAAAATAAAGGAAGAAGAAGAAGAAGAAGAAGAAGAAAAACATTGAGTATTAAAATGTTTTGTTTTTTTTTTTCTTCTTCTTCTTCTTCCTTTATTTTATTTTCTTGGCTTAAGTCTCCGACACGGAGCGCTAGATATGATCTTACAATAAATTCCTTAAGTCTTGATTTAAAACTAACTAAGCACTATCGAAAATTCGTCGGGCAAAGGTCGTGCGCATGCGTAGCAAATCAGGAACGCCGGTACCCCTCAGGTAAGAAATCTTTTGCCCATGAATATCGGTTGAAATCTCTGGAATCGTACATTATTTTTTCTTCTTCAGCATTGCTAAGTGTTCTTATAATCATAGCTATCTGAACCTGATGTAGATGTGTGTTTCTGAAAGTATTTCTTCGTCGATAATTTGATTTAATTATTGTGTGTCATTTCCATTTTCGCCTTTTTGATACCCTCTACAGATTTTTTCCAAGTTCTTGGCCTGTCTGCCGACCAAATTCCTCAAAATGAACAGCTGTGCAAAGATCTGCTCCTCTGCTTCACAAGCTCTGGTTGGTATCTCCATTTTGTTTTACCTTTGAATACTTACATGGGTTAATATCTCGCTATATCCGAGACATGATCGGGGATTGGGAACTCGCACAAATTCACACTGCCGTTCACCTCCAGGCTCCAGTCATGCCGATGGAATTCGTGTTCGACAGTTCTAACTTACCGAGCTTGTGCACATATCTGTGGACGGAAAGCATTGCACGTTGCATTTCATATTTTTCACAAGTTTGTTTATCTCAAAATTTAAAATACTAGGCCTAACTGTTAGGCTTAATTCTGTTAGACTTAGACTCTAACGTTAATCATTGTTAGAACAGAAATGGCAAACTAACAATGAAAAAGAAAAAGACTTTAAAAAATTAAAAAAAAAAAAAAAAATTGAGTTGATGGCTTGACTTGAGCTTTGTCTTGAGCTGAGCCTGAAGTCATGACATGTCATGAGATAATGTGAGGTCAGGAGATGCTCAATTTATAGACACATTGTTACGCTGTTCTGTGTGTTTCTGAGCTGTCCACTCCATGCATTTGAAAATGACATCATCATCTGGGAGGGGGGGAGGGGCACATACAAAAATCTGCGAGCTTGATTTCAGAAGTCTTTTACGATTTGGGCTGCCCTGAACTAGCTATCTCACAAAGCTCCTCCCAGCTGCATTGTCTGAAACTGAACAATGCGATTGAGCTGTTTCTGAACAAATGCTTTAACAGTTTATGCACTGTCAACAAATAGTCAATCATAAAAAGTGGAGATCAAAATTGCAATCGAAATGGCCGCTACACGTAGAAATACCTACAAGTTCGTTCTTACAGAGCTAGAGAACAATGCATTTTGATTGTTGGGCGCTCTGATTAGCTATCGCGTGAGCTCCGCCTTCCTGGTTGCGATGATGAAGTGCCTTGACCGTAACTGAACAACGCGATTCAGCTGTTCCCGAGAAAGACAGCTTTTGTTTGCGCTGTCACTCATAACCAAAGTGGACCCTTTTCGCAAGAAAAACTGCAAACTCGACTTCACAAAAAGGTTAAGCGGAGACCCACTTCTTCAATACTTTAAGAATAAAGAAGAGAAATATCTAAATAGGAACTGTAACGAATCCCACTGTCGGATTCGTTCAAAAGTTGAAAAATGAATCAGAATGAAGAAATGGGAACTTACCCAAAAAAAATAAATGACGAATCTAAATTTTATCGTGACTATTGTTCATTGGAAGGCACAATGGTAGTGTTTTTCATATGCTAACATGATCGTTCAAGCGTCGTGCATAAATTAATTTAACTATGGAGTAAAAATTTCTATGTGCGCTACTTTGCATTTGAATGCCAATATAAGAACGATACACAAAATGAACTTCAACTAATCGAATAGTGCAACTCATAAGTAGGCTATATCCTATATAGAAATAAAAAGCGAAAATAAAGAAGGGGTCTACGTGTAAGAACTTACAAAGAGTGATGAGTCTGAATTTTAGCGAGAGTATCACAGGCTTTTGATGACCATGAATACAATGCACACAAATGAGGACGTTCATATAGGACGTTCATATGCAAGTTGATTCCGTCCATTATTGAATTGAATTTATTTATTAACAACAACAATGTGAATAAAGAGACAGAATACATTGACATGGATACAGTAGTTATAATACAAAGTTTTGCAGATATAAAATTGGTAGATACAAAAGAGTATAGTTGTTAATAGGAACCAGAAGGTAGCACATGTGCTAGTTGAGTAGGATAAGGATTACTTTAAAAAAAAAGAGTTGATTGTAATGAAAGTTGGATTATCGAAACCAATGTCCAATGAACAATTAAAAAAAATAATAATTAAATGAATACTGTATAAGCCATTATTTTTCTGTCCAGATATTTTTTGCGATTTTGGACTAGTTGGGGGAAATTCGCGAGAGCAAAATTTCACGGGAGTTTTGGTGATGACTTCATTACTATAAATAGCCTTGTACTGAAGGGGAATTTTTCGCGATGACCGGCTCTCGAAATTCGCAAAAATAAGTCACCGCGAAAATAACCACTTATACTATAGATCTACTACATGATTTTTTTTCCCCAAAAAAAATAGGTTCCTCTTTTCTTATTTTTTTTGTTACAATAAAGGGTCTTAAAATGCCACTTGACTAGATTTAAAATATATGATTAAAAATTAAAGAATTATAATGCACCAATACCCTAGATTACCCTACTTTATTTTGAGATATTTTTATACCTGCTCTTGCTAATCTTGAGACGTTTCCTTGGCAACCAAGATGGCATGCAGCTCAGCGTTGTATACAGATGGTTGTTTGTGCTCCTAACACAAACTTGATAAAAGGCACTCAGGGACAGTGTCAAAACATTACTATAATAATTGACCTTGTAGTGCATATGGGATCATGGTTGACATATTTTCCAACTTAGCCCATTGTTTGTTTGTTTTTTGTTATTATTTTTACTCTTTGTAATAGATATTGACTCTAAATTTAAGCCTTAGTATATTCTTATGCAATTATATTTATCAAAGAATAGGTTTTCAATAAATTTGATTTCACTTACATGAACAAAAATAAATAAACCACTGATGACAAAAATGAAAAAATTTACTAGTAGTTCAATTTCTATAAGTCTTCACATGAATCTTGCCCGTAGTCCGACATGGTTTTGCTGCTTGTGTGGCTGCTTGACACCCTCTTAGTTGCTATGGAATTTTCACAAGCATGGAAAACAGTCATAGGATAATACAGGATAGTTTATTTCGTTATTATCCTTTGATGTACATAAGTTTTATTTTATTAATTTTTATCTACTTTCAGATTGCAAGGAATTCAAGAGCAATCATCAGGCCACTCAGTGCAGCAACTAGCAATAATACAGATGTCAGGTAATGAATTATCAGAATGGTATTTAAATATATTTTGGCTTTGGTAGAAGTAGACAGGATAAACAAAATTTCATCTTCCTGTGAAAAATTTTGCTTCTTTATTTTCTAAAAAATGCATGATGGGTGTTGAATTGGGGGATTTATCTTGTACTAGATGAATCTGATGCTATTACAGCTAATTTACTCCATGATGAATATCAAATACTGTTTCTGAGCTTTGTCAAAGTCTTGTTACGTTTCAACAATTCCTTATGATAATACTAAATGGAAGGCTTGAGAGATATCACAGACTTCTAAAAAATATAGAAATCATCCTAACTTATTGTACTTCATAGTGTTGGATCTACATTCTGGAAATAGGTGTGGGTGCAGAATTTTATGATTCCCCCCCCCCCCTTTTTTTTTTTTCTTTTCTCTCTTTTATCAACTCCTTCCCCCAAGTATTACTTTCCCAGAATCACGTGACATGCCCCTAATTGCATTTTTTTTTTTTTTTACTCACTTCCTTTTCCCCCAAGTATTAATTTCCCAGATTCACTTGACATGCCCCTAATTTCATCTCTTCAAGTGAGCATAAGGTTTATAGATGTATTGTGCGCTCATGGAAATAAAAAAATAAATAAAAAAAATAAAACCATGGGATGAGATACTACTCCAATTCAGTAACAACATTAATGCAATTTTTTTTTCATGAGGATATCAAAAATACAACTTTCAAATGTTTCTGTTAGAAGCAAGTGCTAGCATTTCTTGAATTTAGTTCAATAATCGATGCAATTATGGATATTTATTACAGTTCAAAGAGGACACTAGCCTCATACAGCAGCCTTGCAGGACTCAGTGGTGTGACCAGTGTAAAGAGTGCAGAGACACTTGTTAGTCAAGTAAGTAAACTAACTTTAACAATTAGGAGATGCTTGTAAATACAATTTACTAATGATTTCACAAGCATTGATACAAAATATAATGAGGCAATGCTCTTTAAGATTTCAAACAGCTATAAATCTACCTTTGTGTTTGTTTTCTTGTTTATTTAACAAGTGTATTTAGTTCAAATATTGGGTAAGACCCAGCAGAGGGTATGGTTTTATCATTGCAAGTTATTAATTCTGTAGTGTATCGTATTTAAAAAGTCGCAATGAAAACATCTTTTGTGTTTTTTTTTTGTTTGTTTTTCTGATCTATGCATGGCTCGTTTGTGTTGAATTAGGTATTACTAGAAAGAATGAAAGTTGAACTTAAAAACTATGCATTTAATATTTCATCAGTTGTTTGATTTCAAATAGAAATATGACTTTCCATAATGGTTGCACTTCCTGTGACCTACTGTATGTGTGCTAAAATATAAGCTTATGCACTAAAGGATAATGGATTGTTCCATGAGGTTACAGGATTGAAAATAATGGTGTAATTTTGTTGTAATGCAGGTTTATATTGGGGTTTAGATTGACAAATTAGATTGCAGACTTCATGACCACTAAATTATATGAAGTATACTTTAACCCTAATCAGGCCGGGGGGGGGGGGGGGGGGGGGGTTGAATCAACCCCCCCCCTCGACATTTTCCGCGACCATACCGCCGCGCGAAATTTTTTGACCGCGCTGCTAAATGACTTTTGACTTTCAAGTCTTGCGCATCCTTTGAAACCATTTTCGCGAAAATCGGGCATACGGTGACGACACTGCACGATTTTCAAAAATTTCCGTCAGACCGAAAACCGCTCAAAAACGTGATTTTGTGTACAAAGTCAATGCAAATAGATTTTTCTCACTTCATTCATAAACATATGATTATTTTCACTCTCAGTGGCCAAAATAAATTTATTTTAGCATAATTATGCTTCAAAAAAATTCTGCAATCAATTTTGACCAAAAAACAAAGAAAAACAAAAGGTCGAAAAACAAAGAAATACATAAGAAATTCGTAAAACAATAAAATACATAAGAAAATGATTTTGATACCAAATTTTTTTTCAAGTACAATTGCTAGGAATGCTACAAAGAATATTTAGACCAAATTTTAGCATTCTAGGAGCTTCATTTAGTAAATTAGAGCAAAAAGTATGAATTATGCATAAATTAGAATAATTAATTAATATAAAATGAAATAACATTATTTCAGGAAAATTAACGATACTAACTTGTAGATTACATCGCACACTACCATTGTGCAAAATTTTGCGGCGCTCGCGCGATCGGCGGCCAAGATCTCAGGGGGGGGGTTGATTCAACCCCCCCGGCCATAGGACAGCCAAAAAAGCCCGGCCAGATTAGGGTTAAAGGGCACTGCAAAACAAATGTAATGGGATTTTAATAATGAAGTAAAAAGATTCCTAAAAACAATCTAGAAAGAATAAAAGTAGTGTATTGTGTGTGATTCATGGAAATGTATTTTACCCCATTCCAGATTGTGAGCCGTGGCTTCCAGACGTCTGTACCTCAACGTGATGTAGAAGCCGCAGCTAAGTTCATCGGCGCTGGTGCCGCTACCGTAGGACTGGCTGGATCAGGAGCTGGTATTGGAACAGTTTTTGGCAGCTTGATCATTGGCTATGCCCGCAACCCATCACTCAAGCAACAGCTATTCACATATGCCATCCTGGGATTTGCCCTGTCAGAAGCCATGGGTCTCTTCTGTCTTATGATGGCTTTCCTTATTCTCTTCGCATTGTGAGCAGCACTGTTGAATTAGCTTTGTTGTAAACAATTCAGTCATGCCCACTTGTTTCATAAGTATATAAGATTTTAGAGACCATATTGTGAATCATATTTGCTAGTTGGTCTTCAAAGAGAGAGTTCTAATGAATATTCTGAGAGGATAAAAAAAAATATGAGTTCCGTGTAAATTTTATAGCATTGGTTATTGACAAAACAATTATATGATTTCCCCAAAACAATCTGATGTGTTTCTAAGGCAAAGCCTTGTTGACCAATCCATGCATGCACAGATGTCCTGCTAATATTTAATTCATACTTCCTGGACATGCAGTGCTTCGCATCACTGTTGACTGCATGGGCAGCAAGTAGTTTTGATAATCATCTTCAATGAATTGTGTTCTGTGCTGTCCCATTGTTACAGTTTCTATACATTGTCTTCTTTCTTGTGACATCATTCTTCACTCTTGTAGGAAAATCTGAAAATGCTCAGTTTAGGGTGGGGGGCTACATTGCGTATGATATATATATGTATGTATAGGCAGTATATTTCCTGTACAATTCCCTTCGCACTCTCCTGCGTTCCAAATTCCTTGTGCGGTGGTACGGTTCATTAGTGCAGTACTGCCATTATCGGAAGACAGTTGCAAAACTGATCAAAGAAATGTGGTCTCAGTTTATAAAGACGATTAAAAGAGTGATTATAACTTGAACTTCTTCAGTTTGAATTGTTGTCTTTCAGTAATTGACTGTATGTGAAATGTCTGGTGATTTTGATTGTAAAACTTGTTGCAACATTGTTGTCTCGCTGCAGTGTTATATCCTTTTCCAGATTGATCAACACTTTCAAGTCATAACCCTTGACTTTCCCATGCCTGTTTTACAGACAAAGTCTACCTGCTTTAATACCTGCTGAACATAAAAACAGCTACATGTAGGATACGACAAAGGGCAGTGGGCTAGTACATTTATAAATGCAGGGACATGTCTCTCAAACATCATTGAAAGTACAAATTCCGCTAATGCCAGCCAGTTGTCTGCTTAGATTATCAGCCATTTCGATGAGGTGTTTGCTGAACTGATACTCTAGATGTCTTTTGTGAAACATAGCTATGGGTTTTTGGACAAGTTCTTGGTAGCAACATGCGTACTTTTGAAAGTAATATTCATGAACGAATGTATGGACTACTCAATAAGCCAAAATATTTTGCATATCTTCATGATTTCGGGGCAGGTGTGGAATTTGTTTTCACGACTATAAATAGCCTTATATTAAATTGGAAATTTTCACCACAACTAACATGCAAAATTCATAAGAACATTTAAGCTGATGCAATTTTGTTTGCTAGTTAATGAGCATGATAAAATGGGTTGAGAAATTGTGAACAAATATTACAAGGCTAGAGAAATTGCAGTTTTGTTTGGTTCTTAACCCTAAAATGCCTGCGTTTTTTGCTTGGTATGATCTGACTCGGGGGGGGGGGGGGGCTGATTCCGCCCCCCCCCCCCCCCGAGATCTCGGCTGTCGACCGCGCAATCGCGACGAAAATCGCCACACGCGTCGGCTAGGACGGAATCTCCAAAACTGCATCGTCAAATGTTCCGAAAATTTTTATTTTTCGGTATTAATTAATTATGCTAATTTATGCATAATTTACACATTGCTCTAATTCATTAAATAATGCTTCAAAGTTGCTAATTTTTTATTTATACACCCTTTGTGAGATTCTGATGAAATGGATTTCAAAACAAATTCTGTATCAAATTTCATTTCTTATGTATTTCATTGTTTTTTCAATGGGAATTGTCGGCAACATTATCACGACCACAAAGAACCAAAAACTAATTAATTTGAAGCAGTAAAAGCAAAAATAATCATACATTTATGAATAAATACATTTGTATTGGATTTGTACACGAAATCATGTTTTGAGCAATTTTCGGTCTGACGAGCATGTACAAAATGTTGCGTAACTTGAGAACCGCGCATGCGGACGTCGCAAATTTGGTCTTAAAAGTTGCGCAAGACTTGAAAGAAAAAAGTCATGAAACGGCGTGTCGACAGCTTTATGCGTTACCGAGATCTTGCACGGAACGTTGAGGGGGGGGCGGAATCTGCCCCCCCCCCCAGGCTTTTTGGGTTAATGAGTGTGATTATGGGTTGAGAAATTGTGAACAAATATTACAAGGCTAGAGAAATTGCAGTTTTGTTTGGTTCTTGATGAGTGTGATTATGGGATGAGAAATTGTGAACAAATATTACAAGGCTAGAGAAATTGCAGTTTTGTTTGGTTCTTGATGAGTGTGATTATGGAATGAGAAATTGTGAACAAATATTACAAGGCTGAGAGATTGCAGTTTGTTTGCTTCTTAATGAGTGTGATTATGGGTTGAGAAATAGTGAACAAATATTACAAGGCTAGAGAGATTGCAGTTTTGTTTGGTTCTTAACCCTAAAATGCCTGGTTTTTTTTTTTGGTCATCTCATGGGGGGGGGGGGGGGGGGGGCTGATTCCGCCCCTCCCCCTGAGATCTCGGCTGTCGAACGCGCGATCGCGACAAAAATCGCCACACGCGTCAGCTAGGACGGAATCTCCAAAACTGCATCGTCAAATGTTCCGAAATTTGTTGGTATTAATTATGCTAATTTATGCATAAATTTACACATTGCTCAAATTCATTAAATAATGCTCCAAAGTTGCTAATTCTGATGAAATGGATTTCAAAACAAATTCTGTATCAAATTTCATTTCTTATGTATTTCATTGTTTTTTAATTTCTTATGTATTTCTTTGTTTTTCGACTTTTTGTTTTCTATTGTTTTTTTCTATGGGAATTGTCGGCGACACTATCACGACCACAAAGAACCAAAAACTAATTAATTTGAAGCAGTAAAAGCAAAATTATTCATACATTTATGAATAAATGCATTTGTATTGGATTTGTACACGAAATCATGTTTTGAACAATTTTCGGTCTGACGAGCATGTACAAAATGTTGCGTAACTTGAGAACCGCGCGTGCGGACGTCGCAAATTTGATCTTAAAAGTTGCGCAAGACTTGAATGAAAAAAGTCATGAAACGGCGTGTCGACAGCTTTAATGTTACCGAGATCTTGCGCGAAACTTTTAGGGTTAATGAGTGTGATTATGGGTTGAGAATTTGTGAACAAATATTACAAGGCTAGAGAAATTGCAGTTTTGTTTGGTTCTAGATGAGTGTGATTATGGGATGAGAAATTGTGAACAAATATTACAAGGCTAGAGAGATTGCTGTTTTGTTTGGTTCTTGATGAGTGTGATTATGGGATGAGAAATTGTTACAAATATTACAAGGCTAGAGAGATTGGTGTTGGCCTGTGTGGAGTATGTAAGCTGCACTTGGTATTTCATGTGGGCATATAATAATACAGTAACAACAGTCTACCCCCATTATAACGAACACGGATTCAACAACTACTACCGCGGTATATGAACATTATTAATTCCTTTAATTATTCCAATGTGACTGTTAGAGTCCCAGGTACCTCGTTATGATGGGAGTAGACTGTGTGCTTGAATTAACAATGAAAGAGAGTGAGGTATGAACATGTCTTGAGAGGATGTATTTTAGCAGAATGGAGAGAAGAAGATGAGAGATAAAGGACTTCATAATGAAACTAGATGACTAGTATTGCATGAAAGGAATATTAACTATGTTCATTCACCATCTACTGATAGTTTCTGAATTGTGAATGAGAAGAGATTCCGATATGGAATTACATAATGATTTTGAGGTCACATGAGCATAATATTAGTCCATTGCCTGGACCATCCTGTATTTTTATATCAACACTCAAAACACCATACATCACATCAGCATGATCAGGGACTCTCAGCATGTTGGTTTTGGCATGGATGTAGATAGGCCATGGCTTGGGGAAGTGGATTTATGATGGAAAGAGAAATGGTGAGAAGATCGAGTCAATAGAGAAAGGTGAAAGTTTCAAACGACCAGAACCTGGTCTAGCATAAGCTGCAAACTTTTTGTTACTTTCCGAAATTATTGCTTAATTTAAACCAAGTCTTACCAAGATAAAGAATGCAAGTTCTAGGGCTCAGCTAACCATTTGAAAATGGGATAGTGGGGCCCTATTTTGAAATTTTGACTTGTCATTAGACATTTCTTGATTTTAAACAAGCTTGACATAAGCTGTCCTTTTGCCCTTGGGATGTAAAATTGGTATCGAGTGCCCATCTGATAAGGGGGTGGGAGAACCCTTTCCTCCAATAGCCCCAGAGACTAGAATTTGAAATATTTGTTTCCTTGTCAAATGCACATTGCTGGATTTTAACATACCCGGGGGCATGTTGCCCGGGGGATAATTTACTCTTGGTCAAATGGGATCTCGAGTTCTGCAAATGACACATCAACTGCATCTCTCTCTCTTTCTCTCACAATTTTTACTATAGGTTTTCCCGGCCAAATTCATACATTTATCTTCCTTTTTCATTTAATGTGTATTCAAATTCGTGTGTTTGATGCGACAGACTGACTTTAGTCAAATCTCGAGGATCTCGAGTTCTGCAAATGACACATCAACTGCATCTCTCTCTCTTTCTCTCACAATTTTTACTATAGGTTTTCCCGGCCAAATTCATACATTTATCTTCCTTTTTCATTTAATGTGTATTCAAATTCGTGTGTTTGATGCGACAGACTGACTTTAGTCAAACAATTTCGTGTTCATGCTCTTAAATTCGCTTTTAGGCACACAAAGTAATGGTTGCAAAGTTCAAATTCGGATATAGTCATTTAATTTCATTCTTTGTGCATTCGAATTTGGGCGACTTTGAGTATACGGAATGAAATGTCGACGAAATTGAATACTTATTACCGAATGTATATGCTTATTATGTGAAGTAGAATGCGCAAATACGAAATCAATCACAATAATCGTTAATTTTGATGATTGAATATGATTTTGACTGGTAACATTTCGATGTATCAGCGTTTTTCCCGAAAATGAATGCCTCTAACATGCAATTGATTGACAAAACAATGAAATTGACCGGGAAAACTTATATTATTTTTTTAAATCTTCATTAGCAAGGAAAAAGGGGACCAATTATTGAATCACAAGAATGTAAATTACCACGTGACCCAAACCAATCGAAAGATATCAAATGCTTATCTTGAGGGGGTGGAGTCACGGGGCCATGACCACTGGGTATTAAAGCAAAAGGGCATCAAAATGCTTTGGGGGAAAGGTAGAATAGGGGGAAAAATGAACAAAATAAACAAAAAGGGGGACGAAAGAGAGAAAGAATGAATGTAAATGAGAGGGGATAAGAGAGTAAAAAAGAAAAGAAAAAGGGGGGTCGATTTAAAACGTAGGGGTGCCACATTCTTTTTAATTTAGGGGGCAAATTGATGTTAAACGAAGGGGCGCTAGATTGATCTTAAACTTATCGCATAATTTAATTATTTGTATATGACATTGATAAACACAGAGGATTTAAATCTAAAGAATTTAACTTCCAAAAGGACTTCATAATATGATTGCTTTGAAAATCTTTGACATATGCTATTAAGCCCGTAGCCTATATGTTTGCCGGGGACAAGAAAACGGGGCTCCAAAATCTCATGCAGGCACCCCCGGCCCCGCCCACCATACGTGCTTGCAACGATCGTCTGCGTTCGCGGAGGCGGGGGTGGAGGCGGGGATGGCCGCACCCTTTGTCGTAGACACGGGGGGGCCTTTTCTCGAAAGGTTGGGGTTGAGAGGGTAAAATTAACTGCACCCATTCTCGGGAACACCGGGGGAGCTGTCGTCAAAGGCTGTGTTATGATAGTTTCTGAACCAGTCGTTTTAAATTGAAAATTATAATTAAATAATACAATCATACTTATTAATATGACTATAATCGAGAGAAATAGAGGAGAGCTTTGCATTTGTTTTAGTTGTTGATATTGGAATTTCAAAATTTTAAGGACCCCGCAAGCGGCTATAGCCCGATAGTCCGCTGGTCGCCGATAGTCGCGCGGCCGCGCCCAGGGGGGGGGGGGGGGGGTGGGGGGTAGTGTTCGTTATTCCGAAGGTTCGTTATGTTCTAAAATAGAAAACGGGGGTTTTTCGTCATTCCTAAATGAGAAAAAGGTTCTGTTATTTCCGAAAATAGAAGTAAGGTTAGGTTTCCGATAATGAATTATGTTCGTTATTTTCCGAAGATAATAGAAAGGTTTCGTTATTCCGAAAATTGAGTTATTAACTTGCCAGAGCAAATGGATAGATAATTGGGAGACTGTGTTTTGGTCACCCTTGAATAACCTCCAGATAAGGGATGATTTTTTTGGGGGGGGGGGCGGGAGGGGGAGAAAGGGTGGTCATTTTTAAGAGCATC
Source organism: Paracentrotus lividus (assembly GCA_940671915.1). Taxonomy (NCBI): domain Eukaryota; kingdom Metazoa; phylum Echinodermata; class Echinoidea; order Camarodonta; family Echinidae; genus Paracentrotus; species Paracentrotus lividus. Next base: position 53,474,406 of record CALNVZ010002100.1, on the reverse strand, counting down.
TTGCTGTTAAATTGTGATTTTCGGAGAATTTATTTCACAAAATTATCACGGCGACTTCTACTGATAAAGAATTAGTCTGCGACCTAAAGTCGTGTCCGTTTAAACAGTGCCATAACTAATATTTAATTCTTCCGCAAATATTTATTGTTTTCGTTTGTCTTTATTAAAAATTAGAAAATTATTTATTTAAATGAAAATTTATTTCAGGCGGCGAATTCTTTCCGGTAAAGAATAAGTTTCATTTTCTAAATTGGTCGCTTATCAATCTCAATAACTAGAATAAACTTATTTCGCAATTGTATCGTCGGTCGTTATTCGTGAGGGGGGGGGGTGGCTGGAAGGGGCTTAAAATCATGAATGTATGGCAGGCGCGATCCAGGATTTTCCAGAGGGGGGGGGTGTGGCCCAATCTTTAAAAAAAATCTTTCGAGCGGAGGCGAGCAAACGAGCGCGAATCGCGAGTATAAAACACTCCCCGATATATAGGACTATACTGACCTAAAACGGGGATTTAAACAATTTTTTTTTTTTTACCTCGCGATGAAAACAAAATAATAAAATATTATGCAACAAAAAGAAAAAAAAAAATTCTCAATATTTTAAACAAAACTTTAGTGGTTTGAATATGTATTTTAATTGCCACCGATGAATACGATTATTTGCCACTAGAATTACATCAGGCGTTGCGAGTGCAAACTTTGCATTTAATTACTGGAAGAACGACATGTTATATGCCCGTATCAGGAACATCTCCCCCGGAGGACAACTCGCCCGGGCAGACCTCCGAGCGACTAGCTCCCCCGGAGGAAACTCACCCGGAGGACAACATCCCGGAGGACAGACACCGTCCCGGAGGACAGCTCCACGGCAGTGGGCATCTCCCCCTGAGGAAGGTCCCGCCCAAGGACAAACTCCCCCGGAGGACATCTCCCCCGATGAAAACTCCCTCGGAGGACAAGTCCCCCGGAGGACATCTGCCCCGATGAAAAGTCCCCCGGAGGACAAGTCCCCCGGAGGACAACTCCCCTGGAGGACAACGCCCCCGGAGGACGACTCCCCCGGAGGACAACTCCCCCGCAGCACAACTACCCCGCAGGACAAGTCCCCCGGAGGACAACTCAACCATTCCGGAGAACAGATCCACATGCACTCGTTTATTTTTGCTCCATTTGCGATTTTTTTTTTTTTTTTTTTTTTTTTTTAAACCGAAATAGCCATTCATGGAAATACAAAATCTTTGGCAATTTTTTTTTTCTTTTTCCGGCGAAGGGTGTTAAAGTTGGGCAGCTGTAGAGGCGTGCTGCTATTAGAACCGAATTTTATCGTCAAAAGAGAGAGAGAGAGATATCAGCTTCAATCTTAAATCACCATAGGAAGATGATCTGATTAGATTTTAGAGGATGTAGGTCAATGGTCAGGCCCGTAACTAGGATTTTTGCAGGGGTTCGAAATCTGAAAAAAATGAACCTTTTGAAGGGATGATTCTTGAGCGCAAAGCGCGAGCCAAAGTTTTTGACTAAAAATGACCCGAAGCAGTATATTTTTACTTTTATTGTTCTATTTTTGTTGTTTTTATTCTTTTATAAACGGTGACGATCATCTTTCTTTTAGCCAAAAAAAAAAAAAAAAGGGATTTTCAAGCGCGAATCGTCAAGTGGAAAATTTTATATCACACCTCTTCAATTATACCGACAAAAATACATGTACATAATTTGATACAAGGGTTTTGTTTTGTTTTGTTTTGGCTTGTTTCAGCAAATGTTTTACAATTATAAATGTTTTTATCGGATATATTGACGGAAATACTGAAAAACTGGTTGATATACCGAGATGTTTTAATCTTCATCTACTTCTGGGCTATTCCACGGTTACTCACGTTACATTTGGAGACACCTTGACTCATACTTGGAGCTGTAACTCCATTATTATTGATAGGAACTA
>CALNVZ010002100.1:53345203-53468133 GCA_940671915.1 Paracentrotus lividus | reverse complement strand
TATAGCGGGGAGCAATTGTCGCGGGAAGCAAATGGTCATGGGTGATTCCTCCAAATAAAAGCCCCAAGACCTTAAGAATTTGAAAATATTGTTTCCTATCCAAGATGCACATGGCTGTGATTTTTTACATTACCCGGGGATAATTTACCTCTTGTCAAATGGGATTCGAGTTCTGCAAATGACACAGGGGCTTTTATTAGATAACATCTGACTGCATCTCTCTCTCTTTCTCGTCTCACAATTTTTTTTTATTATTTATTTTTTAATGCTTCATTAGCAAGGAAAAAGAGGGGACCAATTATTGAGAATACAAGAATTTTTAATTAACCGACGTGATCCCAAACCAGCAAAGGATTATCACGTGCTTTCTGTGGGGGTGGAGACACGGGGGCCATGACCACTGGGTATTAAAAAGCAAAAAAGGAGGGCAATCAAAAAGCGTTGGCGGAATAGGTTAGAAAGAAGAAAAAAATGAAACAAAATAAAAAAAAGAAGGGGAAAAGAGAGGGGAACGAAAGAGAGAAAAGAAAGAATGCTAAATGAGAGGGATAAGAGAGTAACGAAAAAAAGAAAAAATGGGGGTCGATTTAAAACTTAAGGGTGACCAGTCATTCATGCTTATTTAGGGGGGCAAATTGATTGTTAAAACGAAGGGCGCTAGATTGATCTTAAAACTAGGGCCAAAATCGCATGCAATTTAAATTATTTTGTACATTGACATTGAGTAGAACAGGCAGAGGATTAAATCTAAAGAATTTAACTTCAAGAGGAAACTTCATAAAATGATTTGCCTTGAAAATCTTTGACTATATGTGCTATTAAGCGCCGTAGCCTAGTATGTTTGGCCTGCCGGCGGGGACAAGAAAAACCAGGGCATCCAAAAATTCCTATCACGCACCCCCCCTCCGCCACCCGCCCCGGAAAGGATGTGAAATATTAGGAATACGCGTATTATATAAACTTGCAATAAACTCTCTCTCCTTCTCTGACGATCCTTTCTCTTATACAAATAGACACACGACATCTTCCAATAATCCACTACTTTTCCCATATACATATTTATATCGCAGAATATAATATACAATATATATATAATAAATTTATTATTGAATAATTTCATTGTTAATCATTTGACGTTTATAACAATAATCCCCTAATATGTACAAATAATAATCACAAGCGGATCTAGAGGGGGGGGGGTTTGGGGGTTGCAACCCCCCCCCGGCACAAAAAAAAAAAAATCCGGGACCCATGGTTTTTAAAATCTTTAAAAAGTTTTAGATGCAAGAAAACGCCATTTTACATCTAAGCACAGATTTTCAAAAATTGTCCTACTTGTTTATGGGAGCGGGACACCCCCCTCTCCACACTCCGTCCCCCCCCTCGCTCGCATCCGCTCGCTTGGACTCGGTCGCCTACGCTCCCTCGCTACCATCCCAACCTCCCCCCCCCTTTATAAAAAAGCTGATCTCGCCCCTGTTTACATATAAAATATATTTTCAAAAAATTATGTTAAAACCCCAAAATTCAGATATCTTGATATTAAAAGCTTATAATCACATTCAAATGGCATAATTGATTTGGGGCTTTTTATTTAGAGGCTAATGGTTTTTCCTCCACTGCAAACGCGAAATTGCACGTACACTTAACGATTGGCATGAACATAATTTTTTGCAACATTTTCAAATGGTGACGAGGATCGAAGCCAGGGTGCTTGTTTATGCAATCGGTTTCATTAATGCAACGCAACCCTTTGGAGGGAATTTCGGACATTAAAAATATTCGACACTCCCCTGATGACGACAGGGATTATTGATGAGATTTTTCAGAAGGAAAAAACTAGGCCATCTGTTCCTCCCAAACATGTACATGATTGTGTAAAAGTAGTGAAACACGGCGTATGACTTCTTATATTTCTCGTACAAAAAACTCACATACCATTATCGCCAGACTCGGTGTAGCCTACACCGCCAATTTTCATTCTTCAAAGAAAAGTAGGTTTTTGCTAAGAGTGTAACTGTGACAGGACCGACTCGTATTTCTAAATTTATTGAAAACTTAAATTTTAAACAATGAATATGAAATGATGCCCGGATTTCATTTATCAAAATGGCAATATTAAATGTTATTAGTACTGAAGTTTTCAACTTTTATAAATAAATTAACATGTTCAAAGGTTAGTAAAGAAATACCTCATTAAAATTGAAGAAGAATGAAAGAATAATTTGCCTTAGAAACTTCTGCAGAAACGTCACATGGCAAATATATTGCTTGTCCGTCAATGGACACTAAATATATATGGGGTGAACATGCAGGTAATAACACTCGGACCCCCTCACGCTCACTTTGCCTATAGTTTGGCATAAAATATACGATATATACACACAAGTCTAATCTTTGTTTATATGAATCAAAACTACTGCTCTAACTTTTATTGTGAAGAAAACAATTATCAACCAACCTCCCTGTCTGCAATATTTCAAATGTTGACCGTCATTACCAAAGTGCCCATACTTACCTGCATGTGCATGGTAATATGGGACAAGTGTATATGTACGTTTTAAAAACTAATCAATTACTCTACCCATGTGCTGGAATTTGCTTAAAATTGTTGAAAAATCATTAACTTTAAGATATAAGTAATTTGAAAATTATAAGACCCTCAGTAAAACCTTTGGACTATATATTTCATTTGTTATGTAATTTTGTATATTAATTTGCTCTTTTTTAATATTATTTTGATAGTTATTTCATTATACAAGTCAATAAAGGCCTACAATAAGTTTTTATTATTATTATAATCTGTGAATATATCCTGAAAAATCGCCCACCCGTCTAAAGTAGAAAGGATTGATGCCTCATCCCAATAAGCTAAAAGTACCAGCAATCATTTCGATCCATTTTGGATGTCCCATAATACCTGCACTAATGTTGCTGGTGTCAGGCAAGCATTTAATGCACAACAAGGGCATCGCACACCCTTCAATAAAACAAATTGACCCTGTACCAGAACAGCTGAGTATGAATTCAAAAAATGAACTATAAGCTTACTAAATATACAAAACAATTGAGGTACCTGGCCCTCAAAACACCTCTTTAACACGATCACATTCTGTGAAATAATCAAATTTTACATCAGGGGTAAAAAAAATGCCAGTAAGTTTTACCTATCCTCTTTGTTTCCTAACAGCCAATTTTCCGTCAGAGAAATTTCGGCATTAGATGCTCTCACGGACGATATATTTACGGTATAACAGTTCATAGAACAACATTATGGGTGCTCACACGTCAAGCAGTCAGACTTCGGTCAGGTCTCACTGGTCGACGGTCACGAATGATTTGCTAGGGTCCCTCATTTACCTGCTGTCCATATTACTGCATGTACCCTAACCTTTTGGTATTTCAATGATAGTAAGACTGTCATAAAGGTTACATGTCACCATCAAACTAGAATAAATATTATTCTTTTTTACATGGATTTATTGTCATTTACATATTACTCAAATACATTGTACATCATTTTACATAAAGCCACCAAAGTAGCATTAAATATAAATCGTAAACATAATGGTATTTTTTCAGCCTCCAAGGACAAAACAAATGAGTATAATCTAATAACCGGTACTAGTATATAAATAAAACACATTGTTCATTATATTTCTAAATGAATGAATGGATGAACTAAAGTCATGGTGATTTTTTTGTCCACAAAGGAACTGCCTTCCCCGAAGAAATTAATTACAAAGTGATCACATTAGAGGGTTACTTATCACTGGCGTAGATCCAAGATAAGGCGGGGGGGGGGGGGGGGGGGGGTGTATATCCCACGTTTTTGACAACGGGTGACATGTATTATGCCTTATTACAATTACATCACTACTTTTTAAAGTATTTTAAAATGTTAAAATAATACCATTAGGCCTACATTTAAAAGTTGTTTTTTTATTTTTGCTTTGGCGGATAGTAATGACAACTTTGCTGGAAACACAACTATGCCACTCAGCATACAGGGCTCGGCCCCTCAACTTACGAAAACGCTCCGCGGCCCCTCCTAGCTTCCTCAGTTCCGTCAGGCGTAGATCCAGGATGAGCCCGGGCTCACCTCTAGAGAAAAAGTGCCTAAAAACGGATATTTTGCGGCCTGGCCCCTCCCCCGGTAAATATTGAGGATAAACTGTCCCGAGTTGACCAACGTACGCCCAGTAACCACTAACAAACAGTGAACAAAAAATTGCACTCACTCCCTCCTTTCTCACCCACTCAGGCAGTCAACATACATGAGCTCGTTTCCCGATTTCTCCGGGGAAAGGGAATATTTTGGGGGCTCAGGAAGGGAGAAAATCCCCGAGAAATCATTCAAATAGAGGTCTTTTAGCATTTTTTTCCATTGACCTTTTTTTTAATTAGGGGGTAGTTTTCAATTTTTTAAGGACAAATCGTGAAATAGAGTCCCAAATGTGGTCCAAAAGCCTGTGAAAAGGGGTAATTTTGCTGGCTCCTCCTTAAAAAAACCTGTAAGGTAATTTTAATGCAGCCTCCCTTCCAAAAGACTGTAATAGGGGGTAATTTTGAAACGGCTTCCCCTACCAAAAGGTGGTATCTCTAAGGATCCGGAACAAGAATACTGTATGGTTGACCCCCTGAGTGGGGGCCAAGCTCTACCATTTTGCTTGGCCAGCGTAACGTGAAAAAAAAAGGCTGTACAAAAATCTAAAGTTCCAATTTTGCCCCCTCCCCCAAGAAATACTGAACCCGCCACTACGTGTTAATATACTTCATCATCATCCAGCACTTGCCCAAGTATATACATGACACTCTCTCCCTTCCCATCGGGCCCAGGACTAGACTTCTCTTCATCATTTCCTTCGGCTCCTTTCACCGCCTTCTCATCATCCGGGTCATCAAAGATCGTTGCAATCTTCGGGTACAGTTTACGGATAAGTTCTTCGAATCCGTAATACGTCATCGACCAGATCAACCCCTCGACGGGCATCGAGATGCTGAAGATAGACACGAGTGTGAGTACCTCATGAAGAGCGACCTCGTCATCGGAAAAGTGCCTCCATGCCATCATCGTCGCGATGAACCAATTGGGCGTGCCGACAGCGAGTGTGACGGCGCTGCACGACTCGTAAGGAAGTCGGAACAACGACGCCATGATCAGGCCGCAAACGAAGCCTACGAAGGGAAGGAGTATACCACCTACCCACAGCTGCCATGTTCCTACGTAGTGTTGAGGATTGTTGATGCCGTTTAGGATGGGGCAGATAGTGATAGTCAGTAAGAAAGCACAGCTGCAAACCTGTCAGGAGAAAGTAAACAAACATTCAAATTATTATAAATTAAAGCAAAATGTACGTCTTATAAGAAAACTTTGTCCCTTTTGTATATATTATCCCCGCCCTATTTATTTGAAATTTTATTTACTGATAATCCCCAACTCCCAAAATGTCACTTTTATCATTTTATCATCCCCTTTGTTTCAGAAATGACCGGTTTTCGGACTTGTCATTTGCAGGAATGAAAAGGGACAATTCTATTTTTCCAGATTATATAAAATATATAAATGGTCGACAGTACATAAGTAAATGACATATAACAACAATATAACTGTTTAGCAATCAGGAACTCTCGGGTTCGAAGCTAATAGAATCCCATTTTCTATTTTCTTTGCTCATTTTTCATTATTTCTAGTTCTTTCCCTCCTTGTTCAAACATATGAAATTATAAAATTGTATTTTTTTAATACACACGACAGGAAATGGAACAATTGAAGACTTTATTCCAGATACAGCTGCAAATGCAGAGGTCCATATCAACAGACAACATAAAATACACATAGGTTATGAATACAATGATTATACTGAAATACATAGTGAAGAGAGAATAGTAAAGGATCTACAATGAGAGGAGCTTCTGAAATATACTGTACAAAGATGTAACTAGCATAAAACAATGATTACAAATAAACCCCTCCCAAAAAGTTTCGCAAGTCGACTTTGGGCCATGATAACTTTTCAGGTACGCTTTAGTTTTTCCTGGTATTAATAATATTGGAAAGATAATTTATTCCCCTTTTTATTGATATCCTACTTGTAATGATTATGTAATGCTTCAATGCATAACATATCAGAATATGGAGAAAAGTAAAAAGTCAAATGTTGCAAAATGCACTTATCAAAGCGAAGTTCCGCAACTCGACTTTAGGCTCCGATAATTTTTGGGGTATTTTCTAATTTTTATTGAATTTTGACCATTGTCAAGATAATTTATTCCTCTTTTCAATGACACCCTAATTATAACGATAGTGTTGTTCCTGCATGGAAAGTAAGACTGAAGTTAGGTGATATGTCGAAGTTAAATGTTGTCAAATAGGGTGAATGCCTATGTAGTATTCTGTTATTGCGACCAACTAACAATACAGTTTCGCAACTTTTTCACTGTTTTTACTTTGACTTATTTGTGAGTTATGTCATTCATACACAATTGTTACTATCATTGCAAAATGGCACGTACAATAATAAAGAGGAACTATAAATGACCTTTTATGCTATAATCAAATGACAATGTATTAAGATCCCCACTTAAATGTACCAAGGTCAGAGTTGTGTTACAGAAATTAAACTTGAAAATTATCTCTTAACTTTGTCATGTATTCAGGTGGTTATTTGAGGGGATTGTGGAACCAGGCATAGACACACAGACAATTAGGTATTCATAAGTAATGTAATAATATATTTTGGGATGAAGAATAAATCAACGTGACAATGGTATATAAATTCAATAAAAATTAGAAAACTGTCCCCAAAAATTTATCAGGCTCCTAAATTCAAGGTGTGGAATTTAATGTGATCAATTCAAAAATGCATTTTAACAACATTTGATTTTTTGCTTTCCCTCATATTCTAGATAATTTCTTGTGCATTGAAAGATGATACAATCATTACTAATAAGGTTTCACATTAAAGGCGTGAATAAATATCTTTCCAGTGGTATGTAATGATCAGGAAAAACTAAAGCTTGACCTAGAAAAGAGGTATCATTGGCCTACCAAGGTCGCTTGCGAAATCTGTTTTGGGAGGGTTTAGATAGAAGGGGGGGGGGGGGGGACTTTGGCGATCATAAATCTGATCCGTCTTTGGGCGAGGAAGAATTACAATAACATATATCACTTCATAGAATAAAATATCCATTACTTATAAAACAAAAGCAAACAAACAAACATTGATTCAAAATGTTTCAATACTAATTATGGCAAGTAGGATATACCGTATATTAAACAGTGAAATTTTTTTATTGCATTTTTTGTATCACTACACACTTAGAAATAAAGTTACACAAAGGGTCCGTACACCCTAGCCCCCTGGTATACCTTTGCGAAAAAGTGCAATCTGCATCAAAACTCGAAAAGGTCCAATTTTGCACCCTTTTGAGGTAAAGGGTACAAAGTTATACCTCATATATAGTCTGAAACGGATGCTGTCTTATAAAATGGAGTCTTTGTTTGATGCTTTTTATTGTTAAATTCTATATTGTACTGATCGGTTATATTCTAATATGATATAATTCAATGGAAACATTTGCATCTGCAACTATGTGTCACAAATGGAGCTGTACTTTTGATGACAATTTTGAACGTTTTAGCAAAACTGAGATATTAACTGCTCCTTACCAAAAAACACGACCTGCCCGCCCCCCCCCCCCCCCCCCCCCCCCCCCCGTCAGGTGGTCAACCATATATACGTATCGTTCCCGATTTCTCGGGAAAGGGGGTATGTTTTAGGGACTCTGCATGTACGGGAAAAAATTCCGAAAAATCATTGAAATAGGGGGGGTTTTTTTAGCATTTTTCCCCACGACCTATTAGGGTAGTTTTCAACTCTTTGAGGAAAAATCCTGAAATAGGGTCCCGAATATGCTACAGTCACACAGACACTTACGTATAGTTACGTCGCGTTGCGTCCAAAAATTATTTTCTTTTCTGCGGATCCCCACGGATGCCTTCCCGTCATAGTCAGAAGTGGAAATAGTGATTATTTCATTTCTACAATAAAACTAAGAAATACATAAGAAATGATAGAAAAGAAGATGAAAAAAGATTAGAACACCAAAAACGTAACTAATACGTAATTTGTCTGGCTGTGACTGTAAGCAATATGGTCGAAAAAACACTAGGAAAAGGGCTTGGTAATTTTGGCTGGCTCCTCCAAAATCCAATAGGGGGGGGGGGTAATTTTGATGCAGCTCCTTATAAAGCACTGTAACATCATGGGTATTTGGAAGGGGGGGGGTCGGTATTTTGACAGAGCTTTACTCCACAAGCATGTGACATGGTGATAGGGGATCCTCACATTTGGTACCTCATAATCTGGAACGGCTAGTGGTATGGTTGACCGCTTTGAGTGGGGGGGGGGGGGGTGTGGGGAGGGGGGGGTGGGACACTGTCCGCCTATAGTATGTATCATGATCCAATGATGAATGTAGCGGCAGGTTGTTTGGCGAATTTTATCCAGCGTTTGACATGTTTTTGATTTACACAGTACATGTAAAGACATTGTTGTTAAGTCGCGGTTGATTGTTAATGTGGATTGACAATGGACAAAATGGTATCATGAGTGAAAGGGAAGGACATGAGATATTGAAGAAGGCGACTACATAAGATCCCCCAAACTGCACCCTAAAAGCATGCAAAATGGCAACCCTCATCTACCAAATTTTTAATTTAGGTACAACATTGCCCATAAAAATGGTGCTCCCAGTCATATCTCCTTTTATTTTTTCTTAGTCGTGATAGATTACAAGGATGTATAGGAGTGAGTCAATAAAATGATCCCTCCATCACCTTGTTAAACGCTGTCTTGTGAAAAGTATAAGTACTCTTGATCATACGGTTTCTATGGTCTATGTCTTGTAAGAGTACTATCTCTCTGCAGCTATGTTGTTACAATGTTTTCATTTGGATCTTTGCACGCATACTGTAATAACAGACAATCCAGAAGACGGGTAAGATTCTCACTCATGCGCCAAGTGGATGGGTGAAGATAAACAAATTGAGAATGTATTTACTTATGTGGCCACGCACAAAGACACACACCCACACGTATCCTCATTTACACATACACAAAGCACATACACACCCACACCCTCACCACACACACCCACACACACTCTCCACACTCACATACGCACACACACATACCCTATCTCATCCATACCAGCACACACACATATACACACCCACACCCTCAACAAACACACACATACACAGACACCCTCACTCACACACAGAAACAGTTGTTATGGAATTACTACGTCCCAAACATTCAGTGATGGTCTTGGTAAACATGGAAAATAGAACGTTAAACGGGGCATTTAATTGTGAATTGTTTAATATGTGTGTGGGTGCATGTGTGATGATGTGCGTGCGTGTGTGTGTGAGGGAGGATGGGTGTGTGTGGGTGTGTCTGCGTGGTGAGAAGGTGTGTGGGTAAGTGTTTACACATATTCTGTCAACATATTCCTTTTAATCTTTAACCAGCCACTTGGCGCAAGTGAGATCTTACCGTTTTCAGCAGATTGTCTGTTATTCAGTCATGCGTGCAAAAATCCAAATGAAAATGGTACCAACATATGCTAGGAGGATGACTTTACCAAGACATATCATGAAACCCATGATTGAATGTTCTTACATTTCACAAGACACTTTCAAAATGATGGGACATTTTTATTGACTCACTCTGTAGTACATAGATGGTACAATAGAGGGTAAATGTAACTTTACTTGGTTCATCATGACGTAGTGCTTCAAACTTTCTCAATTATCCAGTGTTTTTTTTTTCCTGTTGGGAAAAATGGGGGCGCCTTGAGAATGGATAATGTTGAAATACAACAAAAAGTATCACAATCGGGCGTCCACAAAACCAATGGGTTCATGCGATATTTTGTGCATGTCGTCTTTCCTCACCTTGGCCACTTTCTTTGCCCGCTTCTCTCCTGCGAATTTCTTGAAGATAACCCCTAACGCAGTCGGTAGGAAGATAACGATTTCAGTGATCACGATTTCACGGGGGTTACCTATGATGTAATAGGCATGTGACCACGGACTCGAGTAGAATGCGAACCAGAATGGAATGAGCCCGATTGACAACGCCGTCGAAAACATCGAAAGTGTCAATCTGAAACAAGTGAAATGAAAACGCTTTGATAAATATGGTGAAATAAAATGATCAAATACTGATTCGATCGTAAATCCAACAGTCATGAAAAAATGGACAGATATGTCTGTTCACAAAGTTGGGGCACACTACAACACTTTTTGATAAATGATTTTTAAATGCATAACATGTTATAAGTCAAAGTTGTAAAACTACAAGCATGACAAGGGTTGAATGGTAAAAGTGTATCGGTTGTCCTCCAATTTCGTAAGCAGACCTTTCTTAATCCCACCATTCAGGCATTTATCTTTCCGAAACCTGTTTCATAAGTATTATGTTTCTTCATTCTTTTCTATTACAAGAGGTAAAGCCTCCAATGGCGGATCCAGGATTTCCAGTTACGGGGGGGGGGAAAATGAATGTCAGATTTTGGTACACTCAATTTTTTGACGTCACGCTGGCGAGCGATAAGCGGGGGGGGGGGGGGGGTATGGTGTCATCACTGATGTATCAGCCATAGGGTAAGGTTGGGGTCAATTGCTCGTTTGTTTTTACTTCGCTTTTTTTTTCTTCTTTTTTTTTTTGTAGGGGGGGGGGGCGGGCCCGTCGGTCCCCCCCCCCCTGGATCCTCACCTGAGCCTTTTTGGCTATCAACATTATGACTAACGTACTAACGTACCCGACAATGACAGAGCCCCCGCCGTAGTAGACGAGCACGGCACAGAACGGCGACACTGGGCACACTGAAAGAATGATCATGGCAAGAGCATCATAGACCTCCATGTCGAGTAGGAGGGCGAGAATGTAACCGACCAGGGGTTGAATGAAGTACTGGAGCCCCAAACCGATCATGACGCTTTGTGGAAGACGCATTTCTTTACGGGAGATGTCATCCAAGTTGATTAAACATCCCATACCGAACATAGTAACAGCCAATCCGCCAACGGTGATGCCAATCATTGCTATGTACAGTTTTGTATGGATGTCAGTCTGTTGGAGGAAAACCATGGAACAAAAAGAAAAAAAGTTACCTTATTTTACTTTTTTTTTCAATGGAAATAATAAATAATAAAATAAAGCTAACTCTTATTTAATATATGGGCGTATTTTATACAATTCTATAAAAAGGTAAAGCTAACTTCTAATTAATATATAGGCGTATTTTATACAATTCTGCTGGCATAAAGTGTAGCTTTAAAAAAGAAAATCATCGCAATATATAGGGTCAGAAATATATTCAAGAAATCTACTATAATAGTGCGAACAGGTTATATGTATGAACGCTAATGAAATCTTTATTTATTTATCTATTTATTCATTAAGTCTTTTGTCAGTAGGGTAGGTATACGTAGCTCCATCAATTATTAAAACATCGTTTTCCATGGAGGCCCCACAAAATACAAAGGATGCTAATACAAATGCACATAACCGGAACAATTCGCACAGAATGTTTTTCTTCTTTTATTATAACAATCGACATAATGAACACTGCCTAAAGGACCAGGCTAAGAATCAAAACGAATATGGCACCAGAAAAAAAAATAGTTTACAATAAAAAAAAAAAAATACAAAGACAATGGCAACGAGTAATTTCAAATTAAACGAGGTCGGACCAAAACTTCATGGTAGATAGCCGAAATGTTAATTGGACCAATTTGGTAGGCCTACTACGGTAGATAGTTTATTGGAAAAAACCAGGCAATACAAGAACGTTTTCCTCCGTCTCCCTTTAAGATGTTTGCAAAAATAGTTTAAAGTTGATTGAAATAACAACCTGATATTCATAATAAAACAATACAAGCGTAATAGGACACCTCCCTCCTGGACAATTACCCCATAGGGTAAGGGTTATGTGTGTAGAGTTTGGGGTAAATTGTTGGCAAAGGGTAGTTGTCCGGGGTAATTGTCCGAGGGTAATTGTCCTAGAACCCAATACAAGACAATAACTTACTGAACTGGCATTGCCCAAATCATGGGTGTGAACGCCGACTCCTTCAAAGACGTCCCCCATGATGACGTGAAACTATGTTAAGCTTGATGAATAGAAGAGATAGTCTCAAAGCAGTCGTTTAAGCTGGAATTAAGAATGCAATTTGTTACAAAATAATGATGAAACATGATATTTTTTCACGGACGTATTCAATTCATGGGATGTTAAATATGTCTTTTTAAATTCAAATATCTATGTGGCGATATCGCTGCTACATTGTCAGTTATCAAATCAAATTCGCAATTATATTCTTTTCATTTCTAAACTATATTTAGGTGTTATTAAAACGTTATTCGTGTTCGTATTGCTATTTATCACTATTGAAAATAAAATTTAAGTGCATATCCATTATTATGGTACATGTATACCGTATAAAAATTGTGACCGCTTAATGTAAATGTGTTTTCAAATTCAAATATAAATTTCCAATACACTTTTTACATTTTTAAATAAAAACAATATTGACTATCATCTGGGACACTCAATATGGTATATCTGGTCGCCTATTAAAACTAATGCTGGCAGATCAAAGCCTGTTATGTAACATGAATGGAAGGACATCGTTGCAAATATACTGTTATGTACGTATATTGGTGCCACTATATTTTCGGTTAATTTCAATCCGTATTAGAACCAAATTCCATCTTTGCCATACGTCAAAACTGATGGTTTATTTTCCAGATGTTTTATACCAAAAATCATTTCATGAAACTAATATGCATTACTTTTCTTTTACAGGAGATTGTGTTGATTGATATCATTTCCATCTATATATTTTTTCCATCAGATTGTCTTTTTAACGACTTTGCGGGAGCATAATTTCAAACGTGAGGTATCTATCACACAAACATTTCAATATTTTATGAATATTGCCTGCATGCAGCCGCAATGATTTTTGCCTTATCCGAGATTGGTTTTCATTGTTAACTGCGTACGTTTTACTAACCAAATCCCATAATAATCGGGGTTTTTCTCCTTTTTTCGTAACAATTTGAGGATTTGTAAGTTCATCGTGATATTTATACAGGTGCGGATCCAGGGGGGCCGACGGGCCCGCTCCCCCCCAAAAAAAAATAAATAAAAAATAAAAGGAGGAGAAAAGGGAGAAAGAAGGGAAAAGGGAGAGAAAAGAAGAAAAAGAAGAAAGAAAAGGGAATAAAGCCCGATGTTTGTGCAATATTCGCAAAACTTAATTCAATAAGAAGCGCGAAATAGGCCTAATTGGGTTCTAAACGACCATAACTAAGGCCTTTAATGTGGGGGAGGGTCCAAGAGGCCGATTTTTCTCATTTTTTAAGAAACAGAAATACATTACCGATGAAAAGTAAAAATAAGGAAAAAATATTTAAAACCAAAATTTCAAAATTTCACAAAGAAAAGAGGCCTCGTGGACCTTCGGCCTAGTGGGCCCTCGGCCTCGATGGAAAATAGTCGGCCTCTTGGGAATACTAGAAAGTGCCCCTTTATTTATTCCATATATCTTTTAAAACCCAACTTTTCGGCTCGCGCTTCGCGCTCGCGGATACTAAATCATAATGCACAAATAACTCCAATTTTGAGCTCAAAATTGTCGGCTCGCGCTTCGCGCTCGCACATAGGCCTACCATTTTAGTAGGGTATATAATGCACAATTAACTCAAAACTCAAATTATCTACGATTTTTAATACTAGAAAGTGCCCTTTTATTTATTCCGTATATCTTTGAAAACCCCAAATTTTCGGCTCGCGCTTCGCGCTCGCAGATACTAAATAGGGTCTATAATACAAAATTTTTAATGCTAGAAAGTGCCCCTTTATTTATTCTATATATCTTTTAAAAGTAAACCCTTTTAAAACCCCAAATTTTCGGCTCGCGCTTCGCGCTCGCAGATACCAATCTACACTGTCCGTCATAAAGGTTGAATATTTTTTTGCCGCTACAGCGACATGATTTTGCTCTGACTTTAATTTCTTGAATATGTTTGTCCCTGCTTTTTCTTTTCGGGACCCTGGCTATATCTTGGACGTTCTCCCAACCCTTCACGTTGACCTTTTTCCAAAAAAGTTTTGTCAACCCCCGTGATGCCCATTTTTGTCATTTTTTTCTCATTTCGGGGCCCCTTTTTGTTTTCCCGGCCGATCAAGCCCCCCTCAGTCCTACCCCCAGGAAACGCGACTGAGGTGTATTGTTTTATATTGTTATTTAAGTTAAATCTATATTTCTGGGGACAGGCTTAGGTCTCTTGTCTAGGGGAGGGGTTGAAGTAAAAAACGAGATTGGTGAAAATTCGGAATATTTTATTCCATCTTTATGCTGAAAACAAAAAAAAACATGAAAAACAACCTTTAACCCTTAAATATCATCATTTTCCCCTTAAATTTTGTTTAGCCTTGATGACAAGGCTGTAAATAGTCATTATTGATAATGTTTTATTTTAATTTATGTTTGGGTGAGATTTTACAATAAAATTTAGGGAAGATAGAAATTTCCATGGTTCAAAAATGAAGAAAATGAATGTTGAACCCCAATCAAAATGAATTTTGACCCCTCCCCTAGACAAAAGAGTCGAGCCCTTAACCATACATCTAGATTTAATTTAAAGAACAATAACAGATTTCCACCTCAGACGTATTTCCTTGGGGTAGGACTGAGGGGGCCTTAGTGGGTCGCGTGAACAAAAAAGGACCCCAAAAATAAGAAAAATGACGAAAATGGCCATCTTCTGGGGGTGAAAAACTATTTTGAAGAAAAATCCCCGGGAAGGGTTGAGGGAACGTCCAAGATATACCCAGGATCCCTGAAAGTGAAAGCGGTGACAAACACATTCAAGAAATTAATAACGGAGCAACATAATGTCGCTTGAGCCAGAAAAAAAATATTCCACCTTTATGACGAACAGTGTAGTAGGGTATATAATATAATACACAATTAACTCAAAATTTTCAGCTCGCGCTTCGCGCTCGCGGATACTAAATAGGGTCTATAATACACAATTATCTACGATTTTTAATACTAGAAAGTGCCCCTTTATCTATTCCATATATCTTTTAAAACCCCAAATTTTCGGCTCGCGCATCGCGCTCGCGGATACTAAATCATAATGCACAAATAACTCCAATCTTTACCTAAAAATTTTCAGCTCGCGCTTCGCGCTCGCGGATTCTAAATAAAGTCTATAATACACAATCATCTTTAAAAAATCAATAGTAGAAATTGCCCGTTTAGCTATTTCATATATCTTTTAAAACCCCACATTTTCGACTCGCGCTCGCGGATACTAAATCATAATGCACAAATAACTCCAATTTTGGGCTCAAAATTTTCGGCTCGCGCTTCGCGCTCGCAGATACTAATTTGAATATCAACTTCCCTTTTGTGTAAATTAAAAAGTAATAAAATCATACCATTACCTCTGGTCGTCTATCAGTGCAATATTAAAGATGAATTTCCAGAGAAAATTGACTTTGACGTGAAGGAAGATGACGACAGAGTTTAATCACATTATTCTTTGAAAAATATCTTCAAATTAACATACAGTCCATCGCGTTGGCTCCAGTTGGTGTAAACTTCTGGTGTCGAAAAAGTTCCGTTTGTCTCAAACAGCACTTATTTTCCTATTCATATTTGGCTAACGTGCATCTCACACTTCACAGATCAGTTCACAATGTTTAGCAAAATATCAATGATAAAACTAATCGATATGAAAGACGGTTTATGTCAAATTTCAGGTAACAATATGAACGCTCACCAGTTAATAAGTTGAACTATGGCGGGACATTATGAGAAGTTATGAGACCCGTCAGGAGCGTATTCGTGTATTACTGTATTAAAGCCCCTGAAATGATGTAAACGTATGTGATGTACATGTCAACGCGACACCAGTCCTCTTCACACGATTCATATGATGAAATGTGAGCTTGTGGTACCAGGATAATTGACCATCTTTGGATACCAGTATATTAATCGCTCTGTTGATCTTGCTCATCAACGTTGTGGCTAAACTTTGCACTTTCCCAGATGCTATGTACATATCGGATACACATGCTTTGCTACGATATCATTTTGTTTAATTATCAATTTTTATTTGAAATGCAATGAAATATGAAAAATGTATAAACAAATAAAATCCCTAAGTGTTATCTTCAATCTGGCTTTTTTTAAAATAGGCCTTGCCGATCTTGAATTTAATAGGGATTATTAAACCATGTTCTAAACTGTTGTGAATAGAAAGTTATTTGATGCTGATTAAGAAATTTAAAGCAAAGGAAATTGACATTAACATGGATTTCGGTTTCCTTTTTGTTCTCAATCATAATGATGGAACATGCGCTGCAGAAAGGTTTTAAAGTCGGAATGCTGAATGTTATATGATGTTACTTTGAATGTATGGTTTCACTCTTGTTATGTAAAAGGGTTGCTTAATTGGGGCTCAATACTCTGAGCCCCCACCTCTAATTGGGTGTATCTTCTCGTGCTCACTAAGAAGTTGAGCTCATGATTATACTCACGATTTTCACTTGTGTCCTCATCTCATTGGTGGTCTGTAGGTCTAGTCTGTTTCACCGTTGTATCTTCTATATAATACAAGTATCGCCCAGCTCTTCTAAAAAATAAGTAATGTTTTTAGTTTCGTATTTTTTCACATTTTCCTATCTTATTCTTTTATTTCATAAAGAAAATGCACAATTTGTTGGATACAAGGCGTAATTTCGCCGTGTCCGGAGCAAGGAAACTGATTTTAAAAAATAGCAAAGGCAGAGAGCCTGAGGTGAATACATTTTCAACTGTAGAGTGACGGTCTACTGCTTAAAGATATTAAAATGATTCATTTTGAAATTAGATGGTTTCTTATCTTACTATGGATAGCAAATGACCAATGAACAAAATCGTAAGGACAGAAATAAAGGCACTCGTTCAGCGTCACCACTCGTAGAGACTCATCACACGCATTGCGCCACCAACCGGTTTTATCCATATAAACACAACACAAAAAGAAAGTTCCCCCTATTTCAGATATCAATATTTTTTTAACCAGGAGAAATTTAAAAAATCTAATTATATGTCTATATAGGGAATTTAATTAACTACAATGGGAACGAATTTTAGGAAAAAATCATCAAGTCATGCTTCAGTGAGCAATGGTTGAATGCAAAAATGTCATTTTTTGAAGTTCGCAAGCCTAAAATTGCAACTTTGATTCAATGATAACGGACCCATTTTCAGACTTTAAACTTTTTACACGTCAGAATGTATGCAAAACGTGCTTCCAAATATACGGAAAAGAAATTTATGCAGCAAAAATTGCCCAAACTTCGATTTTTACTTCTTTGCCATGGTATAATCAATCAAATATGATGGAATTCCCATTGTGGGAGTGTATGCAACCAATATCCATTCATTCACGGTTGACTGAACCCATCAAACAACCAAAAAATAGGCCATTTTAGAACTACGAAGAGTCATTGTAGTAATTTTATGCACTAGAAAGCATCTTACTAACATTTTTTGGCTTGTATTTTTTTTCTTCGGTCACGTGTCAATGATCCTATGGCATTTATTTACAAATTCATACTTCAGTGAGCACGTGAGACTGGAAAAGCCCTTTTCTCGCGTATGGACTAAAATTCAGAATCTTACTTTGATTGAATATAACAATTCTTTTTGGGGAGTACTTTTGATTTTATTTTCACAAAAATCCCGATGTTTCACGCCTCAGTGGGCACAAGATACAAGAAAATCATGCAAAGTAGAAGAAAGTTTGGGGCTTCGTCATGGTTCAGTGACTTTTCGAATAATTTGAATTTGAATAAAGATCATGTTAGTTAGAGACGAGTTGAAGCTATGTGCAAATTTTCATAAAATAATTCACAGTCAAATGGACAAAAACTGACAATTAAAATATGCCAAATTTCACTTTTGTTAAACTTTTGTTAAACCTCTGTACATAAAGTCAATGGAGGAGGAAATCAATACCTGGCAAATGTGAAATTCGGCCAATTTCATTGATGAATTTTGTTAATTCTACTGTGAAACTTGGCACACAGCTTCAACTGATACTAATATGATCTTGATTCAAACTACGTATTCGAAAAGTCACTGAACCACGAAGCCCCAAACTTTCTTCTCATTTGCATGATTTTCTTGTATCTTGTGCCCACTGAGGCGTGAAACATCGGGATTTTGTGAAAATAAAATCAAAAGTACTCCCCAAAAAGAATTGTTATATTCAATCAAAGTAAGATTCTGAATTTTAGTCCATACGCGAGAAAAGGGCTTTTCCAGTCTCACGTGCTCACTGAAGCATGAATTCGTAAATAAATGCCATAGGATCATTGGCACGTGCCCAAAGAATATAAATACAACCCAAAAAATGTTAATGTGATGCTTTCTAGTGCATAAAATTACTACAATGACTCTTCGTAATTCTAAAATGGCCTATTTTTTGGTTGTTTGATGGGTTCATTCAACCGTGAATGAACGGAAATTGGTTGCATACACTTCCAAAACAGGAATTCCATCATATTTGATCGAATATACCATGGCAAAGAAGTAAAAAGGGCAGTTTGGGCTGCATGCTCACTCAACCGTAAAATTTGACGCAAATTTCGCTTCCGTATATTGGGAAGCACGTTTTGCATACATTCTGATGTGTAAAATGTTTAAATTCTGAAAATGGGTCCGTTACGCTTGCGAACTTAAAAAAATGACATTTTTGCATTCAACCATTGATCACTAATGCGGCGGTCACAACTCGCCGTACCTTCGACGTGCAACTCCCTACGATGGATTTCGTAGAAAATTCGTGCAGCGGAGGTACCTCGCAGGTACAATGCATGTACGACGTGCAGAAAGTTTTTTTTACAATACCCTTACTATAGAATTGCAGGAATCGCAGAAGTTGAATTAGGACCTGTGCGTGCATTGCACATGCAACGCAGGCTACGTCGATGGCACGTGCCCCGTAGCCTACGACGAGTTGTGACCGCCGCATAAAGCATGACTTGATGACTTTTCCTAAAATTCGCTCCCATTGTGGCTAATTAAATTCCCTATATACATGGACATATAATTAGATTTTTTAAAATTTCTCCTGGTTAAAATTTTTTTAATAACTGAAATTGGGGGGGGGGGGGACTTTCTTTTTGTGTTGTGTTTAGTTATAGGCCCGTATTTACGAAGGTGGTCAAAATTAAGCCTAGCTTAAATCTGTGGTTTAAGTATGGCTAGCAGAATGGGACACAATCTCGAAAAGTAGATGTTCGATTTACATAATTATTTTGGTAGTGAAACTATTAAAAATGTCTAAAAATGATAAAGGAGAAAGATTTTCCTTACAATTAAAACACATTTCCAGAATTTAGTAAACTTTTAAGGAACATGCAATGTAGACAGATTGTGTCCCATTTCGCTAGCCATATTTAAACCACAGATTTAAGCTAGGCTTAACTTTAGGCCACCTTTGTGAATACAGGCCATAGTGTTTAGGCTTGACATACATGTATGTTTGAAAAGTACATGAAATAATAAGTGTTGAACCATATGCGGTATATGTTTTACTAAATACATGGCCTGCTAATGAACCCATAATTTATTGCGTATTGAATATCAAAAATACAACATTTCAATCATCAAAGCATTACATTTCCATTATATTAACATGTGGCAGTAGAATATAATACAATCAGCAGCATCATTTCATAAAAATACATCATGTACTTTTATAAAATGATGCTGATGATTATATTATATTTCACCATGAAAATGTAAGAGACGTGGTATAAACTAAATACGATATAATTATACAAATAATTGAGCAACACTGCATAATCCTTTTATGAATATTCAGAAAACATTTTGGAAGAAAACGAATACATGTATATTGTATATAACTCATATTTTTAGCTTGCGAACCCCAAAGACTGAAAACTTTTTTCACAACTAGATTATGAAATTATAATTATGAAATTATGATTAATCAACATTTCATAATATACTGACTGTATACAAGCTAGTAATCACCGTGGCACCAAGTTATATGTCAATGAATGTACTCAGGATACAAACATAAGGTCTTTTTATCTACACTAGTTGTCACAAATAAACTGGAATCCACATCCTTATCTTAAATGAAATGTGATCATTTGTTGTTGTTGTTGTTTTAAAATTATGATTTCAAACTGTTAAAACAGTATATATGGTATCCAAATGGCAACACATTGCAGACTTATTTTCTTATCATACACTTCACTTCAACATGGGAAGTTTTAATTTGGTCTCGTGAGTAATACAGTGTGTTCCTAAAAAAAGGTAATCGAAGTTCAAAGGTCAGTCATTTCAAAAGTATATGGTTTATTTTTGTGATTGAGTTTATCCTAAACTACTCGGTAACTCATCAGCTTTAATTTGAGACATGCTTACATCTAAATTGTAATGGATCACAGAGTTAGGGTTATTTGAAGGTGATAGGTACAAACCCATTTTTTTTCCAAGTTTTTCGTTTTTAGCGTATGAAACAAACTTTTATAAATTTGGTTTCAAAGTTTTGGGGGTTTGTCACACAAATTTCAATGAAATGCGATTTCATTTGTCAAATGACCTATCTCGCTGGCAATGACATGGGTTCTCGATTATGCATGAGTCTCTGGAGTCTCGGAGACGGATCGCCGCGACGTCTCTCTGATATCTGCTCGGAAGTCGCGAGAAAAATAAAACAAATGTCAAACATTCCAATCTTTTAGTAGACTAAGTAGTTTAATAGCGAGCAAGTCTCTGTGACGTCTTTTGCTGGGGTTGCCGCGACGTCCTTTTAGTATCCACGGACGTCGCAGAACGTTGGAACTTGCTAACGATTAAAAGTAAATCGAACGATTAATAATTTTGACTTGCTTGGGTTAAAAGAAGTCTACTAAAAGATTGAACATGTTTGACTTTTGTCATTTTCCCTCGACTGCCCTGAAGTCTCAGGAGACGTCACCACGACGTCTTCCAAGACTCAAGAGACTCCTAATTGCGAACAAATCTCATTAGATAGGTCTTTTTGCAAATGAGATTGCATTTCATTGAAACTTTGTGTGACAAAACCCAAAACTATGAAACCAACAATTTATAAAAAGTTGGTTCATACCTTAAACGAAGAAACTTGGAAAAATGGGTTTGTACATATCCTTCAAATGACCCTACTTTGTGCCCCATTACAGTTAGACGTAAGCAATGTCTCAAATAAGCTGATAATTACTTATGTAGTTTAGTAAACAAATCACAAAAATAAACTAATACTTTTGAATGACTGTCTTTGAGACTTTCGATTACCTTATTTTTAGGAACATCACTGTATAACAAACGCTTTATCATTTATTTGAAATTAGTCATTTCAACGTGCACATGCAAAAGAAAAGAAAGAGAAAGGGAGAGAGGGGTTCGTATTAAGGACAACTTTTCCTGGAAATTACCCCCACCAAGTTAGGGGTGGAGTTAGGATTATATTAGCGGGGTAGTTGTCAGGGGGTTATTGTCTACACTGTAAATAATATTTGTATTTTTAGCAAATCTCTGTCAGCACGCAGAGTCGCCATAAAAAAATGTAATTTAAAAACATTTTTTTTTGTTGTAAATTTCTCAATAAATTTCTCAAATTAATTACATGAAAATACAAATATACATCAGGAGTACACATTTTTCCGTTTTAACCAATATTACGCTATAGAACTTTAATGATTTTCCCTTCTCCTTTCAAAATTCTCTAGCAGGAGAAATTTACAGCAAACTGTTTTTTTATTACATTTTTTATGGCGACTCTGCTGACAGCAGATTTGCTGTAAAAATACAATTTTTTTACAAGTTGTAGTATGCGCTATTTATCTTTCTCAGATCATCATCGCTCGGTCCATCTCCGTTCGTTTTTGTGTTTTTTTGGCATATGGTTCCTCTTCGATCTGTCGTCTTTTTCTCATTTGCTTTTCTCTTCTTTCAGGTGTCTTTTGATTAATCTTTTCGTCCCTCTTATCTCTTGTGTTCGACTTTTTAGGTCTTGTACTTCTGCCGTTAGTTCATTTTTTCTTCTAGTTTGCTTGTGCTTTTTCGTTGTTTAGCTGTCTTCTGTCTTTTTCAGCGATTAAGGCAATTCATATTCTCTGTTACATCTTTATATCCTTATGTGCTTTTCAGTTTCAGGAGATACGTACTTCTTTCTGTACTTTTTGTGCTGTCAAGTTTTTTCCTTCTTGTCTTTTGGTTCTTTGATGCATTTGTTCAGCGCTCTCTATTTGTTGTTTAATCAGTGTTTGTGATTCTGAATTCCTTTTTTTTTCTCATTTATTCATTCTAATTTAGTTATCCTCTCGATCATCCTTTCTCGCCTTTTTGAGTTTCGTGTGTTTTTGTGTTATCTGTCTTTACTGGTTTATGAACTTTTATCTCTAACTTTGTTCTTTCGCCGAATCTCTTCGAGTTCTTGCTATTTTATAATTTTCGTACATTTTTTCTTGTTTCATTATTCCTGTTAATCCTGCGCTGTAATACTTATCAATCTTTATTTTCTAATTTTCTTACGTCTGTCTGTTAGCTCTTTTCTGTTTCTCGAATTATGTTTCTTTTTCTCTTTCTGTTTCCTATTTGTCTTTAATGTCTTCTCACTAATATCATTGTATTTTTATTCTTTAATTTACTTGTGTTTATATTCCTATCATTTTTCTTTCTATGATATCTTTATTTTCGCTTACTTTTGTTCTCTTTTTTCTGAATTTGATTTCTTTGCTGAATCCATTCATTTGATCCTTCTGTATCATATTATTCTGTGTTTGTCTCTATTCAATTTGTATTTTGTATCTGTGTTTCGTTCTTATTTCCTTTTTCAGATGTTCTTCGAGATAGAACCGTGCTAGCTTAGTCGCTTTTGCTGCACTTACTATTTCACATACTTTGCTCAGTATACAGTATTCTTTCACTTCATTAAGTTGTGTGTGTCTTGCTTTTGTTTCCTTTTTTCATCCCATATTCCATTAGCTCTCTCCACATTGTTCGACTATCTCTTTTCGCAATCCTATCGTCTCTTTCGTCTCTACTTTTCTTCTCTAGAATTCTTTCCTTAGTACCTCTCCACTTTCTGTTTTGTACTACTCATAGCAGTTTATTCTTCAACGTATGTATCATACCTATTATTATCTTCTTAGGTGGTCGTTTCTAATGAGATTTATTGTCTTAGTCCGCTTCCGTGAGATCGTGTTTTATTCTCGTATGTAATGTCTGTATTTGCGGCATCTGATCTAGTTAGATAACTCTTTTCATTGGCAGATAAAATTCTTTATTTCAAATCAATATAATCAATTGCGTATTTCCGCTCATATGTTGACTTCAGTATTCTTTTAGTATCCGTTACTTCATTGCTGTCTCGCGTTCTTATAGTGATGTCTTCTCGATTTTCCTATACCCTGTCGCTGATAATCACTTAGACTTCCCAATCAATTCTCCTTCATACCTTTATTACTTTTACAAACTCTGGGGTATGTTTCGTTGCTTTTTTTCGCTATTTTCTCTTGTTTTGTGTAATTCGTTGTTTTTCTATATATATATTTTTATTGTTAGGTGCTAATTTGCTATTTTTTTGAATTCTTTGTCCTTTATTTTGTGACTGTGTTATTTGTCATCCTTTCTTTCTTTTTTTTTTATTTATCTATACTATTTATTGTGTTTATAGCTTCCTTTGCTCTTGTTTTCGCTTATTTTAACTACTTATTTTATGTTCGTCTATCTGTTATGGTCCTTATGTTCTTTTTCCTGTATTATGTCTCTTTCTTAGTCTTGTTGTTTTGTGTTTTCATTCGTTCGCATTGTTTGTGTATTTGTTTGCTTTTTATTAACTTATTCGTTTTCTGCTCTGCTGATCGTTTTCTTGTTGTTTTATTGCTTTTGTTCTTTTTCGTTTTTTATCTATAGCTATTTTTCATTTTCTTTATTGTGTTGTTTTTCTTCATGTTCTTTATTTGTGTGATTGTTATTATGGATCTTCTTATTCTGTTTTTTTTTTCATGCCTTTTATCCATCATGGTGTATTCTTTGTTATCTTAATTGTTTATCTTTTCCATTTTGGGCATTTTTCTTTGTTTGTTATGTTAGTTCTTTTGTACATCAAATCCGTCTAATTATTTTCTATTATTGGCTACGGTTGATCTATTCTTTATGCTCGAATGTTCATATATATTTGTTCATATTATCTTCTAGTGTTGGTCCTCTTTATGGTTGTTGTCGTTTTTCTTAGATTTATGTAATTTCTTGCACTTGTTTTCGTTATGTTTTATGAATTATTTAACTTGTCGTCATTTTTCTGTATGCTCTTAATGTTCGTGGCCTTTCATATCGTTTGATTATTTTATTTCTATTTTTTTTCTTTTTTGTTTTTTCTGTGTTGTCTTTGTCTATTTCATACTACTTGTACATTCTTATGCTTCTGTTTTCTTTCTTGTTGATGCTTCTTCTTGTTTTATCTTTATTGTTTCGGTTGCTTTTCATTATTGTGATTTCTCTTTAGTTCTCATGTTTTATTCTATTTTTCTTTTTTTTTTCTGTTTTTTACTTTTTTTCACTGCTTTGTGTTTTTTTTTCTTGTTATGAATTTCTTGTAGATGTTACTCTCCTATGTATTGTCTTTGTTGCTTTCATTCATTCATGATTCTTTATGATTTTTTTTCTCTTGTTTTTCCATTTTTTCTTCTTTTTTGATCTAGATTCTTAATTCATTATGTTTCTCTTTATCCTCTTCATGGTATTATTTTTTGTTTTTTGTCATGTTTTTCTTCTTTTGTTTTTTTGTTTTTCTTTCTCTTTTTGTCATCCAGTCTGTTACAATAATTAATTTTGTATTTTATTAGTTTTTGATTTTTGTATTTCTGTCTTTTATTTCTTTGGTTGTTTTTTATCTTATTTTCTTATCTTTTGTTTTGTTTCGTATTTATTTGCTTTTTTCTTTTCTGTTATTCTTTTTATTGTTGTCTTTCGTCTTTGTATCCTGCTTTTTCGTATGAGTCATTAAGACATTTCTTTTTTTTTTTTATCGAGTTCTTCTGTAATGTCTGTTTGTTCTGATTCTGTTTTCTGGTTTTTGTTATCTTTAGCCTTTTTTTATTTGTTTCTCTGCTTGTATCCTGCCGTATCTTTTTCGTTGCATGATTTTGTTTCATGATATATCTCTTTGCTTTCTCTGTTATTATACTGTCGTATGTTAGTTTCTTCTTAGATGGTTTCTTCATTAATGATGATTCTGTTATTTAACCTCTGATGAATTGCTTTGTTTTCTCTTTGTGTTTGAACTTGTTTGTCGTCTCTGTGCTCATCTCTTGTTGAGTAATCTTGTGAATCTGTTGCTATTTCCTGTAGTTGTCTGGATATTTGCTGTATGTGGTCGTGTTTTTTCTAGTTTGGATTCTTCTGGTTGTCTATCTTGCTTATGCTCGCATGTCGCTGGATATATGCTGGCTCCTGTTTCCTGTGTTATTTCATACTAGTATGATGTTCTGAGCGTGTTGGGGGATGATCTGCTTCTGTGTGCTGAATTGTGTTGTGATCTTCTTGTTCTTGCTTTGTACTGCTGTTGAATTTCTTGTTTGTATTTGCTTGATTCTTTTCTTGTCGGTGTCTTTGTCTGTATTATGTGCTATATGTTATGTCTTTTCTGGGTTTATCCTAATTTTGTTTATTTTGCTGCTTGATTTATTTTTGTTTTTTTTGTTTCTTGAATCATCTTTATATACTTTTTGCTTCTCATTTTGTGTTTTGTTTTTGCTAGTCTGTTCTTGTTTGTGTTTTTTTTTTCTTTTATTATTTCTGTTATGATCGATTCTTTTTGTTATCATGTTTTCTGATTGTCTCTTTACTTTTTTTTTTTGCTTCCTGTAAATCTCTTTGTGTTTGCATCTTATTTGTACACTTTTGTTGTCTTTATATTTTTACTTTTCTTATGATTGTGTCTGTGGTGATTTTATTGTGATTATCTATTCTGTATTATTCTTGTTTTTTTTGTTTGATGTCTGTTCGAGTTTTTTTTTCCCTTTGGTTCCTTTTGTCGATTCTTTTCGATTCTTTCTTGGTTTCATTTTTGTTACTTTCTTGTGTTATTCTTCAGTTATTCTAGTTGATTATTCTTTCTGGTATTAATGTTTTTTGTTATGTACTTTTTCGTTTTCTAGTTTAGTCTTTGAATTTATAGTCTGACTTTGGTTTCCTTTTTCTGCTTGTCTTTTTTTGTTTGTTTCTCTTTATGTTTTTCATGTTTATTTTTTTTCTTTTTTATTTGTTTGTTGTTGTCTCGTCCTTCTCTAGTATCACCGAATATTTCGAACTAAATCTATTTAGTATTTTTCAAGATACTTCATCTGAATTTTTTTGTCACAGGGTTCCCGAATCTTGGTTGTCTTGGGTAGTCTTTCATTACTATGTCTAGAAACGAAGGGGTAACTGCGATGATGAATACAAATCATTATGAACACATTTTTAAATATGTACTTTGCATTCAATTAATTTATCATAATTTCATTTTTAAGCGAATCATACTTTCCACAAATATAATCATTCAAAATTTAACCGCAGTAGAAAAATGTAACCATTTCTAGACAAAAGATAAGCTTAGCAGTTGAAGGTTTCACGGTGCCACCAGTATTCTTTCTTGAGGTTTGATGGTGGTCCTATGAAAATGGACTCCTACCATCTCGACGTTTCGGTGAGCATGTTCTCACCGTCTTCATGGAGAATGGTAACTGCGATATGAATATAAATCTATGTTCAGTGAGAACATGCTCACCGAAACGTCGAGAATTGGGTAGGTCCTTTTCAGACCACTCATAACCTCAAGAAAGATACTTGGTGCACCGTGAAACCTTCAACTGCATAATCGTTCTACCCAGTTGAAACCTTCAAAGATTAAAGTAATAGCTGCTGAAAACTTTTCGAATAGATTGGCAGATTATGTTAGCTTTGATAAAAAAAACTTAATAATCATGTTTTTGTCGAGTGCACAGTTACATGATTCCATGTTGCTTTCTCGTGTTGTCATGTTATGCCAGAGTTTCCAGCCACACACAGAGTAACTCATAGTCAATCACAATCGCTGTCTGCTTCAATAAGTTCATACTTGTCCCCTGACACCTGGATACGGATTAGACGATTGAAGTTATTTCATGCAGTTACACTTTTAAGACATAGTCTTAGTTGATCCATGTTGAGAGTATTAATCTGAATAGTTATCTGCAAATTGAATTTCAACCGGTGAAATAATTACGTCCCCGTCTTCTCGTCATCTCTAGATTTAATATCCATCGCGGAAAGATCCACCTTCTCTTCACTATAATCCGAGAGCTTTGGTGTCAATCAGCAAGCGTCGATTTCATCTACATCCATATCGATAACTTCAAAATCCTCCTCTCCATCCTCCTCCCACTGCAGCACTTGGGAGAGAATTTAATAAAGAACTCCTGAATGCTGCGGAACATGATGGACCAGATGAAGCCTTCGATAGGGAGTGTGATACTGATGATGCTCAGGAGACCGTAAACACCGCGCAGGGTATCATCGTCGTCGTCAAAGAAACGAAGCGCGAGACTCTTCGCGATGAAACCAGTTGGGCGTGCGACGGCCAACGATGATCGCCGCCGCAGACTTCGAACGGGAGATTGAAGAAGAGTGGAGAGAAAGAGTCCACAAAAGAAGCCGATTAAAGGAAGAACTATGCGGGCTATCCAGATTCTTCCAATCTACAGAAAGTCTTCAGGATAGGCGATGCCGATCAATAAGGGGCCAATGATGGCGGCCACCAGAAAGCGTTCTCAAAACCTGAGAAGGTATCCATAGAAAGAGAATAGTAAACGATGGAAGGAAAAGAAGGCGGAGAGTGATGAAAGGGCCTTAAAATTAGAAGGTTGATTGTGAAAACAAGACAAATTATGAAACATCAATGCCAAATGTTAAACGTCTCGCCATATTTCGTTTCGGAAGCGTATAAGTACCAACAGGATGACGAGATAAAGAGACGAGAAGACGAATTAAATGACGCAAGTCAACTTGTTTGGGAGAAAATGACAAGATGACGAGTTGTTTTTAAACTTTCTTCCAGAATGTCAACTTCAATGAACTGCTGAGTTTCTACGATTCGTCATCAAGTCTTCTTGTCACAAACTGGTCGACTTGCCTATCCAAGAATTCGTCTTCTTGTCCCAAAACGAGTCGACTTGTCAAGCTTCAAACAACTTGCCACTTTGTATTTTGTCCCAAACAAGTAATTTGCAGAGTTCCAACACTTCGTGCAAACCTGTCTTCTTGTGCACCAACAGGTTCAATTTGCAGAGTCCACGAACTCGTCAACCAATCTCTGTTCCCAAACAAGTCGATTTGCAGAATTCCAACAACTCGTCAACATGACTTCTTGTCCCAAACAAGTCAATCTGCAGAGTTCCAAAAACTCGTCAACCAGTTTTCTTTTCCGAAATAAGTCAATTTGCAGAGTTCCAACAACTCGTCAACCTGTCTTCTTGCCCAAAACAAGATGATTTTCTGCGTGCCAACAACTCGTCAACCTGTCTTCTTGCCCAAAACAAGTCAGTTTGCAGAGTTCCAACAACTTGTCAACCTGTCTTCTTGTCCCAAACAAGTCAATTTGCAGAGTTCCAACAACTCGTCAACCTGTCTTCTTGTCCCAAACAAGTCAGTTTGCAGAGTTCCAACAACTCGTCAACCTGTCTTCTTGTCCCAAACAAGTCAATTTGCAGAGTTCCAACAACTCGTCAACCTGTCTTCTTGTCCCAAACAAGTCGATTTGCAGAGTACCAACAACTCGTAAACCTGTTTTCTTGTAACAAACAAGTTGATCTGCCGAGTCCCAATAACTCGTCAACCTGTCTTCTTGTCCCAAACAATTCAATTTTCTGAGTTACAAAATCATGTTTGGTTTGATCTGATTGCTTAGACAAATAGGACATTTTGGTCATTACTGAACATATTTGTTAAAGGTTTTTACCTTTGCAACTAGCTTTGCCTTCTTTTTGCCGTATAATCTCTTGTACATGAGACCTAGAGCGGTGGGGATGAATATCTCCAACTCGGCCAGAGCGATGTCTGATGGAGGGGCGATGACGTAATATTCCGTTGTCCATACGTTACCATAGATTGAGAACCATAGAGGAACCAGCCCAATGGATAGAGCGGTAGAAAACATAGCCAGACACAACCTGTATACACAACAATGAAGTTCAACAGTATCTCAAATTATTATGCAAGTCATGCGAACGTCTCATAACTGGTTACAGTTGACAAACGATTTTCTACGTTCTTTAACCTTAACGAGTTATGTCGAAGCCTGATGATGAGATTTCACTTCAGATTTATTATCAAAACGGCGATGAGCTATTGCCACCTTGTCACTGTCTGGAAGCCAGTTGGCCTGTCCATCGACAACCTCCGTATCAGTTTGCTTTAGTCTGCTCCAGGAACGATGACGTCATGTACTTTATCCACGAGGTTCTTTCAAAATGTTGCGACATTAAACATATCCTGAACATTAAACACATTCGAACGTATTTTTCCTAACTCTAAAAACTGTTGTCTATAAAAGAACATAATTTCGAAGATATTCGCTTCCGTATCAGGACAATTACCCCCTGGACAATTATCCCCATGGACAACTACCCCCTGAATTAGGGTTACGTGTAGTGTTAAGGGGTAGGTTTTTTTTTGCAGGGGTAGTTGTCCGGGTTAATTGTCCTAGAACCATTTGCTTGACGTACCCGACAATGACCACACCTTCACCATAGTAGACGAAGATTGCACAGAAGGGCGATACTGGAGAACATGCCAGGATGATCAGGGCCAAAGCATCGAAGACATCCATTTGGAGTAGGAGGGCGAGCCCGTAACCGATCAGGGGCTGGAAGATAGACGAGAAGAATATTCCGACCACGACACTCTTTGACATGTGTGTATCTTTATCGGAGAAGTCTTTGATTGAGATGACACAACCCATGGCAAACAGAGCCACAGCAATGCCTGCGTAGCTGATGTAGAAACTCGCTGTTGACAGTCGATGTCTTAACATCTAATTAAAATGAATAAATTTGAAAAAACAAAGAATCTCTGAAGCACAACAACAAAATAAAATAATTCAACAAAAATCGGTCCCCTTCAGTCAAATCCACAAGCCTTGGACTGATACGCCTTTTTATCAATGTACATGATTTGGTCATCATATGAACTACGCCAGAAAACCCCAAAAGATAAAATTACCAACAAATGATTTTGCCATTGTTAAAAAAATTGAAAATGTTTGTATTTCAATCCTCCAACTTCCCACATTGGAAACCGGAAAGCTTAACAAAAGTATTTATCTAATTTTTAATTTTTTTTTTATTATTATTATTTTTACGAGAGGTGCCAAACGAGACGAGATGCCAACAATTGGTTGAGCGGTGCCATTGGGTATCACCTCCAGGTTATATCACTTACTTTAACACATCTCCTTTTCCATATTTTTATCCCACCCCCCCCCCCCAGGCGGCTCGTTCCGGATTCTTAGAGATACCCCCTATCACTGGCTTTTGGAAGGGAAGCATGTATCCAAATTACCCTCTATCAAAGGCTTTGGGAGGGAAAGAGAGCAAATTTACCCCTCTATAACAGGTTTTTTGGACCATATTCGGGACCCTAATTCAGCAATGTTCAAAGATTGTTTTTAAAAGATTTGAAAACTGCCCCTGATTACATATAGTTCGGGTAAAAATGGAAAAAGACCAACTATGCTAAGAGATTTTTTGTTTTTACTCAATCGAATTAAATTGATGTAACTATTCTTTTCCCCAAACATAGCCCTTAATATATACCCTTTACCTGAAAAATCGGGAACGAGCATAGTGTACGTTTGACCGCCTGAGTGTGTGTGTGTGGGGGGGGGGTACTATATGACGACTATGGGAAATAACATTTCTTTGTAAATAATTACCTTCGCTGCCAGTAACTCAGCGGCTGTCGAGTCTTCGGTAGTCGTTGTCATCGTCATGTTTGAGTAGACGACGTCCATGATGAGGAAGATGAGTTGTTAAATCTTTCAATCAACTTAACAGATGTCTTTGACATTGACTCCAGCTGAGGACGTATATTAGTATATCACTCTGAAAGAAAAGGGAAAATATTTCAGCATCTTTAAAAGGTACTCGGTTTACCGCATCAATGCTACCTTTTATGGGATCACGAGCAAATTTATTTATTTATGTATACTTAAAAATAATCTAAACAAATTAAGATATGAAATAGTAGAATATGTAAAGAGTGTGTCTAAGTTTCGTTTCCATATTAGGATAGAGATTATAGTGCTTTTCAAATGGTAAACAGACAAGTTGAAGATGTATATTGGAAATAGCAGGTGCATTTTCACCTTACAGCCGGTTCTGATGAATAACCGACAAGATTGAATTTTTTTTTCTTCAAATATTGTAATTTTACTCGATGCGATTTCCATTCTTCTGGATTTACGTCACATAAAAAATCTTAATATCGTGCATATATCAGGATCAAAGCGTCATAACTTTAAAAAATATGAACTCCCTTTTTATAAATTGTACATCTTCTGAAAGGAAATTTCATGAGACGCGTCAGACAAAGTAAAGCAGGATGAGAGAATACTGAGGGTCTAAAACTGTTAAATTTGAGCCCCTATTGTGTTTCCTGTCTTTGCTTCAAAAATTAAATTCTTACCATAATTTATTTGAATTGCTCATGAAATTTCCTTAAAAATGCATGGTTATATTATAGTGTGCAACAATTTGGGTTGCTTTCAACACAAATATGAATATATAATATAAGTATATTTATAAAGTAATTCAGAATAACTATTGTTATAGAAGACGTTGCAATGAGAGAGAAATGAGATGAAGACTAATACAATGTATTTGAATAAACAAGACATAATTGTAAGTGCGTCTTATGCCTCCACATCAGACGCACATGTATTTTCAGAAATTGACCTCAACTTCGGCAGTTTGAGTATTGTATCCGTGATATGTTAGATGGAAAGCACATTTGTATATAGGACTGAGTAAGTGAGTACATTTGTATATAGTCTATAGACTATAGGTGTATAGGGGAGAGCGGGGTTATATGGAACATTTTGCACAAAAATGACCGTAAAACAAAAGCGGATTTATTTCAAGAAACAATAAACAATCAGCTGGAGTGTATATCTGTATGCTACAAATGTTCCCGTAAAAATCTTAAAATTAATGATGGTTCCGGAAAAAAAATCCATCTTCAACAAGACCATGTCAAGGGTTCCAACTAACCCCACACACGGGGTTAGTTGGAACATGGTATGGGGTAAGTTGAAACATTGTGCATGGTATCTTTAGAATTATATTTAAACTACCTACAACATTATTGCATGGGTTCAGCTAATTTGCTTTATTGATTCCAATTAAAATATTTAAGATTGGTGTTCAATTTTTTTTTACTTCATGTTTTATTACACTTGATAGCATCCACTCACATACAGATATTCTTAAGTCCTGTGAAGTAGCATTCTGCAATATAAACCCCTCCCAAAAAGTTTCGCAAATCGATTTTGGGCCATGATAACTTTTCAGGTATGCTTTAGTTATTCCTGATAATCACACTGTTGGAAATATAATTCATTCCCCTTTTTATTGATATCAAATTTATTATGATTGTATCATGCTTCAATGCACAGAATGTCAGAATATGGAGAAAAGTAAAAAGTCAAATGTTGTAAAATGAAGTTTTATTGATCAAAATGAATTCCAAAACTCGACTTTAGGCCCTGATAACTTTAGGGGTATTTTATCATTTTTATTGAATTTTATACCATTGTCAAGTTCATTTATTCCTCTTTCTAATGATACCCTAATTGTAAAAATAGTATTGTTCTTATATGTAGAGAAAACCTGTATGTTAGGACAAGTCAGAAGTCAAATGTTGCAAATTTAATGCCTATTGTGCCTATTATTGTTTATTGTGAGATACTCAATTTGAGCAATAACAATGCATTTCGCAACGTTTCGCTTTTTACTTTGCATTATATTCATGAATTATGTGGATTTAAACATGATGTTACCATTGCAAATAGGGGATCAATGAAAAGGAGAATAAATGAACTTTTCAATGCTACAAAAATTGATAATGATTAAAACCCACATAAAAATGTATCAAGGTTCAAAGTTGTGTTACAGAACATTTAAAGTGAACATTATCTTTGAGTTTGCCTTGCATTCAGGTAGTATTCCCGGGTTCTGTGGACCCAGGCATGACATCACCATGGCAAATTAGGTATCAATAAAAATATGAATAAATGAACGTAACAGTGGTATAAAATTCAACAAAAATGATAAAATACCCGAAAAGTTATCAGGGTCTAAATAGGAGTTGCGGAACTTCAATGTGATCAATAAAAGTGCATTTTACCACATTTGACGTTTTACTTTTCTCCATATTCTAATAATCTGTGCATTGAAGCATGACACAATCATTACAAATATGATATCAATAAAAAGGGGAATAAATTATCTTTCCAATAGTCTGATTATCAGGAATAACTAAAGCATACCTGAAAAGTTATCATGGCCCAAAGTCGATTTGCGGAACTTTTTTGTAGGGGTTTATTTTGTTTAAACCAAAATAAAATTTCCAATGTGCACTAATATACAGTTGTGGCCAAAATTGTTAGAACACCAAGTAAATTTAAATGATTTTAGTTGTTTTCATTCAGTTGACCATTTGAATACCTTTAAAATGCCTAGAATGTCTACAAAAGTCATTATTATACTTTAAAAACTAAATAACATAGTCAAGCGTTTGGAACTCCCCCCAAATCGCCCCCAAATCGCCCTTTTTTGTGTTACGCAGCCAATTGTAAAATCTAAAAAATCTTGCCCATGTCAGGATCAAAGTGTCATAACGTTAAAAATATCAAGTCTCTCCCTACAAAAGTATACATTTTCTGAAAGGAAATTTCATGGGAATGTCAAAAATGTCACTCACAATACGATAGGTTAAAGTAGTAACATGTTCAGTGGGAATGTTTTCAATTATTTGTAAGGGGCCCCAAATTTTTAATTTAGAGCCCCCATTTAAGTCCCCTTTTCCTCTGACCCTTAATATTTCAACATATTTGAATTGCTAATGACATTTCCTTCTTAGAAATATACATTTAAATTACAAGGAGTGTCTCCATTTAATGAAAAAATAGTCTTAACCTTCAATGGGCATGGTTATTTTGGTCATCTCACCACCAAGGGAGGGGGCGAATCCGCCCCTCCCCATTTGACCAAAACTTCTGAAACTTGGTGGGTATCTGAGGTATATTAGAATGAATAAGCCTGCTAAGTTTCATACTTCTACCTCAAATACTTTTAGAGCAGTCGGCATATGTAATTGGCATTTTACTTTTGTGCATTTGGACTACATGTTTAATACACAAGTCTATGGGGAAACCAAAAGCGCATAGCGCAACTATTTTTAATTAATTACCAGATGGTCGAAACTATATAAATTTGGTATCAAACTATACCTAAGACCCTATGCTAAAAAAAAGT
The DNA here is from genome assembly GCA_940671915.1 of Paracentrotus lividus. Taxonomy (NCBI): domain Eukaryota; kingdom Metazoa; phylum Echinodermata; class Echinoidea; order Camarodonta; family Echinidae; genus Paracentrotus; species Paracentrotus lividus. The sequence continues at coordinate 53,433,438 of CALNVZ010002100.1, read as the reverse complement.
CATGAAAGTTCATGGCACACAAACGATATCTTTAACCTTATTTCGGCAAATGAACTAAGGCATTCATGATCCCATAGACTTTGTGTAGGTTCAAGTGTTCTAATACTTTTGGCCAGCACTGTACATGTATAGGAATATTTCGGGACATTTCACTGAATTATATGATTTTTATCTTTTTATTCAGCTGAAACCTATTCACTTAGTAGGGGAGACCGGGGATGGACGTTACAAAATTAACATTTTGGGCCAGATAATTCTAATGAAAGTACTCACACACACTCCATTTTGGGTCTGTAGCTAGCCCATATCAATTCTACTCTATGTAAAATGTAAAGTTAACGTATACCTTTATCCCAGACCTTTGTGTGGCATTAAATCGTAACTAAACAAGGCGCGTCCATTAATGATGAGGGGAGAAGCAACAAAGTGACGTTGGAAATACGGCTGAGCGGCCCTGAAATTTATACACCTGGCTGCAACTATCAATAATTTGCTAACAAAAACTCGAGTAAGAAGACACCCTGCAGTGGAATGGTATTGTCCGTTCGTTTGAGCAAACAACTCAGGAAGATGAAAGAAATTGATCCAATTGTTCTAAATGACAGGACTTTTTTTTTAGTGAATTAAAATTAATTTACCATCTCCGGAAAGCTGAGAATTCAAGCTTTTAATTGTCATGCGAACAATAAGCTATAATAGAATAATGCGGCATCAAGGATCAAAACTATGCATTGCATGAGCTATTTTGAGAGCAAAATATACCATATTGTACAGGAATTTGATCTGACTACGTTTTCGAATTGACAAAAGTGACAGGACTTTTTCTTTCCTTTGCAATACGTTATTCATATTTTTGAAAAATTCAGACTCTTAGCGTACTTCTTGAGAGTGAACATTTCTTTGAAAAGGTAGGTGCTCGTCACAATAAAGAAAATAAAGTGAAAAACCGTGCAAAAGTCTATGGACGCTTTAGCTTTGAGTAGAATATAACGCCCTCTATCCATTAAGTTTACAACTAGAATTGATATGTATTATGTTGGCTAAAACCTGAGGCACATAAGACTTGCAAGACATGCAAACACTAATTAACTACAACTTAATTAATGAAGACATTTTCTTACAACCTACCCCGGCGGGGTAAGTTGTTACACCATACGGGGTAAATTGTTACTATATGTAAACATACGGGGTAATTTGTTACAATGTGTAAATCTCTTATACCATTCTTTTGTTTCAACTTTCCACTTTCTTGGTATTGTTAACAGTAGATTAAGTAGAGCTCTAGAATAGACTAAAGTAATAATAGAATTATCAAAATATTAACACCTGAAAATTTAAACAAAATTACTTTACATGTGTAATGTAATTGGGGTAGGTTGTTACATCGACATGAGGTAGGTTGTTGTAACAACCTACCCTATGGGTGATTTTACACATAGAATCAACTGTAGCACAGCCATTAGGTAGAATTACAGGGCATGGCTCAGGGATATATTAGTGACATACATGTACTATATTCACAATACCAGACTATCATCGTGTGCCTTCAGTTGTAAGAACTATTACAAATTTCAATTTTTGTCAAAAATTCACTTGGAACTGTAAAAAATGGCAGTTCATCACAGCTATGTGTAGACTGTATATAGATGCCAGTTAGCACGAACTCTCTTGTTCCAACTTAGCACACTGAGAACTGTAACAACTGACCTGTGTAACTTCCATCCCCGGTCTCCCCTACATGTTCCAACTAACCCCGTTCAAAATGTTCCAACTAACCCCAGAGGCCCATTTGACATTTGTAAGCTTACAGCACAAAAGAGGGACAACAACATGCCATTTATTTAACCGTGTTTTGTAGCTTGGTATAACTGTTTGTTATACTAAAAAAACTGGTCAACTTAATTTATGATCTTCTCTGAAATAATAAAACATTTGTGACAAAAGTGACAAAATTTACTCAGAAGGTGAAAAAAACAAACATTGCTTTCTAACTTTACGAGGCTTAAAGCATGTGTGCTGTCTAAAATGTGGTGGATGGCAGTTACTAATAGCAAGAACCTGAGGGCAGATTTGCATAAATATATTTATAGCCGTTAAAGAAAATTACAATGTTTCAACTAACCCCGTGTTCCAACTAACCCCACTATCCCCTATATTGCAATGGCAAACCTGATGTTTTGTTATTTCCTATACAGTCTGTGTCAAATAAAATGGTACAAGTAGAAAACATTTTTTCATAGTATAAAAATTAATCACCACCTGGTATTGTTTGGTATTTTCATAATACAGGAAAATCAGACTTTCTTCTGCAACTTTTGTTATTACATTTGGTGCTGTAATTTTTGAGATATGACTGGTTTTCCACAATCCTACAATCAAGAAAAATCCATTTTCGCACGACGTCCATGCTTCTGTGTAGGTTTCGCATAATGGAACAATAGAAGTGCGTAATTTTAATTTGTATCTAGTCGCACAAAATTTAGCATAACTGTTGTTTTACGAAAGCATAGTATACAGAACAAAGTGCATCAGCAAGGAAAATCTTTTGGCTTTAATTTGGTACCACATACACATATTGTTTGAAAAGATTTTACACCTAAATTGTTTTTTCCCGACTGTAGAGTGAATTGGGGTTAGTGGGACATTGGGGTAAGTAGGACACTACGGGGAAATTGCATATATGCATATGATTAAGACCTGCCTTAGTGGAGGAACTATTTTAGCGTGAATAAACATACATCTAGCAACAAATTGCATGCCTGTTTTGGAAAAATTGACAGTTATCGGAAAAATAAACGTTAAAAATCTGTAACATCTCGCGTTTTGACATAAAACGATTGCCAAATAACTAATTTTGAAAATACACAGGTATGGAAACTTGTCTTTGTGTTTCCCAGATCCCTTTTGTTTTAGGGGTAACGTGGCTGTTCACAAAATAAATTTTAAACTAGAAAATAATGTAAAATGAAATAAGATTTAAACAAAAGACTTTAAAAAATTGTTTTAACTAACTGTCCCACTTACCCCACATGCTTGGGGTGAGTGGGACGTCCCAATTTCAATAGTATTTTAATGTATAAATAAAGTTTGCGAAGATAGATCTTCACTCCGCACTTTTATATCACAGATTACTGCATGTATTACACCAATTTGATGGCCGGGGTAAGTTGAACAATGGAGTAATAATGATTAAGATTGCCACTTTGACCTTCATTTGGAGGATTTTTTTAAACCAAAACATTTCTAAAACGTTTATATCTAAATAAATTACAAAATGAGATATATGATTGCTTTAAAAAGTTTTTTTTTTATAAATAATGCTTACTAATTTTCAAGTGTCCCACGGGTTTTTATTAAACGGGGTACTGATATTGTTGAATTATGCAGACTTTAAAACTTTTGTGTTTGTAAAGTTGTAATACGGAAAAGAAATAAGTTCTATTTTTTTTTTTAAATACTTTATCTTTTGTTTACTTTCATACAAAACGGGGGTAAAGGACTAAGGAAATGCTTGCTTTGTTCACAGAATCCCAGATTTAAAAAGTGCTCTTGAACTTTGATATGTTGAAAAAAAAAAATCTTTTTCATCACTTGAAATGTGTACAGGAAAAAAAAAGAATAATAATGAGTCGCGACCAAGCGCGGCGATTTCATGTCACGACTGGGGGGGGGGGGCGGAAACACCCGAAAGTGAAAAATATATACTCAAAATTCACATTACTTTGCACATTATGCAGAAACTAATGAAATTGTTTGCGAGCGCGAAGCGCGAGCCGAAAATTTTGCCTTATTAGCATTGTATTTGACATAAGTTTTACTACTTTATTAGCTTCACAAGCTAATCACTACATAAAAATATGTTAAGCTTTTTAAAATCGAGAGGGGGGGGGGACGATCCCCCAGAAAAATTGTGTCGCCCTCCGCCCCCCCCCCCCGGATCGGCCGCAATGTCGTGACAATGTTTGAGAAAATAGTTTGGCAATCAGTTCTTATGATATCTGGAATATCATTTCTAAGATTATTAGAAATTATATTCCACATGTATAAACAGTGTTTATAAAGACAGAGATCTTTGTTTCTCACTTTTAAACCACATTTTATTCCATGTATTATGCTGTCCCACTTACCCCAACTTGACCGGGTAAGTGGGACAATGGAGTGGTAATGATTAACTGTCACCTTAACCTTCATTTGGCGGAAATTGTAACCAATACATTTATAAAACGTTTATATCTAAATAAACTTCAAAATAAGGTAGGCTATGTGACTGCTTTATTGAGTATCTTACTTTTGTGTTATGCTTACGTAAATGCTTAAGTGTCCCACTAACCCCAATTTACCCTACCATTTTTTTTTTGACACAGACTGTAGTTGCACAATTCGAATATCTAGCCTTTTTATAGGGGTTTTTAAAGAGAAGATTAACACCGAAGATAAATATGCGTCAATGATTGAGTTTCAATCAACTAGTTTCGACATTTATCATGTTTACATGTTGCATGTCTACACAAGTTTTCAATGTAGTCTTTACCGCTTATTAGCTTGTACGATAAAGCATTATTACATAAAATCCACATAATTGGTGAATTACAGAAATATAAATCCTTTCAAAGTCTAATAATAATAAAGTCTCCCTCCATTGAACCGTTCCGATGTTATTTCTATAAGACATTTTGTTCTATTATGATGATACGAGGAATAACTCTGGGTTCAATGCATTTATGGGTGAATATACATGCATGCAAAGAAAAGAAATGCACACTAAATAGCTAAAAAAATATTTTTGTTCCCACGTCCATTTTTAACTTTATGACTCCTATTTAAACGCAACTCGCGCAATAAAATAACTTGTATATAGTTCAAATATGATTTATATGTGCAACATAAGACTACACTGCAAAAAAAAATAAAAATAGAAATAAAAATACAGAAAAAAATACAGCAAAGTAATGTCAACAGAGTCGCCATACAAAAATGTAATTTAAAATACAGTTTTGCTGTAAATTTCTCCCTTAAGAATTGATGAAAGAGAAGGGAAAATATCATTAGAGTTTTATAGCATACGTATTTGGTTAAAACGGAACAAATGTATTACTCCTGATGTATATTTTGTATTTCTCACGTAATTATTTGCTGGAGAAACTTACAACAAAACTGTTTTTTTAATTACATTTTTTATGGCAACTCTGCTGACAGCAGATTTACTGTAAAAATACATATATTTTTTACAGTGTAGTGCACATGCAGGTAATATGGGCTAGCAGGTAATGTGGGCTACTTGAAGAAAATCATGCCGTGACCGGTGACCGGTGTGAGCGCCATTATGTTGTTCATATGAACTGCTTACGAAGATCTATCGTCATGAGAGCATCTGATGCCGAAATTTCTCTGAGAAAATTGCTGAAAACCAACAAGGTAGGTAAAAATTACCGCATTTTTTAACCCTGAAGTAAAATTTGATATATCACAGAATGTGTTGGTGAAAAAAGGTGTTTGAGGGGGTAACCTCAATTGTTTGTATATCTAGTAAGCTTGTAGCTTCATTTTGATCATAAAAGCGTGTACAGGTCAATTTGTTGTAATGAAGGGGTGCAATGTGACATTGAATGCTTGCCTGACATAGCAACAATTAGTGCAGGTAATATGGGCAGTCCAAAATGGCGGAAATGATTCTGGTACTTTGCATTGGGATGAGGCATCAATCTCTTGGCTAAGATTTTTTTTTTTTTTTTTAATATTTACAGTATATCATTAACAGTGGCGTACCTAGTACCTAGCCTGATTAGACACAATGAAAACGGGGGTGCACTATTGTTTTGCGCCCCCCCCCCCGTTTTCATTGTGTCTAATCAGGCTAGGTACGCCACTGATTAATAGAATTAACTTATTACCTACAGTATATTGATTTGTATAATGAAAATAATATAATACATATAATTCAAACAAGCACAAATCTAAATTAAATATCTAGTCAAAGTATTTACTGATGGGTCTTTTAATTTCAAATGATATCTTAAAGTTAATGATTTCAACATTTTAAGCACATTCCAGACATAGTAGAGTCATTGTAGTTTTAAAAGATACATTGAATACATATGCAGTACTGTACATATGCCCATATAAACCCGCAAATGCAGGTAATATGGACAGACAGGTAATATTATTTGGTAATATTATATGGTAATATGGTAATATTGCAGACAGGGGATTGGTGATAATTGTTTTCCTTCACAATAAAAGCTAGAGCAGTAGTTATCGATTCATATAAACAAAGAATAAGCTGTGTGTCATTTTGTAATTCTATGCAAATTGTGCAAATGAGCTTAGGTGGCTCATATTACAAGCATGTACCCTACTGTAGTTTTATTCTACCAGTTTATCCCATTCCACAGAAAATTGAACATTATTATTTACCAAACCATCATCATTTACTCATTTATGTGCAAAGTTTCACATAATATATTGACGCGTGAAATGTTAACGCATCTGAATATTAATTATATCGTTTAATATAATTAATTCATTAATATTTTCAGTTGTTTATTTTAATATTCTAATATTTAAAAGTTTGGATGTATGTTGTCATCTCTTGGAAAATAACTTTTTACTTTGCTCCGCACAAAAAAACTTTTCTCGCTTTCTTTTATTGTTGTTGTTTGATGATTTTCTTTCTGCTTGTTTGTGACAATATTCGCCGCTATGTTGGTGTACAATAATGCGTTTTACTTATTTGATATTCTAAAAAATAGTATGCAATAGTATACAGAATCCGCCATTTTGAAACTTCGCACCAAATTACAATGCTCTTTGACTATTTTGTTCAGTATCATACCTTTGCCAAGACCTGTTCCATTTTGGGGGAAATATAGATATGCGGGCGTCAAACTTAACTGAATGTTTGGACACTCAAATCTAGAATTGTGTATTTTGTAAGAGGGGGTTTGACACAAGTTATAAATCTAGGCTTATGTACTATCATTGCTTAAACTTATTGAATAGTGCTAATCATACCACCTGTTACCGCAGCGCCGACATTTAAATCAATGCTTCTTCAACGTTAAACAAAAAGAAAACAAATCTGAATAAATCGACAATTAAAACAAACACAAACAAAAAGGAATAAGGGAAATTATGTTAACATACCTTGGTACTTTTGTTTCAAGTATTCCAGCAGATTAAGGACGGCATTATCGGTATCCTGACTAGATCTCTTCAACGGCCATTAAGGATTGGTTTCACGCTTGCTGATAGTGAAACGCAATTCCCCTATTCTGAAGTAATACTGTGACAAGTGTTACAAGAAGCTCAATAGGGGAGACCGGGTATGGAAGTTACACGGGTCAGTTGTTACAGTTCTCAGTGTGCTAAGTTGGAACAAGAGAGTTCTTGCTAACTGGCATCTATATACAGCCTACACATAGCTGTGATGAACTGCCGGTCGTGAGGTTTCTCCGTTGTTTTATTAAAAAAGTAAATCAACAAAAACCATTTTTTACAGTTCCAAGTGATTTTTTGACAAAAATTATAATTTGTAATAGTTCTTACAACTGAAAGCACATGTTGATAGTTTGGTATTGTGAATATAGTATATGTATGTCACTAACATACCCCTGAGCCATGCCCTGTAATTCTGCCTAGTGGCTTTGCTACAGTTCATTTTATGTGTAAAATCACCCATGGGGTAAGTTGTTGCAACAACCTACCCATGTCGATGTAACAACCTACCCCAATTACATTACACATGTAAAGTAATTTTGTTTCAATTTTCTGGCGTATTTCTATTATTACTTTTAGTCTATTCTAGAGCTCTACTTGATCTACTGTTAACGATACCAAGAAACTGGAAAGTTGAAACAAAAGTATGGTATATTAATAAAAGATTTACACATTGTCAACTTACCCCGTATGTTTACATACTGTAACAATCTACCCCGTATGGTGTAACAACTTACCCCGTATACGGGGTAGGTTGTTACAAAAAAATCTTCATTAAATAAGCTGTAGTTAATTAGTGTTTACATGTTTTCAGGTTTTATGTGCCTCAGGTTTTAGCCTACATAATAGGCTAACTACAGACCCAAAATTGAGTGTGTGAGTACATTCAGTAGAATTATCTGGCCCAAAATGTGAATTTTGTAACGTCCATACCCGGTCTCCCCTACTCGAGTCAATATCGAGTTCTAACAACGCACAATAATGCTTACAAACTATATTAGCATTGTGGACCCGCACCTTCAAGCTATCCTATATATTCGTTGGATTTCATATTTTCCCCTTCATTCTTGTTCAGATCTTATCATGCTCATTCAAGCCTATAAACCTGTGTTTGAATTTGAATCCATTGTCGCTGTACCATGTAAGATATGATTCAGTGCTTTCGTAAAATGGATAAGAAAGAAAAGGACAAAAAGGAATTTAAAAAAAAATTATCGTCTATTATATATATTTCTGATGGGCATTCATGGGATCGTCAATTTTTTGTATGAAGCAGCTCTATACAAAACGTCACGTTATACATGTGAATTTGAAAATAACTTTTGTAAAGCGGACGGGCGTCGAAGCGAGGATTAATTCATACATTTGTATGAGGCCAGAGGTAATGGATGGGGAACACTTTTTTTCTTTTTTCTTTTTTGTGGAAGGGCACAGCATGACTTTTCGTAAGTTTTGATACGCATGTGGCATACATGTCTATAATGCCATAAATGCAAAAAGAAACAGAAAAAGATTATCCCACACTGCGTACATTCAAGGTCGCCTTGAATTGAATGAATGAATAAATTAATTAATAGCATATTAAGCTTAATAACGGTATTTCAGGCATGGAAAACGAGGGCCAAATGCTTTACTTTTACTTGGGCCAAAATGTGTCACTTTCTGTCGGCCTATAAATTATCCAGTCAGTAAGAAAATTTTGGGGCCCTTTCTTAATGACGGTTCGGTGTAAAAATGGTAGAGGTAATAATGGCAGAGGTAAAAATGGCAGAGGTAAAAATGGCAGAGGCAAAAATGGCAGAGGTAAAAATGGCAGAGGTAATAATGGCGGAGGTAAAAAAGGCAGAGGTAAAAATGGCAGAGGCAAAAATGGCAGAGGCAAAAATGGCAGAGGTAAAAATGGCAGAGGTAAAAATGGCGGAGGTAAAAATGGCAGAGGTAAAAATGGCAGAGGTAAAAATGGCAGAGGTAAAAATGGCGGAGGTAAAAATGGCAGAGGTAAAATGTCAGGTCTTACGCAATGAAATTATCATAGCAAATCCCGTGAATAAAACATGGCCAATTCCCTTGCTTGGTATCTAACTTCTCGGAAACGCCTTCGCGACAGATAAAAAAATATATATATTACGCCTCCGTCTCCGATGTTGCTGAGACGTCGCGGAGATGTCTCCACGACGTCTCCGCGACAGTTTAAAAAATCTGTAACAAAGCACTTTCAAAGAACCGTCCCGAAGTTGTTTAAGCGACTCATGAAACGTCTCAGAGACGTCTCGGCAACAATTTTTTTTTAAAACTTTCATGAGTCGCTGATACAACTTTGAGATGGTTTTTTGAAATTGCTTTGTTACAGTTTATGGAAAATGTATCGGAAACGTCTCTGTTACATCTCCGCGACATGGGAGACGTCTCTAATACTTTTTATCCGTCGCGGAAATGATTCTGTCGCGGAGACGTCTCCGCGACGGAATCCTTTGTTTCACGTAATAAAGAGTAGGACCTTTAGAAACGTGTCTGAAAATTAAGGAGAAAGAGGAGACTTAGGATACAAGCTATAATGGCAAAACCATATTGACAAATCCGTCTCAAATGTGTTTCCGCGAAGTGAGATACCAAAAGGGGTAAATAGTTAACGAAGAAATCTAGTTATAAGAAGGGATTATAAAATATCATTGTTGGAGGTGTTCTTAACTTTTAAATTGACTGCCTTGCATTTGGACTAGCTGATGATGAGCTATTGCAATATCAAAGTATATTGGCGATTGTTATAGTCATTATACTGCACGTGTTACATCAAAATCGTATTGGTAATTTTATTCTATTTTTCTCTCATGAGGTAAAAATAATAAAGAATTACTTATAAGACATGTTGTTGTTTGTATGTAAACAAAAACGTGCACACCTATTTTAGGCATTTCCACACTGACGTCGTAATTTATTTTTAATTTGTTATAACATGTACAGTTAAAAGGTAAAAATGTAAATAAAACAATCGTTCACTTTGGTATAGCAATATCTCATAGCAGATAGTAATCCTCCAAATGGAAGTCAGTCAATTCTAAAGATAAGGACCCTCCAGGCAGTCCAGCATTGACAAATTTGAAAATCCCTTTTCAGTTTTCTTTATGAATATTTTACCCCCTTTCCTAAAGGGAATTTGCCATAATTATGAGAATGGGCTTTGCTATGACAATTGGCTTGCGAAATACATTCCATTTTACTTCTGGCATTTTTACCTCTGCCATTTTTACCTCTGCCATTTTTACCTCTTCCATTTTTACCTCTTCCATAAGTGACCTCTGCCATTTTTACCTCTGCCATTTTAACCTCTTCCATTTTTACCTCTGCCATTTTTACCTCTGCCATTTTTACCTCTGCCATTTTTGCCTCTGCCATTTTTACTTCTGCCATTTTTACCTCTGCCATTTTTGCTTCTGCCATTTTTACCTCTGCCATTTTTACCTCTGCCATTTTTGCCTCTGCCATTTTTACCTCTGCCATTTTTACCTGGCACCGAAACGACGACACTGAACTTTCCAACACTCCAGGCAATCCCAGATATTTCTCTATGGAGGGGCTGCTATGCGTCTCCATTAAGTGCAAGAACTCTTGTCAATCTCTTCGTTGATTTATGTTATCAATCCAACCATTGTAATCGCTTTCTACCCCTCACATGTTTACTATCCACCATTCCTTCAAGCAACATGATGGTGGTGACACGAAGGATGGAAACATTGTTTTCGGACCCATTTGTCATAAAAATGTAAACAAACTTCTTTCGAAGATCACGCGCGCACCCGAAATACATACTAAAGTCTTCCTGAAAGGTACCATGCGTGGGCCATTGTTACGTCATAATGATTAATGCGCATCGATCTCGTTCGCCCGCGCGGAAGTCTTTATATGACGTCACAATCAAGTGGGCGCGTACCTTCCAAGAAAGGTGGGGGGGGGTTATTGTAAACAACCTAATTTCGGAAGATCGCCGCGCAGCCGAAATGCGAACAGTACGCGCTCTTGCCTTTATATAGCGGGTAATGCCATTGTTTCGTCACAATCAATAACGAGCTTTTGGTCTCCCGGTATACGCGTGGAAGCCTTTATGACATCACAGTCGCTACGACGCGGTGTGCGTGCCATTCAAAGCATTTGATAATGTCGCAATTGATATCATTGTAGGCCTAAATTGTTATATCTCTTGATATAATGGAATTAAGGGGGGGGGGAGGGAGTAAAAATGCAAACAAAAAATAAAATAAATATATAAATACATCGGGGGAAAAACAAAAACAAAAAAACGACAACAACCAATAAACAAACAAAACAATACAAAACGAAGCGATAACGAAAAAAAAAATACGACACCAAAATTCGTTTTCAATTTTATTTACTATCATGTCCTGTTTAGTCTGCGATATCTTCTCAGGGTGTATGAGCCTATATGGAAATTATGGGCTTCGTGTGTAACGTAATTCTTCTCAATAAAACTAATCGGCAAATGTATGTCGCCAATTCAAAAATGAAGATCTATGATAGGCCTAGAATTAACATATTTTTATTCAAATGAATTTGCAATCAAATTTGTAGATAATTTCATTCCTTACAATAATGCCTATTATAATTTTCACCTGACCAAACATTTTTAAGCAATGTGCAATACATAAGTTAACGGGAGCCAAAAATATCACATCCCTTTAATTATTCCTACTAGCTACATTCTGAGAGATGTTTTGTTATTATTGTTAAATATTATTATTAAGAATTATATTTGCAAACAACCACAATCATTAACAACAATTCACCATTCTGTCAAACATTTAATAACACTTGCAAACGTAATATTAATTGTAATGTTTGTTGAAGACTATAAATCAAATCATGCATTCCGTGACGGGACTACTATATACTCCCCCTTGCATATTCTTGATTTTACGATCGAATACACCCAGGCTGAGCAAGCACGCCCAAGGCCCAAGAGCAGCGGGCATCCCCTGTTGCGTAATACCAAGGTCGAACTTTCGGTCGCGTGCGGCAATCTTGTCTAAGCCAACTGACCTTGGGAAAACAAGCTGGGGGTATAGTCTTTAATTTAGTTTGAGGTCAGATATATGTCCTTATTTGAGGTCAGATGGTGTCCTTACTCTGAGGTCAGACATAGAGGTGTCTTGATGGATCTGTGTTGTTTTTGACGCTGATATGATGTGCGCTGAGTTTGTATGGCGCCATCTCCAGTTGATTTCAATATTATTGAACGATCGTTTGCAGGCATTGATAATACAGCTAGCAGAGTTAAAAAAAAAAATAAATAAATAAATAAATAAATAAAAAATAAATAAATACAAGTCAGAAATAAACATCAATATAATGCAAAATTAAATGATTAACCATTTTGTTTTCATATTACAGATGTTTGTTTTGACTTTTACTTTGTTATAATTACTTTTTAAAATCTGATTTGTGCCTTCATTTATTTTTACCCTCATTAGCTGCCCATAATGATTTGGTGGGAAAAGTTTTAGGAAATAAAAGAATTTATATTGCAACCTGATTTTTAACATGAGAATAAATAACATGACAATGTTGAAATCAACTGTTTAGCAATCAAAGCAATTTCAGTAGCCGAGCATCATGAGAAAACGAATTTTGTCATACGCACAAAAAAGTATAATGCATCCAACGATAGATGGCAGTAGGAGAAATACCACGCTCCATGAACTGATTCAATGCCGCGTATAGCGGAGAAGTATGTGTTCTCATTTTGCTTGAATATATAGAGAACAAAGTAAATTTTAGAGTCTCATCAGCAAACTTAAATAACGATGAACGACGTTATAATTACAAGTTAATTATCTGCACTATGCGTAAAAATAGTAAAGATTTATTACGAATTAGCTCTAAAATACATGTAATGCAAAGTTTCGAAAAGCGGTGGAAAAAGCACTCAACTTCAGCAGCGGATCCAGGATTCAAAAATAGGGTGGGATCACAGCCCAAAATTTTACGATATTAAGATGTATACATTCAATGAGTGGCTCAGTAAAATGGAGTGTGCACATCATGGATCCACCACTGAATTTTTAATAAAATAATCATCCTTCCGTTATGTTACCCATAATTTAACTTGGATTTATAAAAGAAAATGAAATAAGAAAGAAAGCTTTTAGAGATGAAAAAGGGCAAGTAACGCTATTTCCATCAAATCTGACATTATTAGCATGGAGAATGAGGCATCAAATTACTTTGTAGGCATACAGCGGCGGATCCAGGATTTCATGAGGGGGGGGGGTGTCCAAAATTGGAATTTCAGATTTTGGTACACCCAAACAAATTTCCCATGACACCGGGCGAGCAAAAAGGTACATCAAAAAATTTTCACGGCACGTTGGCCTCTTTTTATTTATTTTTTTTTTGCTGGGGGGGGGGGCGGGCCCGCTGAGCCCCCTGGATCTCCGCCTGGGCATAATGCTTTTATTTTCCTTACCTTCCATGCAATTGAAGAATATACTTGCCGTCCCCGTCAATATAAAATAATTTGTTGTGTGATTTGTTTTATTTGCAAGGCATAGGCCTAGTTCTCATTAACTCATGATAGTTTTAAAATGTGTATGACATCTTTTCCTTACATAAGAGAATCATAGATACAACCATTGGCACTCATATGCCCATTATATTTGCTAAAGAAAAACAAACTTGTGTCTATTTATTGTGAAAGCAGTTTGCATTGACTATTTACATAAGCCACACACACCCCAATGTATAGTGTTGGCTAAACAACGATTAACTATTGATCTTATAATATTGCTGTGCCCATGTTGCGGATAGTTTCCTAACTACACTCTAAAAACTGAAGTGCTAATTTATGGGTGCTTGTATAGTGACTGCACTTGAAGTGCTATTTTAGCACTTTCCCAAGTGATAATTTATCAACAAAAAAGTTCAATATCGATATGGGATTCGAACCGGGGAAGAGTACCGGTAACGTTACCAATGGACCAACGGAGATCTTCCTAACTAACTTTAATTAGGACAGCATATACAGGGTGACCCAGAAAAAAGGAAACCCAACTTTGATCATCAATAATTTCAAAAATATTTCCATGGTGATTATAAAATTTATATCACTGGAAAGTGCAACTCATTACCATTTTAATGATACCTTGCTCAGCCTCACCAATGTCACGCATCACTGAACCCCATTGCTTTGAAAATGTCTTGCCAAAGTTGTGAGTGGTTCACTTTCACGCTCATTGAGATGGGTTGTTGCAATGTGCCTAAAAAGGGACCCAACTTTCATCATCAATCATTTAAAAAGCATGACAGTGGTAATATGACGTTATATCACTGAAAGTGCCACTCATTATCATTTATTGATATTCTCTTCAGCTCGCCAATGTCACCGCATCACTGAACCCGATTGTTCTGAAAATATCTTGAAAAAATGTGATTGATGCACTGTCATGCTTCTTACATTCTCCACGGAGAACTAAAGGTTTCTCTGGGTTGTTGTGAGCAGTAACATGATGAAATTACCTGGATGGTAAGATTAACGGACTAAATAAGTAGAACATTTCCAACCCATTTATCAAACCCATTTATAAAGTCACCGGAATGCTCTACTTAGATTTTTTTAGGAACCTTAAAAGCAACTCATCTCAAGGAGCATGAAAGAGAGCATTTCCCAATTTTGGGAGACAATTTTTTCAAAACAATGGGTTCAGTGATGCATATATTGGTCAGCTGAGAGAGGTATCATTAGAATGGTAATGAGTTGTACTTTCCAGTGATATAAACTTCTTAATCACCACTGAAATATGTTTGAAATTATTGATAATCAAAGTTGGTTTCCTTTCTCAGGCACATTCACACAAACCATTTCGAGGTGCATGAAAGTGAACCAACACACAATTTTACAAGACTTTTTCAGAACAATGGCGGTCAGCGAAGCATGATATTGGTGAGGTGAGAGAGATATCATTAGAATGGTAATGAGTTGCACTTTACAGTGATATAAATTTCATAATCCCCATTGGAATATTTTTGAAATTATTGTTGATCAAAGTTGGGTTTCCTTTTTTCTGGGTCACCCTGTAGTAGATGATTATGGCAAATTTGAAAAAAAATTCATCATGCAACAATTATGATCTGCTAGCAATCGTGGGGTGTGAATTGGTCTAACGTGCTCGTCAGCGCTTCTCATGCAGGGGACCCAGGTTCGAATCTCAACGAAATCACATCATTTTTGCTGAAATGTCAGCTCGCGTGAAAGTGCTAAAACAGCGCTTTGAGTGCAGTTAAACAGCACTCCGGATGCAGTTATAATGCAAAGCGCTGATTTCAGCCTTTGAAGTGCTAACTGGAGCACTTTAATTTTTTAGAGTGTATAGGTGCACACTGCTCACTATTTTGTAGGCCTACATCATTTTCAATTTTGGTATAAGTTTGATGAGATCTTTGTTTCTTTGCAAGACAAACTCTGTTTGCTTGTTTTGTAAAAATGGTGCTATTAGGCATTATATGATTTTGACTATCATTTACACTCTAAAAACTGAAGTGCTGTTTTCAGCTCTTCAAAGGCTGAAATCAGTACTTTTTAAGAGCTTGCATAGTGACTGCACTCAAAGTACTGTTTAACTGTACTCATAGGCCCGAATTCACAAACGTGGTTTAGTTAGTCCATGGTCTAAATCAATTGTTTAAACCACGGATTTAGACCATGGTCTAAATTTTGGTATTCACAAACCACCTGATTTAGACCATGGACTAACTAAACCACGTTTGTGAATTCGGGCCTAAGTGTTGTTTTAGCACTTTCACGTGAGCTGAACTTTAAGCAAAAATCGGCAAAAAAGGAGTGACTTCGTTGGGATTCGAACCTGGGTCCCCTGCATGAGAAGCGCTGACGAGCACGTTAGACCAATTCACATCTCACGATTGCTGGCAGATCATATTGTTGCATGACGACCTTTCTTCAAATTTGCCATAATCATCTACTATGCTTTCATAATTAAAGCCAGTTAGCGAGATCTCCGTTGGTCTATTGGTAACGTCAGCAGTACTCTTCCATGTCTAGGTGGAACCCGGTTCGAATCCCATACCGACATTGAACATTTTTTAGTTGATAAATTAACACTTGGGCAAGTGCTAAAATAGCACTTCAGGTGCTTGTATAGCACTTCAAGTGCAGTCACTATACGAGCACCCAGAAATTAGCACTTCAGTTTTTAGAGTGTTCCCCAACCCCCTCCCATAACTGTGTCCTTCTTGATTTCCATGTCGGTATGACTAGACCAACTTGAAGGGGGGGGGGTGCTAACATTGTACATGAAGGAATCGTGCATAACAAAATACAGTACCATTTTGACTGCATATAATATGACCAAAGATGATAATATAATGCATGACAGAATGTATGAATATCTAGACACTCTGAATAATTATTAAAACCTGTCATCCACGTCGGCAGTTGAGCTGAGTTGAACAGATATCTAACAGATAACTTCCCATTATACGCGTCAACGCATTGATGATGCTGGGGCAACGCCCCTTTCTTAACATGCGTGATCTCCCTATACGGTACCAATAACTCCGTCATTATTATTTACTCCGATGCACGTGTGTAAGCGAGTATATAATTTCCGTTCTTCATATTCAAAATTCTGATCCCCCCCCTCCCACTTAACATTGTCATGGGAACCATCCACATCTTTTTTTTTTTCTTCTTTACAATGAACAGGAATGGATGCGCGGAACAAACGGATGAACATGGAGCAGATGTCAGAATGATACCTTCTTTCTATCCTCCATGTGATACAAATATTGTTCATAATAACAACGATCTTTCTACACTTTTATTACCTTTTGTAACTTTCTATCGAAATATGCAAATTAAAGATAATATATGATATATTCCTTGATGGTATTGTTGAGTACATGTACATGCTGGTATAAACCCGCATATTTAGAAAACTACCCATCTCGAGCTAGCATAGGCCTACCGTAGTTGGCCTCTCCCGTTACCAGGGCAACAAATTTCTCTATCACATTGAACTTGTAAAAAAATGTACATCTCGGTGTAAAATAACTCGAATTAAAAGGTAGTAAATAAAGAACATAACAAGTCTTAAACACCGGAGTTTCAAAACGAATAGGAGAGATCGCATGATGTACGGTGATAAAAGACGAAAGATGATGGGCTGAACAATAACACTGGTGGTGTACGGAGTCATCTACCGACATCCAACATCGCAGGGGGTCTGGTCGGCGCGTGCGACTACCAGTCGTAGTCTAATACAAACAGACGTAATGTAGAATATTGTGAGCGGTGAACTACGATTCGTACGTTTTCTTCCTTGAGCATGTTGAGTGCGTTGCAGTTCTAAAACTGTTAACCCCTACCCTTGAGGTACATTACTGTTTACATACAATGTGGAAACATATATTTTCATTTAATATTCTTATTCCTGCTATAACCAAGATACAACATCAAAAGTTTATCCCCAACGCCCCCCCCCCCCCAAAAAAAAAAAAAAAAAAAATGCATATGAAACCAAACTATGCCATCTGTGCCCATTTTGGTTAATTACTTATTTGGATCTAACAACAGTTGGTTCAATTCTCTGATTGTCTGACATGGACAAAAGCCACGTGGTCTATTAATGGTTTAGTCTAACTTCCTCTTGGTCTAATACATATTCGGTCTAATTCTCATGTGGTCTCATGACCACTAAGTCCAAGTGCCAAATTTTGTTTAACATCCAAATTGTCTAATTCCCAAATGAATATTTGGTCTATTACCAATTACTAAGTGGTGTTAGACCAATTGGACATTAGCCCAAATTAAACAGAATAGAAATGAGACGAAATGGTACATAGGCGAAGTGGCAATAAACTGGTTGTGGACAAACATGTGGAGTTAAAGCCAAATGGGCATTATATAATTAGGGCCTACATGAAACAAGGCTCTTGAATCCAAATTTTCATTTTTAAAAAGCATTTTCTGTGGAAACAAGAATAAAGCCTAGGAATTACCCCTTCGGAAAAGAACAATGTGGGCGCGAAGCCAGAATGCATAGAATTGTAAGCACTTTGGGGGTTTCAAATTTGTCCACCTAAATGAGTTGAAAGTAACTAAGTGTATAATATCCATAAACATAATGTATAATCTGATAACCCCCAAATAAATAGAAGTAGTGCGAGGGGGAAAATTCTCTATGACCTGAAAACAGGACGTTTTTTAGCGTTTAAGAGATGATGATATTCCTCAGGAATATAATTTACAAACCTCTTTGAAATAATGCGAGCGCGAAGCGCAAGCGAAATTGGTGCAATGCATGGAATTAAAAGCACTTTTGGGTTTCAATTTTAACCTGCTTGTGAATGTAAAATCATGTGAGCGTGAGTTAAAAATTTGTACATCAAGTGATTTGGAATAAAGCCAATGTATATCTATTTTTTTTTTATTTATTAATTTAATTTAATTTTTTTTTTTTTTTTTTTTTTGGGGGGGGGGCCCAATAATCATCATAATGTATAATCTGGCAACAAGAAAAAGACAACAAAAAAAAAATGAGCGCGAAGTGCGAGCAGAAATTTGGACTATATATGAATTTTCATCGACTAATCTCCTTAGGAATATAATGTAATAACCTTTTGCAAAATGATGCGAGCGTGAAGCTCGAGCGAAAATTTTGCTATATTGACCAGAAGGCATGGAAGTTTAAGATAAATTTTGCGCCCCTAGTTTAACCCTGACTTACCTGGGGGCCATTATGACCCTCTGTCGGTTTTTTTTTAAACGCGCGTCTAAACCGCTCAAATTTTAACGCTCCTCGGGGGTACTTTTATTTTGCAATAATAATTCGATGGTAACTCGAAAACTGTAGTTTTGTACATATTTCAATGTAAGCATTTCACATTTTGCTTCAACTTCTCATTGCATAATTAAAGTAAAAAACCCAAATTAAGGGTAATTTGTTTTGGATTTTACATTGAACGGTTAAATTTGACCAAAAGACAGTGAAATACAAAGCATTTAGTATATTCAACTGCTGAAACAAGTTCAAACAATTATATTTATCGAAATTGTTCGAAAATTTGCATAATGTCATAAAATTAATTATGTAAAAAAAAAAAAAAACAAAAAAAAACAAAAAAAACAAAAAAAAAACTAATACCATCATCCTGTTCCTTATATGTTACTTTTAATCTGTACCATTTTTTAAGGGGGGGGGGGGGGGGGGGTTATAGGCAAATTGTTACACCTCTATTTGGCTCATTTCTGAAGAAATGAAAAGAAATAAACCTCCAAAACCATATATCAGTAGAGAGGTATATATCAAGGATCTTATGGACGAAAAAAAAAAAAATCACCAAAAATGCCTAATTAGCATAATTTATGCAAATTAGCCCTTTTTTGCAGAACAAAATATCTCAAGAATGGAATGTCTGTTGCTGTTCAAACTTTGCATGTTTATTGGTGAAATGTGTTTCTGGGTAATGCATGTATTAGAATTTTAAATAAAGTTTTAGTTTTCTGGTAATAACGTCATAAATATATAATTAGCTAAAAAACAATAAAATACAAAAGGAAAAATTCATTAAAAAAAAAATTGTTTTGAAACTCCAATCCATACATTCCCCAGACATAGAGAACATCTGTGCAAAAAATGGAGTTATTTGTGTGTAAGGTATTCAGTAGATCTTGTTTTGCATAAATTATGCTAATTAGGCATTTTTGGTGATTTTTTTGTTGTTTTGTCGTCCATAAGATTCCTTGATATATAACCTCTCTACTGATGTATTGTTTTGGAGGGTTATTTCTTTTCATTACTTCAGTAATGAGCAAAATACAAGTGTAACATTTTGCCTATAACCCCCCCCCCCCCTTAAGTTGATCGGACCATCCATGGACGAGATCTTACTTCTTAGGTGGGTATAATGCCCCCAAGGAATTTAAGCTCACAAAATAGCCCAGGTAAGTTAGTGTGAAGACCAAATTGACACCATCTAAGTTTAAGATCAAGTTCGCCCTCTAATTTTAAGATCAATATGCCGCCCTTTTAGTTTCATGCCAATTCGGCGCCCCTATATAATTTTGGCCCCCTAAGTTTAAGACCAGTATTGCACCCCTAATTTGGCGCCTCCTGAATTTCCAGGTTAATTTGGCACCCTCCCTAAGTTAAAGATCTATTTGGCGCCCTGTAAATTTAAGATTGAATTGGCGCCCCAAGTTAAAAATCAATTCTCAGCCCCAAAGTTACAGGTCAATTTGGCACCCCCAAGTTAAGGATTAATTTAGCTCTCCTAGGTTTAATATCAGTTTTGCGCCCCTAACTTTAAGATCAATTTGGCACATACTGAATTTCAGGTAAATATAGAGCTCCTCTAACTTTAGGTCGATTCCCCCCCCCCCTTTAGTTCAAGATTAATTTGGTGCCCCATAGTTTTAAGATCCTTGGCGCCCTTCTCATTTTTCTTTTTCTTCTTTCCCCTCTATCTCTCTTTCTTTTATTTCCCCCTTTCTCTCCTCTTTTTCCCCTTTCTCTTTTTTTTTCTTCTCTACTTTCCTCTTCTTCTCTCCGACATCTTTTCCAACTTTTTCTCTCCGTGCTTTTAACTCATTTAGAGAGTATAGAAAATATATCAGTGGCAAAGCCTTGGCTCTGTCAATGGGGGCAACAGTCTACTGTTCAACATTTTGGGGGCAAGCCATGAGGAAATAAACCGGATTCCATGTTTTGCCTTTCGACGGGGGAAGGGGGGGGGGGGAGTAGCCACATTATTAATCATGATATTTCTGAGCTGTGTATTGACAGTCAAATTATGATGAACATGATAGGTTCATTGTCAATTTGTGACAGAACGCATGACGTTATTTCAAAATTATTAAACCACGCCATTGCACTGGAATGAAAAGGAAAACAATTTATCAGTAATAGTGAGTGATAGAGAAGAGGGAGGGGCAGGGGTGTTTCAATGCATGGTCCCAAAACTATTTTATATATAATAAAGTCCCATACACACTATAAATGTAATAAAACACCAATTTCTTTGAATATTTGTAATTTTTGAGGGCGGCATGCTGTTGGATACGCCACTTCCTGAGCGTTTGATTTCTCATGAGAGAGACCTCCTGTTTGCGTCATCTTATTTTTAATTTAAAAATAGAGGCTATCAATGTTTAACAGATATGAAATTAATACAAAAATTCTGAAATTCTATAAGTGTCAAAACGACAAGTTGTAAGCATCTACTAGGAGCTATAAAGATGTCACACGGAGTTTACCTCCATATTGGTCTCAGCATCACGTTTGTGATGTGAACAAAAATAACCACGAAAAACAGACCGGATCACAAAACAAAAACAAAAACAACATAAACAAACAAACCCCCTAAAATATTCGATACAATTATTCTCGTTTTTCATTATGTGTTAGATCATGTTGATATTAAAATATTAGAGTAAAAATAAGGGGGAGGGTCCACGAGTCCTCGGTCACCATTAATAGGGCACCATTTAGATACAGGGCCCTTCAAATTAACCCCGTGTACCACGGTCATAATAAAATGGGAAACGAGTCTGTATTGTTAGACTATAAAAGCCGCGCCTGGCCTGGGCATGCTATAAATAACTTTTGCTCAGCCTGTCATGTGACTAGGGGCGGTGCCTTTGTTGTTTTACTGGGCATGAGGTGAACTTTAACAATTGATTGTGTGCCCAAAGTGTTAATTGGGTTACAAAGTGAGCTGTAGTGGTGAACAAATGGACACTATTTATGCCATTCGCTGTCTCCCCAAACCTATTAACCCGCCAATCCTATATCAGCTATTTTGCAGAGTTCACCGTTTCTTTCTGTTTTTCGTCTCTCCCGAAAACAAGACAGTAGGCCTACGAAAACAAAGATACACAAAAATGAAGACGTGATACTTCAAATGTAATTTTCAATTTTGCCAATTTCTTCAATTCCATTACTGGCTTGTCTTATTTCTTTCTTTCTTTCTTTTTTTAATGTCAGTTATGAAGGGCGTTTCCAACTTAAGGCAATTTGTCTTTCCCTAAAACATTCTTTACAACTAGATTTTACTTGATGTTTTTATCGCGCGTATAGTGTTTTTGGTGAAACGACAATTCATAATACATAAATACATTTTTTTTAAACCTCTCCTCCCTTGTTTGGGAAAGGGAATTTTTTTCCCCGAAAAGTTTTTCATAAATATTTGGTATTTTCAAAACTAAAATTGTCTTGAAAGTTTTGTACCTGGCAAGTCATTATTTATTTATTTCTTTTACTGCTAATTTGCATGATGCGTATCATTAATATAATATACTTTAATTTAAAAAATATCAAGATTCTTTTACAAGCAAGGCTGGGCCTACGCAAAAAAAAACAAAACAAAACAAAACAAAAAAACGTCTACTGTTTTTTAAAAATATTATTATTATTATTATTGCATTATTTAAAACAAGTTCGGGAGAATTTTGTTGCCGATTGAAATAGGCATTTTTTGTAACTATTTCACTTCCATTGAATCATAATTTGTCTTTTCTTTTTGGAAGAACCCTTGCTACCATACACCGGAGTTGGTGGAAGTTCATGAAACCATTCCGCAACATCTCGCATTTGAAGAGAAAAGATCGGAAGTATATAAATTGAATGGCAGTTGACTTTTTCGGGTGTTTCTCAAGCAAAAATATTGACAGCTACTAAAAATGAGATATTTTAATCAACTTGTACTTTTTAAAATGGAAGATAAAATTCCTTCATCTGATTTTAAAAGAAAATAAATGGGAAAATCTTGACATGTGTACAGTATAGCGCATGCCCGTAGAAAGATCGTGTGCTGTTGTACGAATTGGCCATCCCATAATACTTCTTATCAATCCTATTTTCGGACATTCCATCAATGATCCTTTCTGTCGAAATGAAATATAGATTTTGTTGATTATAACTTTCTGTGTAATGAAGGCATTAAAATCAACAACCATAATATCTTTTATTAAAATTGTTTAGCCATTTTACAAGAGAAAAATGTGAAAAAATGAATATTTATGAAGAGAATGTGCAAAATGTGGTAATTTCCAGAGGGGTATCTATGTTTCCCATCACCACACCCAACGTTGTAGGTCCCTTTCGGTTCTCCTGGCAGCGGATTTGTAAAGGGAATTACCGGGTCATTCAGGGTGCTACATTACGCTTAGGGGGCCCCGACCGGACACCCTTGCCTTCTTCGCACTCTACGGGATAATTTTGGCAAGATTTGGACAATTTAGTGGATGGCTAACCTGTCAGAAAACCGCCATAATTGCGTACTTGGTGACGTTCATTTTCAGTTCTAAGCTTGATAGCATAGCTTTGCATAGGCGCTGTGTACTGTGCAGCATACACACCGCATAGACTTGCACACATTACACGGCCATCATGGCTTGTTGTCTCAGCGAAGAAGCGAAAGAACAGAAGAGAATCAACCAAGAAATAGAGAAACAGCTACGAAAAGACAAACGAGATGCACGAAGGGAGCTCAAGTTACTGTTGCTTGGTGAGTATGCGACACGGAGTGGGATATGCCCAAATATTTTGCCCAATATACATCTTGGTGTCAATTATTACCCATGTTTCAATGCTACAGTGCATACATTGCCATTGGTTTACACAGATACAGTGCACAGGTTCGCGGATGTGCTACCAATACAACACAACAAATGTGTGGAGTGCTATTCCAATGCACATACATGTGACTGGACGTATGATGACAAGATGGCTTGCAGAACACACCCATGTAATGGTGGAAGGAATATGGTATATACAGTTGGCACAATTGACTTACAGCCCATCTACAGGAATGACAGACATAGTTTATGACAGAACATGATGGACCACAATACAAAAGAATTTGAGAGCTAACGTTAGAGTCTACATCATACATGTATACTGTAGCAATGGGTATGAACCTCCTGCAATGGTGGCCATGCCCATGATGACGACGAATGACAAATGAATGGAATGACAACAAAAATTAATTATTACATGGCCTTTTAATACAGTTTCACTCGTCATTGTTTAGTTTAAGGTGATGCTGCAGAACCTATTTTGCGACTGGTACTTTTTTCATGAACGTTTGTACACTATTTACATGCACACGTTTGACAAATGCCCGATATACATGCTTACTTACAATTGTATGAGGGCTTAACACTAACTGGTAACAGGCGTCTGGTACTATGCTCATAAACCCTAAAAATTTCAGTCCGGACGGTTTGTTAAAAAAACAGTTAGTGTGGGGCCATGTTTATACTTACTGTAAATAGTTTCTTTGTGTGATTCATGTAATATTTTATTATTTGTTGTGTATTTGTATAATCTTTCACATTGCTTGTAAATATGTGCCTTGAAGAAATAAATACCTATTTGTTTCAAAAAGACTTTGGCTTGAGTGTCATTTTTAATAGCAAAACAACTGTACATTTGAATTGCATTCCAATTACATATACCCTACACTATTCACTCTTCACATTGTGAAAATGTCCAACCTGTACTGTTGGAAACATTTCATTGAATTATGTTAAAAAGGGTTTGTCACTTTCAGGCACTGTATTGTACATGAGTCACATTTTAAAAATTATAATGGGCCATATGTAGACAAACTCTAGAAATTGTGATCCACCCCCATGCAAAAATTAGCTTGTGAAGCTCTGTTAATGACTACCTGTAATATAAAAGATGAATTCTAGAAGGCATACTGTCAGTTCTTTTTGCTTCCTGATAAAACATTGGGCGTTTAGTACCCTATAGACTGGCACATTTCATTCAAAGGCCCTTGTACACATAGCTGCTACATGTAGGTAATCTACTGTTGTGGGAATTGTGAACAAAGTAATTGCGAGCTTTTAAATTTTTGTTTTATTTTAGGAAGAACAACTCGCAGTAATTGCCCTTAATGCCCTCATAGTCATATTATAAGGAAAAAAAGTTGAAACGTTCAGGTCAGAAACATGTTGTGTAGTTCCATACATGCATTTCTCAGCCATACATGCATTTCTGTGTGTTATGCAAGTAACTCTCGGTAGTTAAATTCTTGGCATTTGGGTGATTTCAAAACCTCACTGCACACAACAGTTCTTTGGTGAATTGTTATCAACCTTTCCATAATATGTTGAGACGGTTTCTTCTACCAATTTAATCTCCTGACCATAACCACTCATGATACGATGTCAATACTTTAGTATTGACCTCGTGGACCAAACTGCCATATTTTGGGGAAAATTTTGCAACCTTGTCAATGTTGTTTTATCTAAGGTTTTTCTCCTTTTTGCAATCACTTTCTGCTCCAAAATTAGTAGTAGTATATGTCTATGTCAATATAAGACACAGTGAATAAGTTTTGGAAAAATTTCAAATCAAAATCATGAGAAAAAAAATTAAAACATCACTGAATTTTTTTCCCTCTCCCGCCCAAAAACGTGCGGGGAAATTTTCAGAAAGTGGACTTTAAAAAATAATTTTTCATCCAAGAAGAAAAAAAGAAAACTTAAAAACATCAGGGATAGTAAAAGGAACATCCAAACACTCAGTTATTGAAGAAAGAAAAGTGAAAATGTGATTTTAAAAAGTGAAAAATTAAGTTTGTTTTCTGAAAGTTTTCTTACTGAGTCTTGTCATTAGTCCCAGATGATTCAGTTGCTTGTGTGACCATAACAGTAAATTCCCTTCAAATTTTAAAAGAACATAGATTTGTTTCTTAACAGTCTAATAATAAGAAAATTCACATTGTAACAAATTTGTCGGGGGAGGGGGCAGGCTCTCTTGTGAACGAAATTAAAACAAGCACATTACAAATATATTGCCCACATTGTACAATATAAGGTTCTTTAGAAAGGTACATGTAGTTCCTATCACAATGTAAGAGCCCTTATTTCCTGGTTTTGTATCGATTGGCATGACATTCTTTTTAGACTTATGAACAAATGAGTTATACGCTGCAGTGGGTTTGCACAATAATCCTTTAGTTCTATCAGAATGTGAATTAATCTCGCAGGAAAAAAAGTCTCTTATTAAAAAAGTAACCTGAAAAAGGCAATGCATTATTGGGTAGATGCAGTTTACATTTTATCTGACCCAGCTGTAAGTTGCAGTTAGTTTTAAGGTGTAGCACAACAAATATTTTGAGGTAAAAATTTATATCATTCATACATGTACATGTAGCTGAAGTGCATAAAAGAAGAAGCCTGAAACTTGTCATATCAAAGGGGGTATTGTGCCCAATAGTTATCTGCGTGGACTTGACTTTAGGTAATTTTACATTCTACTTTGTCCACATAATTTAAGCATTGTGTTAAAAACAGACAGTTACACACATTTGTAGATAGCAATTTTGTAGCTTGCAAAACCTTTACATTCCTGGCTGTTTATTTAACCTTCTGACCATTATTTACAACACAAACATAAAAATTCAAGAATTTATTAAATTAAGGCTCCACAAAGTTACAAAATCCTTTTAAATGCACAGCCACACCCATATTCATGTCACAGGGAGCAGGGCAACCTGCAGGGTGCAATTCAGGAAAGTGGTTTGTTTGGAAACTTCTTTAAAAGTATTTGGACCTAAGGTTTAAGGTCCAGATTTAAGATTTGGGGTATATATGCACCAGACTGTTAATTCCTTTTCTATAAAGAAAATTTAGTCAATACTGGCATATCGTCCCGATTAACTTCCTCCCTCACCTTTTGAGTAAATCTATGTTCTTGTTTGCTCTTCACATGTACACTTTCATTTTAATTTATGGAGGAATAATGCTTTTCATGTCAATCTCTGTTAAATTCACGAGAACTGATTCAAATTGTGAGTCTTGAGGACATTAAGGTGGCAGATGCATCTATAGGTGATGATGAGGATAATGATGCATACGTAGAGCAAAGATTGCTAATATACATCCATGTGTAAACATTAAATTATTCTGGTAAATAGTACAGGAAATTTGTGCTGTAACAGTTAGATCAACATCAGCTCCAATTTACAAATGTTTCTGGGTTTATAGTGTGCCCTCGATCTAGGAAATTACAGTTGCGTATCAGGACAACTACCCTGGACAATACCCCCCCCCCAGAAATAGAGTTAAGTGTGTATTCAGGGGGAATTTTTTGGCGGCTGTAGATGTCTGGGGTAATTTACAGGGGTAGTTGTCCTAGAACTGACAGTATAATAGGTAATGTACATCATTCCTCATTTCAGGGTTATAGTGTGCCCGATTCTAGGAAATTACAGTGTCGTATCAGACAACTGCCCCTGGACAATTACCCTAGGACAACTACCCCCAGAAATGGGGTAAGTGTATATTCAGGGGAAATTTTTTTGCAACTGTAATGTCCGGGGGTAATAAACAGGGGTTGGTTGCCTAGAACTGACAGTTGATAATACGTGAATGTTACATCATTCCTCATTTCAGGGTTATAGTGTGCCCTCGATCTAGGAAATTACAGTGTCGTATCAGGACAACTGCCCCTGGACAATTACCCCTAGGACAACTACCCCCCAGAAATGGGGTTAAGTGTATATTCAGGGGGAAATTTTTTGGCAACTGTAGATGTCCGGGGGTAATTAACAGGGGTTGGTTGTCCTAGAACTGACAGTTTAAATAGTGAATGTTACATCATTCCTCATTTCAGGGTTATAGTGTGCCCTCGATCTAGGAAATTACAGTGTCGTATCAGGACAACTGCCCCTGGACAATTACCCTAGGACAACTACCCCCCATAAATGGGGTTAAGTGTATATTCAGGGGGAAATTTTTTGGCAACTGTAGATGTCCGGGGGTAATTTACAGGGGTTGGTTGCCCTAGAACTGACAGTTTAAATAGTGAATGTTGCATCATACATGTACATCATTACTGGACTATATGAACAACAAATACTAAATAATTCTTCATGCAAATCCATATCACAGTGATCTTGGCGAAACTAACATGCACTTGGGATAATTAGTAGACATTGATTATCATTATATAATTTAGTATATATTGTATTCAAGAGTATCCACTATAAATGATGTGAGCATTACCAAAATGGTTCGATGGTAGCCTCAATAAAACTAATGACATGTATGTGCGTGTATGTACTTTTCATATCACTTATTTTGATGATTGAATAGAAACACTCTTCTTTTCAAGGCATCAAAATGTCTTTCTTCCAAAGCAGCTACATTTTAGGGTTGTCCTGTGTGAGCAATAAGTAACAGACAGTTTATATTCAAATATTAAAAATAAAGTATCTAAATTGATATGTTTGTAGTACTTATTGCGATGCTTATCCTGAAATTAAAAACTTCACTTGAACAACTGGTATCCATATTTCCAAGTGCTTCCTATGGATAATTGTTTTATAAGAGAAACAGGAAGTTCTTTAAGTACATGTTTGTGTATGAAAGCAAGAAATTTTAATCAAAATCCAGCTGCTGGTATGTAATAGACAATTTAAGTGTGTTAAATGATGAATCGATATTTAAATAAATGCAGCTCATTTACACTAGTTTCCTAAAGTTGTTGAGATAATTATGCACTTACATGTCTGTTGATGTTCTTAGTCATTCTCATTATACAGTATGGATTTCTGTGTCAGTATTTCAGATTTCCTTTCACTTTTTGTGCAAAACGAAGTCATAGATCCGAACATTCTTTTTCCGGGAAAGTCTGGAATTCTATCATTTATTTTTTATTTTTTTTATTTTAGGAAATTAGGAGATAAAATTTGAGGTGTCAAGACCTGCAAGCATTTCCTGAAATTTAATTTCTGAAACATGATGTCTTGTACAATACAAGCATGGTCCCTCCCCCAAAGAGATCAAAGAAACACAGAGAATCAGTCCTGTGGCAGGGTATCTGAATAATTTTGAAAAATAATGATTTTAATAGGGCCTTTTCAATTGGATAAATGCTCAAAGCTCTTTATCGTGTGTCATTTGATTAAACAGTTCTGCACTATAAGTGCTCATTTTCTACTTTTTGTAAGGGTGCATTCCAAATTCCAGCTAGGCATGATGTTTGCTTCTTGAAACTTTCATGGACACCAAATTGGAGTGGAGCAATAAATTTCCTTGCCCAATGACCCCCAAGTTTCGTCCTGGGCATCAAACCTACAACCTTTCCATCCCAAGTCCAGTGGAAGTAATAAAACCACTCGTCCACAACACATCTCATTTCGGCTACTAGTCCACATGGGGCCCTCAAACTCTGAACTCGGACAAATTAAAAACATAAACGGGCCTATTGCATATGTTAAAACATTTTTAGGCTCCTTTTCCTGGTTATCCACAAATGTAAGGTGCTCCTTTTTCAATATTGAGGGCTACTTTTAGTATATTGAATGGCAACCCCACCCCCCAAAAAAATCAGATTAAAATATTACACAATGACATTGACACAGTTGCCTAAAACTATGAACTTTAAATACTTTGTTTAATGATACTCTTCGTTTCCATAAAATATCTATTATAAAATAATTCAATATAATGTACATGTACATCATGATTTTTAAGGCATATTTTGGACTTCCATATTGTTTTAATATCCTTTTACTTGCTGTGTGGGGTGTCTCTGATCATGCTGCATCAGTTCATCAAGTTATTGTGTGGTTCTCTGGAATTCATAAATTTGTACAAATTACCAATGAAGGAGTACAACGTACTAGTATATTATGAACACCAGCAGGGATTTCTGGAACATTACAAATGTCAATTTTTCAGATGCTGCGTACTGTTTAAAGAGATCGTCTAACTCTGTGGGGGCTTGAAAACATCCAAGCTGCAGGGGGATCTTCTAACTCTGTGGGGGCTTGAAAACATCCAAGATGCAGGGGGCCTACCTGTACATGAATGTATATTGTTTAAAAGTGAAGCCCTGAAAAATTAATTTCAGAATCATCATTGCATGCTTAACAGCATGTGACCGAAAAACAGGTTCTTATTCCTCTATAGATTGCAGTGTTAGACTATCAAATATGTACTCAGGTATGGTTATGGAAATTGCAGTACTGTCAAATCAGAAATTTTTGTCTGCATGAAACTTTCACGAGGAGGCAAGATTCGCAAAAGTTACATGCCCGCGAGAGTCTATACAATGTACCGAATGCACTAATACTGTTTACTGTACAAGTAAGTTGATGGTCTGCAATTAGCAAAAGTTTCATTCCGCGAAAATGGCCTTCCACTCCAATTTGTGATTTTTTTTTTTCTGGTTTTACAGTATTCAGAAAGGATATTTTTATAACATATGCAAAATCTTCTGAACATCATACAAAACAAAGATAAACATTTAACAATTTATCAAATTTAGCCTCTGCAAAGTTACAAAATCCTTTTGAAAATAAACATTCCACTGTGTATTGTTTGCCTAAATACCAGGTATAAATTGGATGTACATGTGCATGTAGGTTCAATCTCCATACAGTATACGTAGTGATTTAGCAATATTGCAAATGCTTGATAAGCCATTGAGCTTGTATGTGATTGATTCATAAATTGCAGAGGCCAAAGCTAATTGTGTTATATGCCACTCCCCTTGAACGACCTTCAGTGCTGGAATCCTAACTGTGGTGATATGGAATTGAAAGATTAGATTTGTGTCCATAATACATACATAATGGACTTATAATACAGCACAATATGCATTTGTCATATGTCTGATTGTATGATCATTTGATATGAATTTTAAAGTAACATTTGTAAAGGTATATATGGACATATACAATGTAACGTGCCAAAACTACAACAAATGAAGTATGGTTATAGACTGGAAGCTACATGTACCGGTGACTTTCGATCTAACAAATGAGGTGTATCTGAGTATTGTAACAGATAGGGAGGGGGTGGGGCACCCAAAACGAATGTCCCTTTTACAAAAAAAATTGCATTTTGATGAAACACAATAAGTTTGGTGCCGTGATAGAGAGCATTGAATTACCTTCACATTTGTGCTATTTTGAAATAAAATTGAAATTGATTGGGCAGACGTACAGTTTGGTAAATACTGTAAGGGGTTGCTTCCCACCTGTAACAATAAATTTGAATACTGGAACCTTGTTAGTTTGATCGAAAGTTACCTAGCTGCCATCCTACTACTTTATGAAAATGTACAATATACATGTACATGTGGATGATGGTACATATCAGTACTACAGATATTGGAGAGGGGGGGGGGGGGGAGCTTAATTGTTAATAGTAATTTGTTGCTTGCGTAATGTACCCTTGCAATCAATGGTAATGAGCAGTGTTGGTTAACTAATATTTGATTTCTTGTTGCATGCAAAAATTAGCCAAAAACTCTTATTCAAGAACATAGAGTGGAGTTTGTTTTGGAGTATCTGAGTTTAGTTTTTGGACATTATGCACGGGGCACCTATAGTTTGCAATTTAAGAAATTAAACCTTCATAGAAAGTTACTTTGACTGAGGAGGAGAATTGCAAGAGATAGCATAAATAGAAAGATGGTGGGTGCTTCCTGTAAGGGGATTTCTGCAATGAGAAATCCAGAAGCAAAAAGTTGGGGAAAGTCCCTGAATTTTTTTCTGAAAAGTCAGGGACAAACATTTTATAAGATATTCTTAATTGAAATATTTGTCAAAATGTCCTTTTATTAGCTTCCTAGTGTTGTCATGATATAGTTTTAATCACTTTAAACTGAAGGAATGTCATCCTGCATATTTCTGATCAGGGTTATGTTCTTTCCAATGGTAAACGTATTATGTCAAATAAAATTGTGCAAAAAGTTTCTTAGACAGAGATAATATGAGAGGGTACGCCTAGTATTAGGCATGTCAATTTAAAAATTCCTCACTTCTATACAAGTCGTTTCCTATACTTCTACTTTACTGATTATTTTGCTTTTGTTGAAGCTTTTTTTCAATGAAGTGTGAAATGAAAAGTCAGTATAAAAAAACACATTTTCTCTTGCATTTTTGCAATCGAAAGCATTCTTAATCATCTTGTCAGTTAACATCACAAAGTATGGGGTAATGTGTTGGAATATTATTTTTTGATGCAATTGAAGTTAATAACGTGACATGTTCTTGTCATAGAAAGTAATTTAGAGTTTTCCACATCAGACACATCGTAATCACTAAAGTTGTACATTGCATTTTTAAAATATTCCAACCAAAGGAGATAAGTGAGTGACTTGGATGTACATGTGTAGAAGCCATTTTTGTGGAACTAATTTGCAAGGAGAAGTTTTTTTTCTTTCTTCATCTATCGGATCGAAATTGTGAATTTTAAAGTTTGACTTTGTTCAGTCAGTAATTAAAAAATCTTTAACCATGTACAAATATCTAATTTCTTTTCTTTCCTTTTCTCATTCTTCTTCTTCTAAATGTAGGTACTGGAGAGAGTGGTAAAAGCACATTTATCAAACAGATGAGAATTATTCATGGGGCAGGTTACACAGAAGAAGATAGGAAGACATTCACCAAGCTTGTATACCAAAATATTTTCATGGCCATCAATGCAATGATCAGAGCCATGGACACACTCAAGATAGCATATGGCGACCCTACAAATGAGGTAAATAAATCTTTGCGTAATATCCATTTACACTCGGATAGACTAGAGTAAAAAGTATAGTGGCCGAACACATATTATTGGTCTTCAGAACAAGTGGCTGCTTCAACAGGTACATGATGTAATCACCTGGGACACGAGGAAGTAATACGTTGTCCAGCAAGATTTGGCCTCTGGATTGCTCGTATCCCCAGAATTAAAGGGAAGCAGTAACATTGAAGGATATTCAAATGACAATTTATTTGATTTGGCTCATTTTGCCAACATGATTATAAACACATAGGTTAGTCTGGCATCTCTTCAAAAGTGCAAGCTAATTGCTTGCTTGACTTTTGAGATTTATCAATGATTTAATACTACAATTTTCAAACCCATGCCTGGAATGGGTTTGAAAACCATGTGCGTTTCAACACAGCAACACATATACCGCATTTCCAGTCGTGAGTCCCTGTCCCTACCGGGCTGCTAAGCTTGCAACGGAGTAAATTAACCAGTGCTCGGCCATATGCTTAGCATCGTTCATTATACTGTTTTAAGATAGTAAATCAATGACTTCCATTTGATCTGAAACTTTCAGTAGTTTGTTTTTACTGTTAAAGCAATATAATTTCATTCATCTTGATATATATTGCTCTTGTTTTTGAAAGTTACCAAATCCCTTTAATTAAACTGTTTGATAATGATAGAACTTCCAGGGGGGGGGGGGTTTCGCCAAGTTGTTCGTAAAGTTACGGATGACTTAACGAACAACTGGAACATGTTCTTGGTAATATAATAATCACATTCTCAATCATTCAGCACAAGAACTGATCACCAATCATTCATGAAGTTTGTAGCTTACAAACGACTAGGTGAAACACCACCCAGATCACGTCAAGAAATATTGCATTTGAACAAAAGAGTTAAACTGACTAGAAACTCAGGAGAGCACCTGTCTAGCAATCGGGTAGTCTCGGGTTGGAGTCCTGATGGAATCCTATTTTCTTTACTCATTTTTTTCAAGACATATTTGTAGCGGGTAACAGCGCGACAATTACTCTGGCTTTATTTTGTTAAAGATGTAGGGTTAGTGTTAGCATTTTTAAATAGCGTTTTACATGTATGTAATAGGGTGTCCCACAGGAGGCGATCGTTATTGCGACTACCTGTGCCTGTCCGAACCTGTCAGAATCATAGACTAAACAATAGGCTGTATCAGCGAATACAATAGCCAAGGCCTCCTCTCATCTTGCGACTCGACTTCTCCTGTCGCAGCTCAAAATCAATGAAAAATGAACTTGCACAATGTGGCGATTCTTGCGGCGGCAACAAGCAATCAAATTTTTCTACCTGATGGGGGCCTGTCGCCTGTTGGTACATGCCGTTTGGCAACAGACTTGACAATTAAGGAACATACAGGCGATTAGACCTTCTCTCAATGGCGACAGCTAGTACGTAGGTTGTTGCCAGAACGATCATCTGTGGACCGTATCAGGACATCTCCCCGGAGGACAACTCCCCGGGGACAATTCCCGGAGGACAGCTCCCCCGGAGGACATAGGGTTAGGGTTAGGGTTGTCCTCCGGGGGTTGTCCTCCGGGGGAGCTGTCCTCCGGGAATTGTTCCCGGGGGAGTTGTCCTCCGGGGGAGATGTCCTAGAACCCCTGTGGACACATTACTGATCGTAAGCCACATTGCACGTGCATGCTCCATAGCTTGCGTTGCCCCTAGATGTTGTAGGCCAATTTCTTCGAATCGCTTCTGATGTGGCCCTTACAAAAAAATTTCTTGTGTGCCTTACCTGCTCATGCGTTTATGAAAAACAGTATTTGTGATAGAAATGTTTTACGGAATCTGCCATAGATACGTGTCAGGCCGCTACAAAAAATTTATTTTTCACTTGCCCTGTCGGGCAAGTGAAATTTTTTTTTGCTTGCCCGAGAGGAAAAAACACTTGCCCAAATTTTATTTTCATTTTCTTTGTTTAAAGATATTTTTTTAGTAGCAATATCATCTCATAAATGTCCACGAACAAAGAGCCTAAAAGACATTAGCACCACTAAATTTTGATTTAAAAAAAAAAAAAAAAAAAAAAAATTAAAAAAAATTATTAAAAAATATTAATTAAAAAATTAGTGAAATAATTTTCATGCCAAATTATCTTATTTTTATATGTAACAAGCAGAAAAAATGGCATTGAAATGAACATTAACAAAGGTAAGAAGAAAATATATCCGAATTTTAATAATTTCTCATCTATAAATATTACAATGAGTCTGTATGTTAAGACTAGCACCATACATCGGGAACTCTGCAGTGCAGATCGGCGAGATGTTTAGAATAACATTATTTCACAAGTTTTAGGGATTTCATTTCAATTGTAAGGTAATGTTTTCTACAGTAGGAGAGCCCTGTGTAAGTATTTTGTCTAGTTTGTGTTTATAAACACCTCTTTTATTGTGTTTTTGAGGTGAAATGTTATGGGGAAATCGTTGATGCTGATACCCAGCACGACCGATTGCCTGGGCCGCTGGGGCTGGCTGCAAAGGCGCCTTCAACACGCTCGTGTTGCACTTTGCTGAAATTATCGCTGGCCCGATCGGGCAAGTAACTTTGAACTTTGCTTGCCCGCCCGCTGTTTTCACTTGCCCCGGGCAAGCGGGTTTGTCGCGCCCTGCGTGTATGATGCATTTGACCACCGCTTTAGGTTTAGGGTTGGGTATAGTGTTAAAGATGGGTCAAAGTTTTGGAATATGTAAAAAAAAATAAAATAAAAAAAAAATAAAAAAAATCAATGTTCACTATTTGGATTTACCAGATAACATGAAAGATAAATTGAATGATTCCAAATTTTATTGTCTGAAACAAATTCTTTTGGTCTAATTGATTGTGTGCCGGGCAGCCACTGAGCAGCACTACGTTGATGTTGCTCTAAATCCCTTTCTTGTTGAACGCCAAACATGGTAGCAAAAACTCTTAACATCTTTTAACATCTTTAGGTATGACATGGTCGGGTATCGAACCCATGACCTCCCGATCGTGAGGCAGATGCTCTATCCACTGAGCCAACTATCGGTTAGATTAATATCCCCCAAAATTTGGGTTTTAGTGTACATGTGCATTGTACGATAACATAAAACAAGTGTCACAGCCTGGGCGAAAAAACCAGCCCAACGTAAGTTTGGCCCACATGTCAAACAAATGGGGATTTTTAAAATTCTCGTATACCCCATTTATATGGTAGGTCTTGGTCCGCATGGATAATAAAGGAGGGTTAAATTGACATATTTTCTTTCAGACATTTAGACTGAAGTTCACCGGAAATGCAATGTGGACCATACTAAAAAGTATAAGACTGTATATTTGACCAGTTTCATGCCGATTCCCTTATTTCTTCGAAAATTGTAACCCAGCTTTAATTAAGGGTGGTATCTCACTTCGCGGAGATGTCTCTGGACAGAATAGAAAATTTTGTCTCCGCGACGGATAAAAAGTATGGAGACGTCTTATGAAAAAAAAAGTGTGAAGCAGTCCCAAATCTGTCTTCGAGACATCTCCGCGATATTGGAGACGTCTCTTATACTTTTTATCCGTCGTGGAGACGCAATTTTTTATTCTGTCGCGGAGACGTCTCCGCAAAGTGAGATACCACCCTAATTCATCATATGAAGTTATTTGTTCTTTGTTGGGGATTGACCTCAGATAGACCCATGTCATGTGTTCCTGGGTTTCCACAGAAGCATGTACATGTTTTTAACTGAATGTTAACCAACTGTGATGACCAAAAATGGGCTTTTCCATGTCAAACAGAAAATGGTGACCATTAAATGTCTAATAAAGTACCTTAAATAAAAATCTACCTTTGTTTAAAAAGGGGGCCGCTTCGCAATGGTGACACATGGCCATGTGTTACGAACCTGCCACCCAAAAATGGTTTTGCTGGGCTTTTCCATATTTTATTTCATTTAATGTATGATACCTTGGGTAAAAGGAGGGGTATTGCCATGAACTTGGTGTTATTTGAAGCTCTATCATACCTGTGAATTTGAGTGTACTTGCACATGAAATCGCTACACTGCACATGATAGAATACGAAAAGTAGAGTTGTTAGGTGGGGGAAGAGGTACACTTTGGCCCGAATTCACAAACGTGGTTTAGTTAGTCCATGGTCTAAATCAGGTGGTTTGTGAATACCAAAATAGACCATGGTCTAAATCCATGGTTTAAACAATTGATTTAGACCATGGACTAACTAAACCACGTTTGTGAATTTGGGCCATAAAGTCTATGGGATTTTGCACCCTCTCATGCATCTTTTGATACCACATCTACAAATTTCAGCCATTGGGTAATGTGCAGTTCTGAAAATCACAGCTTTTTTTTTTTACTTGATGGGAAAATTCTTTAACCTTCAGTCATGAACGCTGCCTTCAAAATTACAAAAAATTTTAAAGGTATTTTTCGGAAAGCACGTATTGAATATAATCAACTGCCCCCATCTTCATTTTTTTTTTTCAATTTTGCCAGGCCCCCCCCCCTTATTCTCAAGTCCAGTATCGGCCATTGTGTGAGAAAGAGAGCCCATCCACACTACTGAATAATTATTATTTTCCTGAAAATATATTCCTGCATCCTTCTCTCTTGATGAGACTTTACGAAAGTTAAAAGTTGTTTTCTGCGTCGATTTTAAACGACCCCATCGTATACTAGGACCTTCGAACCTCATTTTATTTTGGGATAAACCAACCCAATTACATTTTCGGACCTTCAAACCTGATATCATATTCAGAAAAATGAACCTTATTTCATTATTGAAGGGATGAACCCTACTTTACATTCGGACAAATGAACCCTATTTTATTTTCGAACAAATGAACCTCAGGACAAACGAACCGTCGTAACAACGAACCTTTTTTACTTTCGGAAGAATGAACCCTATTTCACTTTCAGATGAACGAACCTTCAGACAAATGAACCTTTGGAATAAAGAACCTTATTTCATTTTCGGACAAACGAACCTTTGGAACAACGAGCTGCACCAGATTGGATGTAGTAGAGACCTATATTATGTATAACAATCTGTTTACAAACTTAAAAGACGAACTTGGACCGCAAGGCGCTTCAGAGTTTTACACGATTAATACCGCAATCACATCGAGCTAGTTCTGTATGTTCCTGAAAATATTGCTAAACAGGCTTTATCCGTGTCCACACTGAGTGGACATAGTAGAGACTTTTGATCTTTTTACAAACGTTATGGACATGCTCAGACGGATGGGTGTTAGAAAGAATTGGGCTGGCTTCCTGTTCCGAATTAAACGGAGCTGACAACGTACTTTAAACAAGGAGGACGCACTACGAATACAATGCTGCACTTTGATCATGCTATACAATGACACTCTTACGGAAGAGTTGGACATGCTACGAACGGTATCAAGTGAATAAGGAGGTAACTCGGTCTGAACTGGATAACAATAGATTGTGGATAAGATAAAGACAAGATGAATGTAACGAGGACTATTTATGAATGGAATAGCATCGTATTTAGGACATAATTATTGGGCAAGTTTTGAGTTCCAACCAGACCAGAGCCCTTTTTTTTTAAAGGATGAGCAATAGTGAGAAAAAATGTTTAAAAAAAAAGAAAAAAAATTAAGAAGAAAATTAAAACCAGAAAATTAATTTTAAGGAGAAACGATTACGATTACGATCGATTACAATTACTGTCATCTAAGAGCATTTTCCATGCACAATAAAGCCATAAAAGCCTGTATTATAATCAAAATTCTTCCATATTCAGGGGGGAAAATATTTTTAATTGTTCGTAATTATAGTTAAAGAATAAAAACATTAGTTTGCTTAAAGAATTTTAATTTTAAAAATCAAGAAATGTATGTTTTGATTTTAGTAACCGGCAAATATATTTACTAAAGTTTTGATATTAATTAGAAGATATACACTTATTTGACAACATATTTTAAACAAGGAGGATGCACTACGAATACAATGCTGCAGTTTGATCATGCTATACATGATGACGATACAAGATAAAGACAAGATGAACGTAACGAGGACTATTTATGAATGGAATAGGACATAATTATTGGGCAAGTTTTGAGTTCCAACCAGACCAGAGCCCTTTTTTTTTTAAAGGACGAGCAAGGACATTTTACTTTAGTATGACAGTGGCTTAATGAGCTCAAAGTGACAGACATGGTATAGCTTGAAATTCACTGTTGATTTCAAATGACACCAATTTTATGACAAGACCCCTTTACTCAGCCAAGACATTATACAAAAAATGGAACAAATTTGGAATTTAGCGTAACAAAACTGGAGAGTTCATAGCATAAATGCTACAGAAATATAAGGATATGTTAATTCAATAAAAACTAAAATTCTTGGTGGAATACCAATTAACAAAATGTTTTATGATACAATTGTTTTATTTCCCCCATAGAAGTTGATGTCGCTACAAATACTATAATTGCTGGAAGAATATTAGGTTTTCTTTGATATTTGTTTGATTTCCCTTAACCTTTCTGTTCTACCAATTAATTGTTGTACATGTATTGAAGTCAAGAACCCTGTGGTCATACCACCACACCTTTCAAAACGAAGTGATCTCTTTGTTGGCAATAATAATTGTATTTTGAATACAAAATGCCGTGCTGTGCCTCATGCCTTGCATCATTGATGTATTTTTCTGTATGAGAAATACTGACATGTACTACACTCATGAATATGAATTATGTACAGTGTATTCATACATGTACATATAGGGAGGTGGTTCTGGGAGAGAGGGAGAGAGGGAGGGAGAAAGAGAGAGATGGGGGAAAAAGGAGCTTTCATTTCCGCTCTTGATTTGTAGTAATCCATTACTGATCCATAGAAATAGGCCTGTATGACTAAGCTGAGGCTAATTTATCCAGCTTGTGTCCTTGGGTGGATCAGGGCATTCAGTGGCTCTCCATAATGTATTAACATCCATTCCATCCATAGTACTTTGTGTATAGGGAACACTCCCCTTGATTGTAATTAATTGCAATTTTATTAAAAATGGCCCTGCGGAAGCTACAATGTATTGGCATGGATAAGTTCAATGTTGACAGTATGGCATAATTTAAAATCCAAAAAGAACGGTGAAATTGAGGATGGAGAATGATAACGAAACTGAGATGGGGGGGGGGGGGAATAGAGGTGAGGCAAATATAGGGTCATATTCAAACGTGAGTGACACGACATTTGGACTGATAGAAGGGCGCATATCTTTGCACTTGTAGGTTATGAATGGATCATGACTGCCATATTATGTATAATGTAGGAGTGGCATGTGTCATTACCAGTTGGATTTGAATATTTCAATTGGTCTTGGAAATTATGATTAAAAAACAGTGCGTGAGTGACACGACAGGAAAAAGACATGGGTTTCTGACCGTCATTGGTTATGGTTGGATTTGTGCCCAATAGATCTCTAAAGGAACCATAAGTACTGGTATATGTTTATGAATAGTGTACCTCTCTGACATTTATTGAGTTTATCAATCATTCCCTCTCTGTGGAAAATGGTTCACCTCTATGTGTCGTGAGTGACACGACATCCAAAATGTGAGTGACACGACTAGTGCCTTAAATTCAATATTTCAAGTATATAACTAAATCCAAATTACCTGTATTTATATGCCATGTTACAGTAGTCCATGAAAATTACTTTAAGCAAAAAAAATCTGACAAAAGTGATTGGTATTAAGAATAAGTGGCATTTCAAGCACCATAGTCCCATACGTGCTAATTCCTGTTTGCTCAATTATTCAGCATAAGAAGACTGGATCACATAATGTTTGAACTTAAATAATTGTTTGTATTGTAAAGAAGCCTTTGTGTTGATTTCAGATCCTAATTTGCATTTTCAAAGGCACAGCGCCACATTAAAATTTCAGCTAAATGTCCCACTTAGTCTGAATATGACCATAGATCATTCAGCATGAAAGCTATGCTTGGGATAGATATCTACAATGTATTATATGCAAATGAAAGATTTCATTTACATGTTATACATTTTGTATTTTCCTCTGTGAGGTACCAAACAGGCATGTGTTTGTACAATCATTGTCCTGGAACAGTACATTTTTGTGGGGAATACCGAAATGAGGATGTCAGTGGATCGTCACATGTATGGTGGTGTGACCGTAATTCGCGCGTGACATTAGGTCACGCATGCCGGATATCTCAAAAAGTTATAATATAGTGAAAATCTAATAGCACCATCAGAAAGAGGGACCCCAAATTGCGTAAAAACCAAACTTTCGTCATGGTACGGTGTGTCGAATTGTGAAATTATTGACCAAACATCGGAAAATTATGTGTCCGTTCTGAAAAATTTGACCTTTCCCGACAAGGATCTGGAAATCATCATTTTCCGTCTTAATGTCATCAAAATTGTGAGATGATATTAATATCATCTAATTCTATGAAATTTTGACTTACATTGTACATTTGTTGTAATTCCCTTTCCTTAGACTGATGGAATTTCTTGATAAATCTCTGTCAAACGCCCATGCGGGAAATAAGGTTTCACTTTTTTTATGACTTTTTCAGCAGAATGCGCGAACGTTCAATTGACGTAGAATTTTGAAATCGCGATATTGTTGAAACCCTTTAACCTAGTTCACATCTTCGTTCGGCGATTCGGAGCTTAGAATTTTGCCGTTCAATTGGTATTTATGGTTTTCGTTGATTTTGTGTAAAATATATTAAAGTAATTCTTGATTGAATATCGCATTTTTTATTATTTTTGAAATTTGCGCGAACTATGGTCACCCCATCATATAACAAAGAAAGCAATTAAAATAAAAAGGGAAAAGAGTTTTAGTGTATTATACACTATGGAGAAGGTTCAGATATTAGAATGAAAATCGAGAATAAATTAATTGTTTGAACAGCCCTGATACATCCCCTGGTTTGAAAATATTTAATGAAAAAAAAAGGTAGATTGATAAAATATATCAGGCAAATACATGTAAGAACAAAAAGTTTTGAGTGTTTAAAAAATTGTAAATCATGGATCATTGATATGTGTGAATTTCAATAGGCATTGTGCAATTCTACCTAAATGTACACACTGTTTTGGCACATTTGTTGTTGAAAGGGAAATTTTCCAAGTCACCGTAGGCAGGGCTCCACACTTGCTTTAAAAAAAAAATCTTAGTAAAAATTGTGATATTTGCAATAAAATCCCAGCATGAGAAAATTGGTCATTACCAATATTTGGCATTTTAGCTGCAAGATAGAAGGCTATATTTTGCACTAATCTAACTTCTAATCCGAAACCTAAGCAGACAACATATGCCATGTTGCCGCCCTCCTACATGTAGTTTACTCAAAAAACAAAATTTTAGGGCAATAGTGGGCCATTCCACCCTTTCTTGGAGAGTGCGCTTTAACTTCTTGAGCAGCGGCAGAATCTTTAAAGACAGTGGAAGGAGTAAATACAAACTTACATCGATTGAAAGCTAAGTAGGCGTATAACATAAATACCCCCAAAATAAATTCAATTTTCATATAAACAGTATTCATAAAAAGGTGATCAAACCTCAACCAGGCGATCCCTCCCAAATACTCGAAAAGTTACCCCTATTTAAATGGCGCGGTTGATGACGTCAAAGAATTTTAAGGGAATGCTACGGCCAGGCATGATTGGGTTTCGCCTTTAGAAAATACGTTTGTATTGCTATGTCAGAACAATAGACCCCATGTGTGCTAGAATTCTATTGTTATGAAATGAAAGGGCAAATTCTTTCAGCATTTAGCATGTAACATTCCGTTAACATCTTTTGACGTCATCAGCCGCCCCATTATGATAGGGGCACTTTTTCGAGTATTTGGGAGGGATGGCCTGGTTGAGGTTCGATCACCTTTTTAATGAAATACTTTCTAGATGGACGATAAAAATGCTTAAATTGGGAATTATTGTATTATGAAAAAATATTAGCTTTCGTTTTATATGTAAATTTGGGTTTTCATTTCTCAGTCTGGTCTGTGACTTTAAAGAGAATGGAGTGGTGGGAATGGTGGGTTAACTATTGTGAGCTTTCAAATTCATGAATGTATTTTATGAAGGATATGATATAAAGGTCC
Source organism: Paracentrotus lividus (assembly GCA_940671915.1). Taxonomy (NCBI): domain Eukaryota; kingdom Metazoa; phylum Echinodermata; class Echinoidea; order Camarodonta; family Echinidae; genus Paracentrotus; species Paracentrotus lividus. Next base: position 53,390,570 of record CALNVZ010002100.1, on the reverse strand, counting down.
AGTGGCATGGATTGATCTTCCAGTGCCCTAATAGCCAAAATATGACCAAAACCCAGTGAATTGTTGGGCCAAAACATTTTGTGTAGTCTCATAAATGCATTTCTGTGTATAGTGCATGTGACTCAGCAAAATTGAGCTAATTTCTTATCATTTTGGTGATTCCAAAACATCAAAATATGCATCGATTCTTTGGTGAATTGTTATCAACCTCTCCACATTACTACAGCTTCTTCCACAATAAATCTCACGACAACAACAGTAAACTCCCCTTAAAACCATCGTATATAAAGTCAAGTGCCTGTACAAGAATGGGCAGCCACTTAATGAGTATTGACAAAATCTTTGGCATGCCAAAAAATTGCTGTTGGACCTTGTGAAGGTTCATTTTCATGTTGAATTCCTTTGTCCATTTTGCCTTTTGTAAGGCTAGCATGAAGGCATTGTGTCAAGTTGTGTCAAATATTCTACTGATGGCATCTTGCATTTTTGCTTCGCGAAGACAATACAAAGGAAAAAAGCCTCCCTTTGGCATTTAAAAGGTAACACGACATTATGATGCCCTTGCAAAGCCTCAGTACTTCCAGCCGTATTTCAGTACTGTGACACGTATACATGTATGTATGGCCTTTGTTTGTGGTTTGGGTGTCCTTGTATGACCTTCTGTAGGTATCGTACTCGTTTCGGTTGTCAAACAAGTTTTTTAAAGTTAAAATTGTGATATTGGTATGGCCATCAGGGCCCGGTAACAAGGGTTTGCAATCAATCGTAAAATGGCAATAGCCAATCAAGATCGTTGTTGCACACGCTTTTGGTTCAACAGATTTCTCAGAAACCAATCAGAGTAGTTCTCTCAAATTAGCAATTGATCGCAAACCTTTGTGTTACGGGGCCCGAGTGACAATTTCAGAAGACTTTGACGCAAGCATCATACGTCCAAACACTCTGGTTAGAGCTTGCTTGACTTTGTGCTTTGTTATTCTTGCGTTAAGGAACCAGTTGAATTGTGTAAAAAAGCAAAACCTTTGTACATATCTCACTTATATTGTCTTTTATATCAATTCTGTCATTAGATCAAGTATTCATTGTATCTTTACAGGTTTTACACAATAAATGAACAAACAGTCCACACCATCGTAAGAATATGAGTGAAAATTTGTCGAAAACCCACCAAAGAACAACAATGTTATGAATGTTAATTTTTTTTTTATTTTGTGAAGTCACTTGTGAGATGCTCTCCCATACATTGTAGGTTGTGTTAGTAAATTCCATAGATATACATTGTTCTTCATTAAAGAAAAGATATATTTTTACAGAGGTTTGATGATATATGCACAGCATAGGTCAAATGATTAAAATTCTTCTGAAAAAATGGAAAAGTGTGGAATTTACATGACACAATCTATGTACATGGGAGAGCAACTTGCAAGTAACGTCACAAAATCAAAACTTTGAAAATTCATTAACTTCGTTATTCTTCGGGAGATTTTCTTCAAACTTCCATTCATATTTTTCTCTTTTTCTCTTTTTTTTCCGTCTGTTTTATACCAATTAAATTTCAGGGTAAACTTCCCATTTTAGTATATAAACTTAAATGTTGGGTAAATATACTTGTAAAGTATAATCATGTATATTCTTTTCTTCCTTTTTTTTTTGTCTTTCAGAAAAAAGCTCAGGAGGTCAGATTAATAGACCACGAAACAGTAACACAATTTTATGAGCCATACATAGGTTATGTAGATAGTATATGGAACGATTCAGGAATTCAAGAATGTTATGACAGGAGGAGAGAATACCAGCTCACAGATTCAGCAAAATAGTAAGTACTATCATCTTTTGTTAGTCTAAGAATCCTGTGTACATGTTACTGTTATTTTCAGATAACTTCTCGTCAATTCCTGTACTACAAACAGTACTTTTAGAGTGATTTTTGATTGTTCAAAACATATTAAATCTTCATCAAAGAGTAACGAAATATCTTATCTTGTTGGTGTAAATATATAGTCTCAGTGAAGAAGTAGCTATTTTCTTTGCTCTTATGCCTATATTTTGTGTACAAAAAATATACAAAAGATTTTGAAAAAAAAAAATGAACAGTGCGTACATGTGTACATTGTAGGCATTGAGCAGCCGCCATGTAGTCTTTACTATTACAGACGTATTGTTACATGTACGTTTAGCCTAATGGTGGTGTCTCACTGCGCGGAGATGTCTCTGTGATGGAAAAGAAAATATCGTCTCTGTGACGAAAAAGAAAATATCGTCTCCGTGATGGAGGAAAGTATTAGAGACGTCTCCGATACCATTTTCCGGCGCTGAGACGTCTCCGCGGCAATTTTTGAAACTGTCTCAAAGCTGTTTCAAAACCATCTCAAAGTAGTTTCCGCGATTCCAGCGACCCATGAAACCTCGCGGGGACTGAGGAGACGTCTCAGAGACGTCTTGGAGACATCTCCGCGACAAGTTTCAAAACCGTCTCATAGTAGTTTACGCGAAGTGAGATACCACCAGTAGAGCAAAGAAAATAGCTAGGTCTTGCCTGAGATTAAAGGCTTTTATTATAATATAAACTCTGTTTTGATGGTCTGGAAATTGTTGGTAACGTAGGTTTCCCTGTCCTTTATGACATAACAGCAATTTATTCAAAGCAATTTGAAAGTTGGTAAAGAGATGTGAAAAATGTATCATGGATCTTAATGGAATTAACATGTACAGTATGTTTGTCTATGAACATTACTTGTATCTGTAGTAGTTGTATTGTAGTGAGATGGTACTGGTATCATTAACCCAAGAAATGTTGGTGTGGTGCAAGATTTATTTTGAAGTGCATTGATTTGGGATTCACATGGGCTGGGATGTGAACTTTACCAAGAGTTTATTTACTTACTGGAGACATGTGGTTTACGAAGTCAAATATTTACATAGTTATGTATATTATTATATTGATGGAATCATCATTCACTTAATACACTGGAATGTAAGGTAGGGAAAATGCATTGACACGTGAAAATGCCATACTCGTGGAAATAATCAAGGTACATTCATTTTCATGAATTTTGCTTGCAGATATGACGAGCTTGTTTCTTGAATGGGTTCAATTGCGAGACTTACATCAACAAGTCAATGTATGAAGCTATTGTTCATATGATGAACCTTGTAGCCCAAACCAAACCTTACACACATCGCCACAATTCTCATTCCCGCCCCAATAGCACCCTCTGTGATGCTCTTCCAGATTGTTGTCTCCTGATGAGACCATTTCAAATCCATCATTTTGGAGTTTTACCAGCAGATTGTGAGTTCACCGTTGACCTTGATCTCTCTACCACACAGAATCAAGAGTCTACTGCTTCCTACTCCAAGACAAGTGATTCTGGTTTCCTATCCCTTTCGTTACCGTCACCTCTGATGCGTCTTTATGGGGTTGGGAAGGTCACTGCCAGCGAGAAGTGGTTATTGCGCATCTACATGTATCGCCGCTGTTCATTCAGGTTTTCGTGGATGGATTTTTGGTTTCCTCAGCTCCTCAAGTCGCTGCTCTTTGAAGTCGTGAACCAATCCGACACCACGGGTTCAGTGGAGGTGGCATTCTTTTCCCTTTCAGATTTCTCTTTAGTCACCAATCATAAGCTATGGTTCCCCGCCCGCGTCTTGGGATTCAACCTACAGATTACTGGTTGCAGCCGTCAACGGCAGCTGGCCTTGAGGCCAGGACACCTGATACGAACCCGCCTGCCCATGGCACTCACAGTTTGGTACATCTTGGATGCGGTTCCTAGAAGTGCCTGTCAACGATTTTTGTGAGGTAGCCCTTTGGAAGAGTCTGAAGTCCTTCACTGCCTCTTTGCAGTCGCTGCACTCAAGGTTGCTTCGTAGTCTTTCTCATTAGTTTTGCTTGGTTTTCGCTACCAGACATGTATCTGTGCTGTTCTATAGCAAAGAACAATATAGGTAGATATGGTGATTTATGGATGAACAATTAATCATTTAAGAAAACAATCCCTCCCTCCATCCCCAAACTTTTTTTGAAGATGTTTTGAAGATGTATTGTGGGGCACGTTGGTATGAAGAGATTGGCCTATAATGGAAACAATTGGAAAGACACTGCTTAGAGATGATGTTTGGGTCAACAAACCTGTCCCAGGACAGATCACTCATGATGATGATGATGCCATCCCCAATGCCTTTACAAACGTTTGTCATAGGGAACTCATGATAATGAAGAAGGATCAATGTGGCGGCACTTCAGCGCAGGGCCACAGAAGGGGCATGGTGGGGGGGGGGGTCTACTAGAGCACAGATCTAGACAAGACCAGTACCCTTTGACGTAAAAGTGATACGATCAATCTACAATCGATTGTAATTCTTAGAAAGTGTTGTGAAACAAAATATGTGATTGTAGTATCCTTTTCATGTCAGTCACAGAAAAATGTGTAGCTATATGTGTTTTTGACAGTATGTTCAGGAACAACGAAGACAGCAACTGGAATATTTCAGGAATATGTGGATAGGTTTCTGAACGATTGAGATAATTGCTCAATGAATTTTCTTGTCTAACCTCCAAACATTGGTTGTTGTTATGCTGGACATTGATTGCTTCCTCATACGTAAAATGATTAATAGGGATATTATTTGGTGTCAAACACCAAAAGTACGTTATTAATCTCACTGTTCCATTCAGGTGGGGTGTCTCATGTGGCAATGGTCTGTTACTTGTTATGCCTCCGCCACCGAAGGTGGTGCCGGAGGCATCATGTTTTCGGGTTGTCCGTCCGTCCGTCCGTCCGTCTGTACGTCCGTCCGTACGTCCCGCTTGCTCGTTATCGCGATATCTCAAGAACCATTTGAGTGATCAACTTCAAACTTGGGAATAGTATCTACCACTATAGGAAGATGATCTGATTAGATTTTGGAGTATGTAGGTCAAAGGTCAAGGTCATGGAGGTCAAAAATAGTGAAATTCTATGTTTTGAGTTCGTTATCACGATATCTCAAGAACCATTTGAGATATCAACTTCAAACTTGGGGATAGTATGTACCACCATAAGAAGATGATCTGATTAGATTTTTGGAGTATGTAGGTCAAGGTCACAGAGGTCAAAAATTGTGAAATTCTATGTTTTGAGCTCGTTATCGCGATATCTCAAGAACCATTTGAGATATGAGTTTCAAACTTAGGTGTAGTATTTACCGCTATAGGAAGATGATCTGTTTAGATTATGGATTATATAGGTCAAAGGTCAAGGGTCACAGAGGTCAAGATGTGAAAATCCATGTAGTGAGTTTGTCATCGCAATATCTTGGGAACCAATTAAGATATAAACTTCAAATTTAAGGGTAGTATCTATCAATAGAGGAATATGGTCTGATTAGGTTTGGGGTCACAAGGTCAAAGGTCAAGGTAAAATATGTCATTCTATAAAGCAAAATGAATAGATGAATGTGCGATATTTTTCTGATCTGGCAGTGGCGGAGGCATATATTTTGACCGCGCGCGGTCGAGGATTCATCTTGTTTACATGTTTTCATGATAAATACCTTGATAGAACTAAGTATTTATATTTTCTGATATTTTTTTTTGGCGGTTGAATTATTCAAAAGTCAAGAATGTCTTTATGTGTAGTTTTTTTTGAAATTCATAATCAAAATTTAGAACTTGATTTAATATAATGATATTCTGGATTTATAGAGTGCCTAATAAATAGATTACCTACCTGGTGCCATTTACACCTCTCAAGCGCTGATATTTTACCCCAGGCTTGCCCGCACCCAATTAGCCTCTTCTCATGACAGTTTCTTAACCCCGTACTATCCTTGTTTACTGGCCAAATTATCTTCCTAACCCCGGCTAAGGAAATACACCCTGTTCTTACACGAAATTCACAAACCCCGGCTTTTCCGATAAACAGTTTGCTGCTTATCTCTGATTGGACAACAGCTGCTGGTGCCGGTGTGTCTCGGCACCGCTTCTTGCGTTAGTCGGGTATAACTTCGATCTCTGTTCCAACGAGAGTTCTTTGCCTTTCACGCTAGACACCGCAATTGCCCAGCTAACCCTTGTATTTCGCAGGGCCAGACAATCCCATACTATAGGTGGGGTTAGCCTACTTTGCAAAAACAACGTGGGAACAGAAAGTGGACTAAGCTTAACCCCATACTACAGGTGAGGCTAAAAGGCAAGTTAGTACTACCTATAGTACGGGGTTAAGAAATAAACCCAATTCAGCTTTGAGTCACATGCACTTACACAGAAATTCATGTATGGGGCAACACAAAATGTTCGGGACCCAAACATGTTAGCTGTGTGGTATATTTTGGATCATATTCTATTAGGGCATTTGAAGAGCAATCTTTTCTTGTGGAGCTTTTTATTGTGATGTTCTTCCCAAATGTCATGAAAATAACAGTAAAGCTCACAACAACTTTTCTTCATCTTTCCCACCCTTTCCCACTACACTAGATTCCCTTTAAATTAGGCCTTTTATGTGGGTTGCCCCTGTAAGAAATTTACATATTTGAAGAAAAGAATCTTGCCGTTTAAATGTGGGCACGCAAAATAATGTACAATTACTTTTAACCTGTTTTTAAAACAACTTGGTTTTGTTTCATAAATAGCATGCACTTTTTCACATTGTCAAATCAAATAAATTATGAAAACAACAAAGTTTAGAATCACAAAATTTCATCAATAGTATACTACCGAGTGAGTCAGAATAAACTAGACACCTAGACAAATTCAATAAAAAGAAAGACAACTTATAAACTCCAAATTATTATACAAATTATAAAAGAGCATCTCTTTCTGCATCTTTTGGTACCAATTTTGTGTGTTACATCTTTACGCTTGAATGTACACTGTGCATTGTTTGCGAACATGTAAATTTTGAATTGTGCAAAAGTAGCTGTAAAATCAAAACAACAAAAGCTATCGGAAAAGCAACTCCATCCTGATTGAAATAAGATAAGTTTTTAACAAAAATGTCTTGCACTAAATAACTTGGCATTAGTGCTGTTACACATATCGACTAAAATTTGTGTGAAAATGAGATTTTTAAATCTTTAGAGTCGAGCAGGAGTGAACACACGTCAAAGACAAAATAATCAGTTTTCAAAAGTACTAAGAGGCCTTATTAGGTCTGTCAGTGACAATTTACTCTTTGATGTATACTCATTCATTGATTACTAGATATATGAATCAATCTGATTTTTACACAGAATCTAGTCGATAACTGTAACAACACCCTTGCCAAGTTATTAGCTCAAAACAATTTTGTTTAAAAAGTTATATTTTGTTCATAATGGAGTTGTTTTTTTGTCAGCTTTTGTTGCTTCAATTTTATTACCACTCTTGCACAATTCAAAATTTACATGTTCTCAAACAATGCACCATGTTCATCGAAGCGTAAAGATATAACACACAAACTTGGTACCGAAAGATGAGGAAAGAGAACTCTTTCAGAATATGTTATTTGGAGTTTTTATTTGTTTTTCTTTTTATTGACATTTAGGTATCTATTTTTTTCTGACTCACTCAGTATAGGCGGAGGATGAAGCCTCTGTATTACATGTACATGTAGGTTGTAATCCCGCAATGAGCACATCCAGGATTTAGGGAGTTGAATGAAACTAAATGGAGAGACACAGTCTAGTCAGTTTACAGCTGCTTTAAAAAATGAAGGCAAAAATGAAAATTTGCTTGATTCATTTTTTGGCAAAATTAATTTGATGAACCTAAGCCAGGAGATAGATTCATGGCAAACCCATGTATAAAAAATGAAACATTTTGCCCCCAATGTTTGCATCAACCTGTGCTCAACTGTCACACCCATATCTATTTGTCAAACACTAAAATTTAATAAAAAATGAAACATCCCTTGCACATAACTTTCAAAAATTGGAACAATAGGAGGACATACATGTACATGTATTGTAGGCTTTAAAAAAAAAAAATTTTATAACTTAATCAATAGTCATCAGGGGCATGAACATGCATTTATTTTCTTGAATGTCGATTATTGTAATTAACATGTGAATGATTGAGAAAAAAATATGGTATCTACATGTACAATAGCACATGTACTGTGTATGTAGGGTGTTCTGTAGACATGTAGATGAAGGGATGTGTGAGGGATAGAAGAACAAATGAAGGAGCTGGGATACACAATTGAAGGAGAAAGAGAGGAGAGAGAGAGAGAGAGACACCATAATCATTAAAGCATATTAGGTAACAAATGCTAGAAGGATAGAGAGGAAACATCTTATAAGCCTGTTGCAGTTTATGGAACTTGCCCTGTGTGTAGTGCCACCCCCGCATGGTGCAACTAGCCACAAATACAGGCAGAAACCTTACCTTGATGTGTTGAGCTATCCCCTGTGCGTCACTGTCTGACGTCAGCCTCAGAGAGACCAGTCTGTAGATGAATAAGATGGAGCTTCCTCTGTGGAATACCATTTTCTCTTCTTTTTGAGAATTTTTCAAGGATGAAAAACAGTTGACTTCTTTAAACGATAGCTGGTTATTTCACATCAATATTTTCCTGCCATTTGCATACAAGTTATCTTTTAATTTCTTAGCATAAAGGTATTCTCTGCTAATTCTGTGACAGGATGTTGCCTTCCTGCTTTTTTGCCTAAATGAGCTGTGATGCGGTCCTGGGTAAATTGTATTTAAACTTGCCAGTGCTTTCACATCAAATAATCTAGTTTGACTTTATTGAAATAGATTGGTGAAATTATTTTACTCTTGTCAGGATGTAAAAGCCTGTTTGTTTTCTGCCTTGTATATATCATCCATGATGATACATTATCTTATTTTGTTAATGAGATTCATGAACATGACAGAACTTGTAGCGCAGTTAAAGGTATATTTCAGTACTTTGTGTTTAAATGAAGGAGTGTCCATTTATAATGTACATTTTGGTGAGAATCCCCCATTTTCCTGAAAGGGGAAAAAAGAAGAAATATTGCGAGGCGTGACTTATGATTTTTATCTCTCTCTTGGCTTGGCACATTTGAAGTATACAGGCTTGTCAAATCTGTGCTCTTTTTTTCCACTTTTAATTTTTTTTTTCTTTCCTAATTTCGAATTCCGCCTTGTTTGTCATGTTTGTTATTTCATTGGGTGTTTCCCACTGGTGTTGCTGCATGGCTCAAAATCGGGAATTGCATTCATTTTAAACACCAATGTATAGCTTGTGATATTTGTGGAAAGAACCCTCCAGTTTCATGATTTGTAATGTTTTTTTGTTAAGGCTTTCTCTTAGCATTAGACACTACATGAACGCCTCTGTTTCTGTATTTTTACAACAAAATTTAGGGATTTTAGACAGGTTTTTTAGGGGTAATTTGTGACTCTTACCAGGTAGGATATGTCTTGTACATGTATGTTATGACAATAGGCCTAACATGTACATGTATGTGATGTGCTGTAGGTGGAATCATGACTCAGGCCTGTGTAGAGTTAAATCATTTTCAACAGGTTACAAATGAAATAGGCCAAGTATTTTAATTATTTTTTGTTTGTTTGTATGAATTTCATTTTAGATATTTTTTTGCTGCCCTTTTTTTCCAAAGACAATGTTATTCATGGATATGGTTGTGATTTTCAACATAGCAATACGTGTACATATATTGTAGGCCTACATGTACTTGTATGCGCTTACAGGGCATTTGGTGTGTGTACACATGTATGTTGCGATGGCTGCCTCGCTCTACTGTATGTACAATGTACGTACAATGTACATGTACAGTTGTATGCAAGCTTTTATTGTACATGCATCCTACAGTGCGTGTGCATGGGATAAGTATTTAGGCATGGCACTGTGTGTGGCACAGGCAGTTACGTAGCAGTCCATAGGCTCAGTTTTGCCTTTATGGAGAGTGTGCGTGAATAATGCAGCCTGCATAGTCAGTGAAAGGGTGCGTGTTTGCTATGCCTTGGTTGTGCTGCATAATATATGTCTGCAGAATTTGTGCGCATTAGATCTGCAGTGGCCACTCCGCTGTAATGCTCCGATATTGCCATACTGAAAGGATTCTGACATGTTGAATGGGAGAGCACATTCCTCTTACACGGAGTCCAACATGTTGTGTAGTATATGAATGTGTAGTCTTCTCGGAGTAATGCGACTATTCATTATTGTAGATGACTATTTCTCTCATGTATTTTTTCAATGTAGAAATAATAACATGCTGATACATTTGTACAGTATGTACATTTAAAAAACAAGAACAAATTTGGAATGTTTTACATACATGTAGGAGTATACATTACAAATATAGATTTACATGTAGGCCTACATGCATGCATCAATACCATGCATTAATTTGTGTATGTTTAGATTTTCTTTTTCCCTTTTTTTTTTTTGGAGGGGGGGGGGGTCTTCTATTTTTTATTTTTCATTTTGATATTGTACCCATAGTTAATCACTCTGAACTCTTATAGTGTACTTTTTAACACATGTTGTTCATGTTATACATTTTTTAAGTAAAAGAATACTACTCCCTTCTTCTTTGGGTTAAACCGCCTCCTTCAATTCTAAAGATACTTGCACCCTTGTGTTTTGTTCTTATTTTTGTTTTTTAAAGATAATTCATGACATGTTTTTTCTTGTTGAAAGAAAAACGTTATGGTCTACCATTTGTACAAATTTACCTCAGGTATATTTTAACATGCCATGTTTTTTTCAATTTTTTTAAAGTATCTGTCTATGTTCATACATGTAGGCCTACATATAGGCAATTATGAGATGCATACCGTCTAAGGTATATTAAAAAAAAAAAATGGTACAACTACAAGTGGGGTAAAAATTATTAAGGGATGAAATCTTCTCAATCAAACTGTATCAATATTGAAATTCTGTAAATCTCATGTTTCGAGTATCAGGCAAAAAATTTGTATTTGATACTTTCTATTAAACTCCCATTTTTTTCTTTTTAAGCACGTGTTAGGAACTTTCCCATGTTTGTGGTAGGCCTATATATTAGGACTGAGGTCTAAGGGAAACATGTTTTATTTATATATATATTTTTTTTTTCTTGCTGACACACTTTATTTTGTTTACTGTATCAGTCAATATTTTTTAGTATAGATATTTTGCGATTTTGGACTAGTTTGGGAAATTTGCGAATGGATAATTTTGCGATGTTTGTGATGTTTATATTGCTACATGAATAGCCTTATGTTGAAAAGGAAATTTTCACGAAGATGGACTCGCAAAATTTGCGAAAATTAAACCACCGCAAGAATAACCACTAATAGTACAGTATTTGCTTCAATTTTAAAACAAATATTCCTTTCTGCTGAAGGTTTCATGTGATCAGAGTCCTATATATACATGTATATATAGCCTTCCCAGTAAAAATTGTTCCAAATGTTTACAGGTTGTTTGTATTTCACTGATGAGTGAAGATGTATTGTAAACTGTCACAGTGTTATCGTAACCTCGAGTCGAGGCCTCTTGCCTATGAGATTATCATCGCGTTTCCTGAGATTCAAAGCTGTTTTGCATTTCTCCGCGATCTCATTGATCATTTTTCATCTCAACTATTTTCAATCGTCCCCATTCATTGTCTGATATTGATGAAACCTTCATTACATGTTTCTTTAGCTCTTTGAGAACCATGACCACATTTTGCACAATTGTACTTATAAAAAATATGGTAAAAATTTATTTTCTCTGAAATACTGGTGCTAGTTTACAGTGTTTCAAGTGTCATCGTTCAATGGAATGGGGGCCTGAAACCATCTGACAAAGGGGTTATGTGAAAAAGCCCCATGAGACATTAATATATTCTTCATATTGTAATTGAAAAGTTATAAGGAGAATTCTTCATACTTGCTGGGGGTGATGTCTATATTTATCTAATATTTGTATGCCATGTTTGTTCACGAGACAAGATTTGTAATCTCCTGTTCATAGTGTACATAGTTTATATCCTGTAGTTGTCGTAACATTCCTGTTATTTATTCTTTCATAATTATTCCAGTGTTCTTGTTAAAGATAATCTTGATTTCTTGTAATAATGAAAAAAAATATAATATTCAGTTACATAGATCTGCAAAGTATTTGGTAGAAATAGTATAATTGCTAGGTCTTCGGTAGCCACGTTGCTTGTCCAACATAGCAACAACTAGTGTATGTATACTGGATTCCAAATATTGCTGTTCATTCTTTTATAACAATTTTATTCAAATACCTCATTACTACATGTATGTGAAAATTTAAAGGCCTGTGAATTATAAAAAAACCTATGAGCCTGAAATAGCTGCTTTGATGAATGACAACATATCGTTTCGAGCTGAAAGGCCAGTTAACCCTTTTGTTACCAGGCACTTTTTCCAAGAAACTGAATACCCTCACTTCATTTCAAAATTTCAACAAGATAACTCTATCAATACCCCTAGTGTTTGCATCCACATGAAAACTACCATTCCCAGCTTTCCAACGGTACATAACTCAACAAGAGAGGGCGCTTTCTTGCAAAACGGCAGTAAAATCAATTTCCATTGTCACCAGTGTTCTATGGTGCCAAAAGGCGACCATGGTATTGGTAATGAGAGGGTTAAACGTCTACAGGGGAAAATGTGCACATGATTGTTTTTGTACAGTTTGTTATATAGAAAAGTTTTATTCACAAACAATAGACCTGTTTATGCAACTTTATGGATGTTTCTTTCTGAGTGCTGAGAATTGGGGTATTAACTTGTTAATGACCAAACTATAATACTTGGAATTCATTTTGCATAATTTTTTGCTATGTCTCAGCAAGGATTTCTTATTCATTCTTGTTCTCGCAAACTGCTAGCAAGCATTCAGGATGTTTAGAGCAACCTTGTTTAAAAAGTATACATGTACATGAAACTTTTGTTGTTGTTGTTGTTGTAAGGAAATTCTTTCATCCAGAAGTTGTACACTTTAATGAGCTCAATTCTTCCACAAATGATATTGATATGAATTCGCAGCTTTCAAGAGTATTTCACTTCCTTGCTTCACCCTACCTGAGGTGATAAAAATGGGTACCCTGTAGGATGTGAATGCTATGTGGTTCACTTTTAGCATGTGTGCACATAACAGGCAACCAGCAGAATGTTCCTCGGGGAGTGGAGATTGTGCGTTGTAAGAGCGGGATCTGTAAATGGCCATGCGTTTTGAATTGGGCCAGTTTTGTGTGACATGATTTTGCAACATGAAAATTGTGTCTTTTTTATTTGAATCTTTTTAACTTTAAATACTACACCCATTATGCATAAAAGTATATATTTTCTGAATGGAAATTAACTGAGGATTTCAGAAAAGCTCTTAAAATTGGCATTTGGTGTAAGCATTAGAAGTTATGGAACCAAACATACCTGAAAACCATGGCAACAAAGACCAAACTTTGAAACAGGGAAAAAGTAGTATTGGTGTACGCCACATCTTTAAAAGTGGCATTTTTGAATTCCTCTCATTCAGAGCTTTTCAGACATATATAACATTCCAGGGTCTAAGGTTATTAAAATAACTTTGCGCAAGCCTCATTATTCATCATTTTCACAATGGAATATTTCTAGATATATTATCATAGAAATGTATTATTTCCCAAAATAAATTCTTAAAACACTCAAAATTATTCAGAAAATAGAAAGAAAACTATTAAAAAATTGATTCTTAAAAGATATATTTAGAACATAAAAAATGCATCCTCTGGAACCAAACTATATATGTGACGTGAATGTCATCATGATCAAAATGACCATGTCAGGTGTTACATGAAATAAAACAAAACAATAACAGTAAAGTAATTTTTTGGTATCAATTATACAATCAAATTTAATTCTACTGTGTATTTATAAATCACTACCAAGGTCTATATCTGCCAGGTTGTACTTTCTCTCTTCAAATTTGCCATAATTCTCACCCATTGTCTGCATGATAAAATTGCATGACCTATGGTGACTGCAGTCCATCAATGTGCTTCTTAAAGTAGAATTTGCACATCTTGATCCTCCACATCCTGATCCTCTTCAACCCCACTCGTGTTGCTAATTAACCACTAATTAAGAAAAAAATAAACATTATTTTTGAAAACTGTTTGGAATGACTGTATTCCTCTCACCATAAGCTTTATTTTGACCCAAAATACAACATCATAGCTTGTATATCAGCTGAGAAAATTAAAGGAATGTACCCGAAAGTGTCGCGCAGATGTCACAGATCCACCTATTTACTGGCCCAATTCGAAACGCATGGCCAAATGAACTATGACCGGGGTAATAATGTAATGTTGGTCATAATTGGTAAAAACGCTTTATGAGAAACGGGTATTTTTATTATTCAGAAGGGGCTGCTCATTTATGTTTTGGTCTGCCATCAAAGGTGTGCCATGTTTTTAGGTTGTTTGTCCATTCGTGTGATATCTCAAAACCCACTTGAGTTGTCAACTTCGAATTTGATGTACATGTACAATGTATAACCATGTGTTAAGAACAAGTAGTGCAAAGTTTAAGCGTCTATTTGTTGGGCATAATTGTCTTGTTTATGAATACCAGAATTTTCCTGCCAAAACTTCCTGATTTTAATACAGTCAATGAGTGGTTTTCAAATGATAGGGGGCGCACATCCCACCCCTGGATCCACCACTGAATACCATTGCTCTGTATGTTTATTCATATTTTACTTTGCTTTCCATCAATGTATGGTTGTAGTACATACATGTATTATTCTGTTGAGGTCTGTAAAGAATTTTGAGTGTGTTCAATGTCCAGTTTCAAATTTATACGCCAACATGAATCATGATACAAAACGCAATCACAAAACACAAACACAAACGCGATCAGCAGTGCACCGTTCAGTGTCCAAAATTTAAACGTGTTTATACCTCGATCGTCTTTAAATTCCCCACTCTCAAAAAACAAATATCTTCTCCTTTTTTCAATTGCACCGGAAGCTTCCATTGCGAGAGCACATTTAAACACGTTTGAAAACTCAATCCTGTTCAGTGTCGCATTTCGTTGCAATCGCGATGCTCAAGGTCGTACAAGTGAAGCTGATTGTGTTTGTAAACGCATCTTTTTCGGCGTTTAAATTTTCGGCGTTTAAATATAAATTGAGATTTGAAACACGTTTATTTTTACGACCCGGGATGGGGGACAATGAACACCTTCTTTGTTTTTCTTCATATCAGCGTTTTGTAATTGCGTTTTGTATCATGATTAATGTTGGCGTATAAATTTGAAACTGGACATTGAACACACTCTATATTCAATTTATGTTGGCTTGCCCTACACCTTCACCTACAATTCTGACTGCATAGGTAGTAGAGTCACTATTACTTTGTCATGACTGGAAGAACCCAGCATACAATGTAGTGTTCTCCATGGTATACACATAGTAAACTCCACAATTGTACATACATGTACCATCAAGTCAAATGATATTGATATGAATTACATGAACTTTTTGCAGAAGTTATATCACCTGGGGGGCGTTTCATGAAAGGACTTACCGTACTTTTTATCTGACAAATTTGCTCTCAGCCAATCAGGTGGAAACATTTCAGTAGCTTATAACAGTTGTCAGTGAGAATCGTTGAATATTTGTTTCATGAAATGCTCCCCCGGTGTACATACTAAACCCCTCCCAAAAAGTTTCGCAAATGGACTTTGGGCCATGATAACTTTTCGCTTTAGTTATTCCTGATATTCATACCATGGGAAAGATAATTTATTCCCCTTTTTATTGATATCCTAATTGTAATGATTTTGTCATGTTTCAATGCACAGACTATCAAAGTATGGAGAAAAGTAAGAAGTCAAATGTTGTAAAATGCTCTTTTATTGATCACATTGAAGTTCTGCAACTTGACTTTAGGTCCTGATAACTTTGAGGATATTTTCTCATTTTCATTGAATTCTATACCATTATCGAGTTAATTTATTCCTCTCTTGATTGATACCTTATTTGTCATGGTGATGTCAAGCCTGGGTCCACAGAAACCCTGAATACCACCTGAATACATGGCAAAGCGAAAGATAATTTTCAGTTTAAATTTCTGTAACACTACTTTGAACCTTGATACATTTTAATGTGGGTTTTTAATCATTATCAATTTTCATAGCATTAAAAAGTTCATTTATTCTTCTTTTCATTGATGCCCTATTTGCAATAGTAACATCGTGTTTGAATGCACATAACTCATGAATATAATGCAAAGTAAAAAGTGAAAAATTGCGAAATGCTTTGTTATTGCTGGCAACAGACAGTAATACTGACAATAGGCATTCAATTTGCAACATTTAACTTCTGACTTGTCCTCATATTCAGGTGTTCTGTGCATGCAAGAACAACACTCTCGTTACAAATAGGGTGTCTTCAAAAAGAGGAATAAATTTACTTGACAATGGTATAAAATTCAATAAAAATTAGAAAATACACCAAGAAGTTATCAGGGCCTAAAGTCGAGTGGCGGAACTTCACTTTGATAAATGCATTTTGCAACATTTGACTTTTTACATTTCTCCATATTCTGATATTCTGTGCATTGAAGCATGACAAAATCATTACAAATAGGATATCAATAAAAAGGGGAATAAATTATGTTTCCAATGGTATGAATATCAGGAATAACTAAAGCGTACCTGAAAAGTTATCATGGCCCAAAGTCCATTTGCGAAACTTTTTGGGAGGGGTTTATATAAATGTATGGAATATACAGTTGAGGGCAAGAGTTACATGTAATTCAGTGAAAATTGTTCACTTGCCAAACATCCTAAAGTTTACTGATCTTCAGAAATATTGGTACTACCATGAAAAATTAGGGATCAAATAAAAGAGTTCATCAAGCTTTTGACGTGAATGGGATGCTAACAGGACTACATGTATTTAAAGTTTATTTTTTAGTGGAATACTCCCTGTAGAACACAGTAGTATAAATTTGTACCAAATTTATTCTGTCCTTAGTCATTATATTTACAAAAATTATTTCAAAGCAATATGTCAAATTTATGATCGATATCACTTTTTATCATGATATATGTCACTAACAAACAACAAAAGCATAATCTGAAATGTTTGTGTTGAGACATAACAAGAACAAATATGAAATGTTTTGGTCAAGATTTTTTTAAAGTTTGTTTAAAATGTGAAGATTTTATGGAAAAATATTCTTCAGTTCCTAATGACATACAAATCAGAGAGATCTGTTGTCGGTGCAAATCTTTTCCATTTCCAGACAGCAAAATTTGTCAGAAAAATCACCCAAAGAATCCTATGGAACCCACATTTTAGTGAATTTTATTTTATTTTTTTATATTTTATTCCTTCAGTCCCACACTTTATACAATTTTGATGATGGTTCGAAATCTTTAGGAAATCAACAAAAATAAAAAATTTAAAATGTTATATTCAAAAGACTTTTAATCCATGGATTTTTTATGTTAAATCTTAAAATTAATTTGCTTGTAATCAACTACATTAAGTACAAAATTGTTTATTCTGTAAATTAATTTAATTTTTTCTTCAAATTTGAAAGAATTTTAAGATCCCATCTGAACTCAAGATATTCTTTATAAAATATGTTTCCGACTACTACCTGGGCACAGCCATTTTTTGAGAATGTATTCTCACTGATATAGTGAAATAATAATGATATTTCAATTTGTGAATAATTTTTCCTTGGCATCAATAATGTTGAAGTAGATTCCATACATCTGTTCAGAGGCATTGTATTGTACTTTAATATCAATTGGAGTTGTGGTTACTATGAAAATATTTACCAAACAGTTTCCTTTTAGATTTATAACAAAGACCAAACATAATGAATAAACACTTCATTCCAAAGGAATTTGCAGGAAATTCTGTAATTGTGTAGAAAAAGGCTTGGCCCAGAAAATTACTGATTTTGTCTCCAATTTTTATTTATTTATTATTATTTTTTTTTTTTGGGGGGGGGGCCATATAATTACTGATTTGTGCTCTTGAAGGTTGGCATGTCTGTACTAGGTTTGACCTCCTGACATACAACTTTTGGGTCCCCAGGAATGAAACATCCAGAAATTTGTAACATACTAAGTTAACAGTTTGAATCTTCATGTATGACTTTGTATCAATTAATTTGTCATTTAATTTGTTGATTTATTATCAAGACTAGTTTGTTGATGTGTAAGAAGTACATGTACTTTTATGTGAATTATACCAAAATGTTGTGTGCCTTGAGTGCCTTTCAAAGGCAGAGAAAAGGAGGAGGAGGAGTATTGGGTTTTGACAGACGTGTATCAAACAGATATGATTATTTACGTCTGGGACCGACCTTAAATGTCACCATCCGAGAGACGTGACTGGGTTTCGAACCAGGGTCTGCTCCATGTCAGTTTGTAGGCTGATTCAGAGAATTGACAATGAGCATTACCGCTCGACCAACTCCTGATCTGGTAGTATTTTGTGGTTCTTTTAAAAGTAGCAAAATTGCTATAAACCTATATCCTAACTCTGTCTCATACATTGTAGAATCAATAAACTGGCAGCCTCTACATAGTTGTTGGGCAAACTACGATATTGATATTGTAAAGATAGGTATTAATTAGCCTGTCTTTGAATATTTTTTAGTGAAATCTTGAGAATACATGTAAATCCCTGGGAATATACATGAACATTTACCTGCAAACTATTTTTACCCCCAAAACTTCTTCAATGGTTTTGAAAGAAGTAAATGCAGTGTAATGCTGTGGAAATATTATTGAAGTGCCATAAAATGGTATAGTAATTACAAGGTTTCTTCCCCATCCCCCAACCCCCCCCCCCAAAAAAAAAAAAAAACGCACAGAAAAGTTGGAGATTGTATGTATAGACTAATTTATCCAGTTATATTGTTCCGCACCGTTGGCTGGAGAGCAGAAAATGATATTGTTACAGATAGAGAAAATGAGTAATTACAACATTTGTGAAGTGCAAGGGTTATTAAGGGTTAGGTTTGTGAATGTTGGATAAGAATAAGAACAATATAAATGGGGGCAATTAAAGAAAAGTAAGATTACAACAATAAGAATAAGAACAATATAAATAGGGGCAATTAAAGAAAAGTAAGATTACAACAATAATGTACAAACAAAAAGTGTGTTTTGGCTGATGGCATCAGAAAAGTATAGTTGTGTGGTGAAAACCAGCGGAGAGACGTAGAATGTATGAATGAAAATTGGACATTAATCACCTGTAGAGGGCAGCAGACCAGATTCATAGTTCTTGTGGCTGAATGTGTGATCTTCAATGAGTGAATGGGCCCGATGAATTTTAATGGAACTTTGACATTTAGACAGCGCTGCAACATTCTAACTTTCGTTACTACAATGAGTTTCTTAGTGATATAAAATTTATTCATTATTGATAAATGATATAAAATTCTGAAAATTACATGAAGTCATAAATTTAACATCTGTTTGACTTTCATTTGCTAATGTTGTACAATGTTAAGATGATGGCACTAATTGTAATATCGAACAGGGAATATTCCAATGTTAACAATAATCTTGATATTCAGCTTCATAAATGAATACAGACTGGAGTCATGTATGGTGGAAATTCCTATTTTTCAATGAAATAATAACCTACAAAACTTCATTTTGGTCTTTGCTGTTTCATGCCTTCTTGAAATCTAACAATCTTCTTTTTGTTTCTTTGTTTTAATTTCAGCTACCTTAGTGATTTAAAGAGAATTTCAGATCAACACTATATACCTACGGAACAAGATGTACTCAGAGTAAGAGTACCCACAACAGGAATCATTGAATATCCGTTTGATCTAGATTCAATTATTTTCAGGTGGGTGCTGTTTAATAGTAGGGTTGGGCGAATCTCAACTTTTTTTTTCAAACAAGTTGTTGCTATAGTAAAATTCGACGTAGAAACTGAAAATGACAATTATTTTTGCATACGATGACGTCTTACGTCGCTAAAGTGCAAAAAACCAAAATGGCCGCCAAAATAGCGTATTATGCCCAATTATCATACTTTTTATACGTATAAACCACTTTTATTGCGTTTTTATATGTCTTTTGGGTGTCAGGGAACCCAACATGATTAATCCAACAAGATTAATCCTACCTAAGTTGACTGTTAGTGTAGTTTGGTAGTTAGTTTCAGTCAATATCGAGCAAAAATCACCTCATATCAAAATCACTAATTAACACCTATAACCATACTAGATACATTTGGTCATGATAAAATTGTCAGATTTGAGCTTTTAAACCATCAAAATCAATAAAGAAACAAAATAAAACCGGTTTATACCTATAAAGTGTGTGATGAATGGGCAAAATACACTATTTTGGTTTTTTGCACTTTAGCGACGTCAGACTTCATCGTACACAAAAATCATTGTCAATTTTGGATTCTACATCAAATTTGACTATAGAAATAACTTGTTTGACATAACTTTTCAGAAAAAAGTCATTATTTGCCCAACCCTATTAATAGCCTTAATAAATATATTAGTGTTAGTTATATACTAATCATATTGATATATTAAAGTAAAATTTTAATTCCATTTGAAGTATTTACTTGTAATTGAAAATAAAGAGAATTATATTTGTGAAAATAATTTGCCGCTTTTGTTCAACGGAAGTTAAGTACATGTATGTGTTAGAAATAGAAAAAAAAATGATTGCTTTGCCTTGCAGCATTCAGAAAATGCTATGAATTGTACCATTTGTGCAATACTAAGGGCACCTGTTCTAAAAAGTCTGATAAAAATAAATCTACCCTCTACCTTACCTAATAAAGTCAAGTAACTGCCCCAAGTCAGAGTTCTTTTCAAGTCATCTTCTGTTTATATTCTATTGTTTTGAACCCTTCATAAGTTATTTTTTTTTTTCTGAGTCGAATCTATTTCTTCAGCCCCAAAAGATTTGACTAAACAAGGTTGATTGCAAAAATTAATATTTGATTTGTCTGAAAAATAAATTTTTGAAAACTAAGTGAGTACTTTTATGTATGTTGGTATTTCATTATTCATGTCTTTATTATATTTCATTGAACCTTTATTTTGATTTCATGCCCAATTCTCTTTATTGTGTCCATCGGGACAAAAGAGAAGAAGTACATTAAAACCTAAATTTTAGTATGGTATGATGGTAGGGGCCGTGGAACTGGGTTAGACATGTTGTCCAGGCATCCTCAATACATCTTCTTTCATTTGAGCAGGATATTATTTCCCCTATCAGAAGAAAATTGGTTGGCAAAAGTTGTTTGTGCCATATGTATCATCAAATTTGTCAAACTGCTCTTACATTTTATAGCCTTAAAGCTATGGTCACAAATGTAATACAAACATTTGTTTGTACAAGACCAAGGCTTCATGCAATAATGTGACTACATTTTAGATTAATAGTCTGAGAGACATAGATGCCGGCATGTTCTACCCAAAGTTTTACTATATTATCTTTTTTGTTACTTTGCAGGATGGTCGATGTTGGAGGTCAGAGGTCAGAACGACGAAAGTGGATTCACTGTTTTGAGAATGTCACATCTATAATGTTTCTAGTCGCCTTAAGTGAATATGACCAATTACTTGTCGAGTCAGATAGTGAGGTAAAGTATATTTAGATCATACAAAGTTATCTTAAGAAGTAAGAATATAATGTGTGATCTTTGTACAAGAAATTACATCGATTAATGTTAAAAACTTCCATATGCCAAATGTCTGTATAGACTGTCTTCTATTTAAAACTTGTGCAATAAAACATAAACCCTAATACCAATAAAGTTGGGAGCAACTTCTGCCTGAGCAGATGTTTAAAGAAGCCTCAGTATTGCCTCTTTTTCATTTTTTTTTCCTTATTTTGTTTTCATATTACCAAAATACATGTATTTTTGCTACAAAACAGGTTTTTTATTTGACAATATTTTAAAACATTTCTTTCATATTTCAACATGCCTTGATAGTGAATCTAAAATAGGCCCTTTGCATAAAACTTGCTATTGTAGTAATTTTGCCATCGATGGTAACTTTCATTAAATACTGGATTTTGATTTGCTGTTGAGCAATGCTACAATGGTTGTTACCATCGATGGTAAAGTTTGTCCAATGGCACCATGAAGGCAAATTACCGTTTTTCATCTCATGCAAAGCTTGGGTAGGTTTATCTATCATTTTGACAGTTAACATCGGTAAATTATTCTCTCTTTGTACCGTGTATCATTTTTAATTACAGAACCGAATGGAGGAAAGTAAAGCACTGTTTCGAACCATCATCACATATCCCTGGTTTCAGAATTCATCAGTGATTTTATTCCTCAACAAGAAGGACTTACTGGAGGAAAAGATCATGCATTCACATCTTGTAGACTACTTTCCAGAATTCGACGGTGAGTATAGTGGTAGATCTGCATTCATGGGCTAGCTAGCCTCTTACAGCCAACCTGACAACTCCAGAAGTATAGAAAAGTCACTATTTGCGGCAATTTAATCTTTTGTTTGGCATGGTTTCACTTTTGGTTTGGTGTAGAAGGTCCAAGTTGGGAGGGGTGGTGAAGAAGCTCAAAACAAAATACGAACATAATTTTATTGTCCCTTTTTGAATGATGACCCTGAAAAATTGTGTAATTTAGAGTTTTGCACTTCTGCAATCATGATTTTCCTTATAAACAGCTATCCCATCTATCAGTTGCAAAAATCAGAAAGTTCTCTTTAAGGGATACTATATTCTCATGACTGTGCCTTTGATACACAAGTATGTTATCAGGCATAGTGCTTTTACACATGGTCATTTTCAAACGTGAGTGACACGACATTTGGACTGATAGAAGGGCGCATATCTTCGCACTTGTAGGTTATGAATGGAACATGACTACCATATTATGTATAATGTAGGAGTGGCATGTGTCATTACTAGTTGGATTTGAATTTTACAATTGTTTCTGGAAATTATGATAAAAAAGACATGGGTTTCTGACCATTATTGGTTATGACGTGGATTTGTGCCCAAGTAGATCTCTAAGGGTACCATAAGTGCTGGTATATGTACATAAATAGTGTACCTCTCTGACATTTATTGTCCTTATCAATTATTCCCTCTCTGTGGAAAATGGTCCACCTCTATGTGTCGTGAGTGACACGACATCTAAAACGTGAGTGACATGACCAGTGCCTTAAATGCAACAATTCAAGTACATGTAAATAACTAGATCAAAATTACCTGTGTTAATATGCCATGTTAGAGTAGTCCATGATAATTAGTTGAAGCAAACAAAAATCTGACAAAAATTGACTAGATATGAGAATAAGAGGCATTTAAAGCACCATATGTGCAAATTCCTCTTTGATCAATTATTCAGCGTAAGAAAACTGGATCACATAATGTTTGAACGTAAATAATTGGTTGTATTGTAAAGAAGCCTTTGTGTTGATTTCATATCTTAAATTGCATTTTTAAAGGCACAGCGCCACATTAAAATTTCAGCTAAATGTCCACTTTAGTTTGAAAATGACCACATGCCCTTCTGTGAGATCCATCTACATGTAAAGGGGGTTGTACACCAGGCGCCATTGCCTTCACAACTCTATATGCTGAGGGGTACGTGAGATAAACGAAAAAATATTCAATATCGTCTGTTGGGAGCCATAAGGGCGTTATTGCATCTTATAGATGTTCCGTTGAGAACCAGAAGGGCGCTATTACTGTACAAAGTCAATGGTGATAGCGCCCTTCTGGCTCCAAACGGAACATCCTTGATCTGCAATAGCGCCCTTCTGGCTCCAAGCCGACGATATGTTAATATTTTTTCATGCACCCTTGGTGTAGAGCACCGAGATGCAGTTTTTACACAAGTTTTCACCGTTGTACGCCATTTCTGCTCTACAATTAGAATTGGCGCACAGTTAAGTAGTGTTGCAAAGACTTATGTACAAACTTCATCATTAGTAGTCTATGCTCAGGGTGCGCAAAAAAAAATATATGTTGAATTTTTTGTGTCCATCTTGCATACCCCTCGGCGTATGGTTACATAGCGTTGCGTAGGCATATATGGCGGCCTAGTGTGAAACGCCCTTTTGTAGATGGGTACTCTTGATAATCCTCAGTACTACAAAAAAAGAGCAGCTTTCGCAAGGGAGATTGCAGTCGCCAATTTTAAAACTTTAAAAATATCACATTTGTTTTATTTGAACAAGTTTTCCTCACTTTCAATTACTTGCCTTTCTTGCTTTTATTAAAACTAACTTGATTTCGGAGTGAACTTTATGTTGTCTAATCTGTCCTCTTTTCCTCAAACTCTAGAATAAGTTGAGTCTTGCTGCTGTCATGCATTCCAATGGACTGCAGTGAAGTCTGCTTCATTACTGCACAGCATGGTCTCTACACCACAATAACAAGCTGGATGAAATTCATTCTCTCATATATCAAGATTATGTAGGACAACAAAAGAAAGGGTTCTTTGGATTATGTTTTTCTTTGGCTTTTGAATTTAAAATCAGGATGAGATGTAAGAATAGTGATTGCACTTTCGCCTAATATCATTATATTAAGATTCTCTCCGATGATTTTTATCAAGCAGTGAATGTATTGATAAAAATAATCTTGCATACAAAAACATTGGGCCAAATGTAGATAGTTTCATCTCTTTCCATTCCATGAAAGTTTTTATATTTTTTTTTCTTTTTCCCTTTGGTTCTGTTAAATTTTGGTTCTGTTAAATTGAGTCGCATCGTATACTTCATGTTTATATTATTACTTGATGACAACTTACCATGATTTCTTTTTTTTTTCCCCTCTGTGTTTGCTTCTTTCTACAATGCCACCGGAGCAGGACCGTCAAGAGATGCAACAGCAGCGCGAGAGTTCATCTTGAAGATGTTTGTTGAGCTGAATCCGGACAGTGACAAGATCATCTATTCGCATTTCACATGTGCGACCGACACGGAGAATATCCGATTTGTGTTCGCTGCCGTCAAGGACACCATCCTCCAACTGAATCTAAAGGAGTACAATTTGGTGTAGCAGCCGGCAAAGACTGTCATTGCTGTGTCCACTCTGCCCGGCTGGCATGGGCTTCTTTTTGGCCTAGCAAGTAATAAATTGACCTGCCCTCTGCTGGCCTGTGTCTCATTGCCCAGTAGTTGTGGTTGATTTACCCTATCAGTACACAGAAATCAAACGAAAGACAATTTTTTTGTATTGGGGACGTGCACTATCGACTTGTACCTGAGAAGACTGTGCATTTTTTCTTTTTGTCTTACGTGTTGGGCGAGAGCTCTTGTGTTAGGAAATCAAACTAGGAATTAATTAATTGTTATCAATGCTGAAAGCTAGCGGATGTGTTGCAACAGTGATGGTGTATTGAAGACATCATGGAAAGCTAGTATTTGTGGAAGGAAGCCCATGCAGTTCTGCTGGACCCCTGGCTTATAGCGCCACCCTGTGTCACGTTTAGCAGCTACTAGAGGAAAATTCGCCTTGTTTGCTATTTATGCATGGATCAAACGCATGGATCGCCAGTACAGCTGGATAAGCCAGAAATATGTGGAAGTTTCTCTGTCAACATAATCCTTCTCGCCTTGATAGTTTTCCTGTTCTTATGAGTTCAGATCATCTGTGTGGGAAATGTCAACAACTAGCAAAGCCAGGCTGCGCCAGCGTCGCAATACCTTCTTGCTTCTCTTGCCAGGGCGTGGACAAGTATGAGAAAACATTGTATTCCTCTGGATTGTGGAACAGTTCAACATAGGATATCCAACCAGATGAAACAAGTACAGAGAGATGGATTGATTTGTGTGTAAGGCCAATATATGATGGCTAATGATAAAAAGGTGATTTGGAAAGGGAAGAATTTATTTTGAAGCAGCAACTCACTGCCATAAGATGACATTGAAAACTGCCTATCTGTCATCCTTTAATACTTTCTCTATCTCTATCTCTGCAATTCTTTCTCCTCTATCTATATTCCATTTTCCCTCCTCGACCTCGCCTTAATCTGTTCTTCTTCTCTCTTTTCCTCCATTTATTTCTTCTTTCTTCCCGTTTCCCTTCCCTTTCTGGCTCTGTATGCTGAAGATGTTAAAAACGTAAAACAAAAACACAGCAAAACGAGCGCATTTAACAGGAAAACATGAAAGGTTATGCTGAAGTTGAATGGAAACTGGCCACAATCTTTCAAGATGCTTTATGTTGCGATTTTTGTATAAATTTGCATTTATTTTCCATCTGTTCAGCAAGCATGTAGTTGGCAATATGTGAGTTACTGCTACATCGATACCCATGTTTTTGCTTGTAGGGGAGGTGTAAAGTGTTCTTGTCAGTGTGAAAGTTGCCATTGTTACAACTTATCTGCCTCCTCACTGGCATAACATTTGATCTCTCCAGAAAGAGAAGAGAAGAGAGGGGAAAGAAGACAACCATTCGTTCAAAATATAATTTAAAAATCAACACATTCAATTTGCACAATTTTTAAACATTTTTCATTTCTTTTATATATATATATATCTATATATATGCATTATCAATGAAATTATTTCTCTAGAACATGTTTGAAATTATAACAAATTATCACTTTTGCCAGTCCCAGTGTTTAGGATGCACTTGTAGGTTGTAACAAGAATTCTACCACTCTGAGTTATTCTTTGCAAATATTATCACCTGTGTTTATAAACCGTTTTTCTCCCGATGGAAAGAATGGTGGATGCATGGGATTTTGTACAAATGGCAGCTGACTGCACTTTACTACAAAACAATTTATCAAACATAAACAAATATAGCTCATTTTTTCCTAAATTAATCTTTATCAACTCTGCACATGTCATGCTTTGAAATGTTTTTAATTTTAAGAATTCAATAAGGTGGTAAAGAGAGCATTTTGTCAGTCAATTTAATGCAATTTTCTACATCTGCTCTAATACAATTTGAAGTCTAATTTTGTGGATAGATAGATGAAAGAACTTTATATGGAGTGTGAGACATAGCTGTGCTTTAAAAAAAAGATTGAATGGAGGAACCAAAACGGATCCCCCCCTTTTTTTTTTACTTTGCTGTTTGCTGTAGTATGAATCAAACCAATTTTCAAGTAACAACTTTTGTTCTTTTTTTAAAACAATCATGTTCAAACATTTCCATTTTGTTCGAGGGAGAGTATCTAGTACTTAGCCAATATAAATGCAATTATGGCATTACCTTTATTTATAACCATCTCTCATCAAGAAGTGAATGGCATTGTTATTATTTCTTTAAATGCACCAAATGGCATGGTTTGTGCTGCTAAAGAATGGACCACAAACTGCTAAAGAATGTTTTGATTTCTTCTTTCACACATATTTGAAACAAATTTTACAGCTCTGTCCTCTTCTTTTTGTGTTTGGGACTTACGGGAATCGATTTGCACTATTTAAACCCGAAATGGGTAAATAACTCACATGATCGATGAACTGTAAATGCAGTGGCCATTTTTTTTAATGGACATGAAAATATAAAACTCCATGAAATTGCCACATGAATTTAAAAAAAAAAAAAAAAAAATCAAAAATCAAAATCAAATTAAAATCTAGAGATTAATCAATTCAAATGAACTAATTGACATGAAATGGAGAAAAAAAATTTGATGTCTTCAATAAAAGTCTTGCACATGTTATGAAATGAAATGCGCAAAGAGATTGAGAAAGTACTAGATTGGTGAAAGATTATCGCAAATGAGATACATCTGTATCTCATATGATCTGCTTCGGCAATTACAGATAGCTTGAATACTTTGCAGTGTTGCACTTCTATCCTATCATCAATATCAGAATTGCCTTTTTACAAGCAAAAATAAAAATGAATGATATATTGGTACGTTCAGTCAATTAGTTGGTGTCGCTTCTTTGAATATAAAAAAGATTGAGGGCTTTGCCTATAGCTCTCTCTCTATCCATAGGAACAAATTGTGACTGATCACATGTACATGGTACTCTATTCATTAACATTGAAATGCAAGCTTACTGTTGTTTGAAAAATGGACCAAAGAAGAATCACTATCTAAGTAAAGAACAGAAAAAAAAAAATATGATTGACTTTTCATGCATTGATCAAAGAGTTGTTCCTTTTTTTCTCCTTTTTTTTTTCTTTTCTAGTTTTTTAATGTTGATAATGATTATTTTTCCATGTGTTACTTTCCAAACATTACAACGAACACCAATAACTCTAAGCGGACTCTTTAGATATAGTCTTTTTTTTTGTGAATTGCTAGGTTCTGCATTCCTTGAATTTGTAAAATTGTAAAAAGGATTTTGAAATCAGTACGTACAGTGTCCAAAGTAAATTATTTATCAGAAAATACTATTTTGTGCACATATATATGCTTTATAGAACCTCCCAGAGTGTTTTGCTATATCATATAATAAGTACTAGCACGTATATGTTGTGTCAAGAGAAATATATTCTTGGAATGAGCTTTTACCCTGTCCATACCCAGAGTAATAATCTCTTAACTCTATACTTTTGGAACATGTTGAGAACAGTTTTTATATCTTCTTTCCTTACTTCTCGTCGCGAAGTCAGTACGGATTAAAGCTACGATACTATCTTGAATTGAAACCTTAACATTTTTCATGTTCTGCACGAAATTGACATAGTTGCATAAATAGTAATTGGTCAAAACATACCATATTTTATGTTCAATGATCTTTAATTTATACGCAAGCTGCCTCAGTGCTAGATTAATACAGAAAATGACCATTATGAAAAAAAAAAAAAAATGATATCATGGAGTACTCGAGCATTTGAATTACTCTAACTCAGATGTCTCTATAATTTTGTGATGTATTTCTCTACACTTTAAACCGATTTTCTATTGCAGAGTTGTCTGTGAAAGAGAGTTTCTATATCCTCTTTATAATCATGAAATAATTATATTCATTTGTACCGCGATCATTTCATTGAAACAAATCTAAACAAGAGTACTCTGATAGCAATAGATGTCATATGAATCTTTGTCATGATATTGCGTTAGTTGATTCTTGCAGACGGAATTGAAGTTGCAGAGATATATGCTTCATACATGCCTGATGAATTGATGCACATAAAAGTTTCTTAGATAAATGCTATTTAAATGTTAGATTTATCAATTAGAATCTTAGATTAGTAATACTGGTATCGTTTTTTTTTTCTAGAAAAAAATTAATTGTCACAACTCGACAAATCTTGTGATGCCAATGTAATCTTCTACATTTCAGTACCTGGTGTAAGCCACCATATAATATCAGTTGAGAGTTTTTTTTTCTTTTAAAATACTTCTGGTCTTGTAGATTCCATGGATTTCATAGGAAAGTAAGCAAATTTCAAAAAAAAAAGTTATATAGATTGTATGATATTTTATTATGTATTCACCTTTTGGAGCAATTGGCTTCATTTTTAATTACAAATTGAAATGTCTACCCGTATTATTTGCATATTTTAATCTATTTCACTTACAAACAAACGAAATGAAATACACTTTTTGCATTTGTTCTACATGTATAACAGACCACCGGTTATGTAAAATTGCATTTATGTTGATGTGTATTAGATGTGGACACGAAGCTATTTTGTGTTATATATTTTTTTTCAATTAAGTTATCTGGTCTACATTTATCATCAACTTCAATCAGTCAATGTGTGTATATTGCCAAGTTGACTCATGTAGACTGCATATGTGGCAGAAAGGACTTAGATAAAGACATTTGTTATTTATTGAAATACCTTGAAAGAAATGATATTGAAAACAAAATATTCTAACAAACCCCAACTTTTCTAATCTGTTCAAATACTTACTAGACAAGAAAATTTGATATAGGTAAATATTGTTGTGAAATAAGGGCTCGCTCTTTTGCGGCGGTGTAATTATCAGTGTACTATTGTTATACAAGTTTGTGAAGAGTAGAGTTGCCGTGTGAAAGGATCTTCTTCTTGAATGTTCTGGCAGCCAGTTGCTCATTAACGGGGAGGTGCGTTCTCATACGTGCCAACCTGCGATGCTTGTTTTTATTTTTTTGGGCCTTGGTACACTCACGCCAACCCTGCTTTTTTTCTGTCTTGTGTGAATCAGTTTCTTACTTGGTGTCTACTGTATCCAAGATCTTTAAGTTATCTCTTTTTTTTCTTTCTTTTTAATTTCTAAACAAAAGGTGTATAAAAACTGTTTGAATATTATTTATATGTTCTCTTTTTGTCTTGGAGAGAGTGTTTTTAAGTGTGTGTCGTGCTATTGAATGTGTATGTATGATCTGAGGAGTGTGCCTATGTTCATGCAGTATGTATATGAGAAACAACTTCTTGTCCCAACTGTCTTTTCATGTGTGAACAAGGAATAACACAAGATTTTGAAAATGTGTGTGAGGACTCTCTTTGTGTCTGCAAGAGCATGTGAGTGTTGTGTGCTGTATCTGGCGTGGTGGGTGTGCGACGCACGTTAGGTCAGTAGTATTTAATGTACCGTGTGACATTGCTGCACTCTAATTTAAATGTTTTCCAATGAATTTGTGGTATTTACTAGGTATTGTGGCTTTTATGCTTAACTACTATTACTATAACTACTACTTCTACTGCTCTATATACTACTATTACGAAACCCATTACACTACAGAACTACTACGTCTTGTTAACAACTGGAACCACTACAACGCTACTACTACCAAACACGATGAAGCTGTGGGTACTTTCTGATTACGGAACCAACGTCCATCTTTATCAACACACACTTCATCTTTTTCATTACACCAAAATTGACCAGTTGATTTGGAAGCTGCCACGTGTGATATGGCTTAAGACTAACCAATGAGTCTATAATGAGTGCCTGTGTCCTATGTAAAGTAGACTTCCAAGACTTAAAAAAAATATTCGTGTTGGTTGTTCATCATGTCTGTTCCCTAACCAAATTGTTTTTACAAAAAATGATAATAATAATATTCAAGCGTGCTTGTTCACCGCAGTAGTTTACAGACTGTTGTATGGTAGTTGTAATGAATATTGATTAGTAAGATCATTGTACTTGGTAGCCATGGTTTTGACAGTAGCCGAATGGGTATTACGAAAATACAAATAACGGAACTGCACAATTGACTTGGGAAGGAGATGTGAGAAAGAATTTTTTATTGTTAAGAAGATTAAAAAAAGATGAAGTTGTTATAAGATCCCGGACGATAAGAATGGACGTTTACTTTTTTATTTTTTGAATGAGGTGCAATTGTTATCCTTTAGAGAGAAAAAATGTCATTTAACAAAGATTCAGAAGAAAAATTTGGCAAGAAAAAAAAAAAGATCAAAAAGTGGAGGATATGTGCCTCTTAATGTGGCATACACTTGACTACAGTATGTATACCCACCCCCTCCTTATGAGAAAGATTCTGTCTTTTTCCTGTGCAGTGTAACGAAAGCATTCATGTTGCGAGTTGTCTCATGATTAAACTCTTGACCGTTGTGACAAAAAAAACTAATGTGTTACGACTTTTTCCTTATGTCTAAATGTATATCATTGTGTTGTGTGATCATCTATTGAATTACAAGAAAAAATAAAGGTAAATTCAAACTATATCAATTGAAATTCCTCTTTAGTCCGTGAAAAGATGCATGTATGATTGTAAGAAAGAAATTGATTAAAAGATGAATATGAGAGAGAGAAATAAGGAAAATAAAAGAGTGTCTCTTTGGAAGTTGTAGAAATGAAAACAGCACATCCCTTAAAAATGTCCCTCTGATTGAGCTATAAATTACTTCTAAATCATTCATATTATGAAAACCTGTTTAGTTTTGTAACATGTTGAAATTTCATTGGTCTTGCATCATTGGTTATAAACAGAGAGGCTATTATGTAACAGTTGTGTATTTCAGCCCATTTCAAACTTGCAGTAACACTTTTTGCACTGAGCCTGGTCAGTTTGTCACGGACGGACATTTTGCAAATTTTCAAAGTTTGACAGCCCGTGAAAAGTAAATCATGAGAAATATTGACATTTTCTGTGTTTGATAGTGAAGGGTACCACTGGATGTACCAAATAGATGGCAAAATTTTGTTCCATGGATACTTGCTAAGAATAGAATCCTTTAAATATTCAATGTCACGGACGGACGAGATAGAAATGGGTTTCCAGACTTCTCATGACTCTTTTGGCATTCTATCTAAAATAATTGCCAATGTTAAACAAAACATATTAATACAATAGCCAAGTAATTTTACTCGCTGCCATGTAAATAATTTTGATAAAAGCTCCAGTTTTTGATTGATAGCTTAAATACATTTTGTCACGGACGGACATTTTCAGTGTCACGGACGCGACATTTGGTTTCACGGACGAGACATCAATAAGGGAAAACTGTTGCAGAAATCAACTTTTCCGTTAAAGAATATTAAAATTCCACGGTAATACAATTCAACAACCAATCAGAATTAAGATTTAAAGTCAAACACGGATCCAGGGGGGTCCTCCCCCGACCCCGACCCTCCCCCCACCACCCCCCCCCCAAAAAAAAAAACACAATGAAATGAAATGAAAAACCTCCTCCTACCTAATGCTGTTAATGGCTGTAGAGTCAAATGTGAGTGGATCAAGGGTGTCTTGGTGGGCCCAAAACCTCCCCCCCCCCCCCCCCAAAAAAAATAAAATATAAATAAATAAATAAATAAAAATTAAAAAAAATGGCATAGCCCTACCCAATATTTTTTTTGTTTTTGCTTTATAAGGATGACATATTGGACGGGTGAAGGGTACTCTGAAACCCCCACCCCCTCCCCAAGAACAGTGATGTGAACATTTTTAGTGTACATTTTTTGCTTTACGGGTGTATCATGCAAAACTTTGGAGTGTCCAAAATCTAAAATCTTTTTAAAAAATCGGGAAATCCTGGATTTGCGCCTGCATACATGTACATATGTATTTGTGTGCTATTATAAAAAATTTTGGTGTGCATGGGGGGGGGGGGTAATGTACATAATTGTGATCTCATGATATCTAATTTGAATGAAATTAACGGTTTAAGTTAAGATAATACCTGGAGTAATTGAAAATAATTAATTTCACCGAAAACCAGTGCAGCATATTGCATATAAGTACTGATTTGTCCGTCCGTGACAAAAAATGTCACGGACGGACAAAATTTCAAATTCATATGAAATAAATGCATCACAGTTGATAAAAGTATAAATCATACATAGCAAAGGTCTTATAATAGGGAGATAGCGTTGTATGATTTTAATTTCAAACAAGCAATAACAAAGGGAAAAAATACTTTTGTTCTGTTTTTTTGTCACGGACGGACATTTTTTGTTAAAAACGTTTAAATTTATCGCACAGAATTATTTCCCCAGTTTATAATTTCTATTGTTTTCTTGTTTTGTTTAGAAATACTTTCAACCTCTCTGTATCAGTAAATAAAAAATAAAAAGTTGTGTAGATATTGAACTAAGACATATTTTACTTTTACTGAAAAATGTCCGTCCGTGACATTATTTTTAGGCACCCCCGTAGTAAAATAATATATTTCAAGGGCTTCTGATCATTGCATGACTCTGAAAATCATATTTAAACAACTTGAGAGGTTAGTCTAAATCCTTAAAATACTTTCATCCCCTAAATCTTAATATGAAATTTTCACCCCAGTGCTCACTCTTAACTGACCAGGCTCCACTGCCTTAAATGTCCTGAATTTTTCAGTAGTTTTCATGAAGACGGATGAACTTTATTTCACTTTAAAAAAAACATGAACAGTTAAGTTGCTCAACGGAAACAAAGTAAAGCACAGAATAAGATAAATTTATGGCATGTAACGACCAGTATAAATGTACGACGCATAATGTCACATAAATAATTTTTTTCAGTCTGAGACCAACGTTTGACCTCACCATCTGAAAGTCGTGAGTGGGATTCGAACGTCGGTCCGATTCCTCTCAGTTTGCCGGCCTGTTTTGAGAAAATACCTAAAATAATTTAAATTAATAACATTATGGAAAAAGAAAATTGGCCTCCAAACTGATGTGGATCGGACCGAGGTTCGAATCCCAGTCATGTGTTTCGGATGGTAAGGTCAAAGGTTGGTCCCAGGCTGAAACAAAAATGCATTTATGTGTCGTGCGACATATTACTGGTCGTAACATGGCTTATCTGTAGCGTGTATTTCTTTTTACCAAACTTGGAATGAACCAAAGACCACTTCTGTTATCTAAGAGCCTGTATATTCAAAATCGATGAAGCGAGACATTCAAAATTGTCATAGGAATCGCAGAATTTTATGAACTTTCTAAATAATAGTAAATAATATTGATTGAGTATAAAACTCGATGCTTGAAATTATTCAGTGATGAATGAAAGGGACATTTTTTTGGAGGGGGGGGGCTGCGCTGTAAAAATGGGCAGCACGAGAACTTGAAGGCATTCTATATCCATTCTCGTTAAATCATCTTTTTAACTTTTTTTTTTAAGACAAATACTTGGGCAATGTAGAGTGACGTTGCCCAGGCTACTTTTGAAAATGGCCTTACTCGTCTTAACATTCATGATTATTGAAATTATCACTGTAGCATACCCCAAATGATAAGTGTTTTGTGGTACAAAAAGGCTCATCGTTCACCGGGATCGTTCATAAAGATTGGGGCAATTTCATTGATAAGGCCCCCAAGAAGTGCTGTTGAAAAAGTAGATGTTTTAAAAAGTAGAGATATTGTTCAGGCCATCTTGCCTTAAAGTATTTGGGGATATACTCCCATTCACCCTGCCCCATTCGACAAACCTTTTAATGGGTCACGCTTAACAAAAAGTAGGAACATACAATTCAATAAAATTTTATTGAAATATTAGAAATCTGCCAAAAACAAACAAACAAACAAACGAAGCAATTCAAGAACTCCTACGGGCTGGAGTTTTCATTATTAGAAAAATAAAGAAAAATCTAAAAAGCACAACACAGAAAATTTCATCAAAATCGGATAAGAAGTAGCAAAGTTGTGAATTTTCTTAGGTTTTGAAAAAAAAATCTTGGCATATTCAAATTGGCAACCTGATGATGTCACAGTCCCCCTACTTTCTTTGTAGTTCATTGTATGTAATAGCAATAACAAGATTTTCTGCCCCAAGGACATAAAAACAGGGATTAATCCTTGTGGAATGTTCAAGGTCATAAGTACTTTTACTTATTTCAGTATGAGTGATATATTTTCTGTATACACAATGTATGAAAAAATGAGATAAATAGGATTTCATATTATATAAATAGTGCATGCTCTACCATGCAACATACTAGATTATGTGCACAACAAATACTAAATTATCCCAAGGGCACATTTATTTCACCGAGGCCGTAGGTAGAGTGCAAATAGATGTGCACGAGGGATAATTTAGTATTTGGACTTCACATAGTCAGTAATGTTGCATTAATAGAGCATGCACTATTTATTATAGTAAATAAACCCCTAGATTTTTAACCTTGCTTTTGATCTGGTTTTATCTTTGCCAAACTTTTGGTGCTAATTAAGCTATTGTGACGTATATTGTTGCTCCGCGTATCCATAGCTGTTAACTTTTTTGTCGCCACCATTTTACTGGTATACGCAGCTTTTAACACGGATTTAACCGTTGCACTAAAAAAAACAAAAAAAAACACAACATGCACATAACAAAAACCGTTCACTATAACAAAAACGTGAAATGACACGTGACATCATTTCACCAATCACAATTCTCAAATACTACAACTATTTACTATAATAAAATATACAAGAAGTAGGGGACTGTGACATCATCAGTTTGCTCATTTGAATATTCAAATATTCATGAGACCTGTTCATGATACCTGCCTAGAAAAAAATTCATTAACCTAAAATGCATAACTTTTTAATTTTCATCCGATTTGATGAAATGTTCTGTGTTGTGCTTGTTAAATTTTATTTACTTTACAAAACTTTTTAATTTCAGCCTGGAGTCCTCCTTTACTTTCCATTAGTGGAAGACGAGGGATATTTATGAACACCATCTTGTTTGGTTTATTTTCCCCCCAAATCCATGTGATTATTTTGTATATTCATTGTATTGGACCCCCATTGATTTTATTTTATTTTTTTTTATTTTATTTTTTTACACGAATATAAAAAATGGATTGACGACCGATCCAAGTGAAAAAAACTTACACCCCATGATGGCTGTGAATTGAATATCGGAAGAAATATTGGATGGCCGAAGGCCAATGAAAAACTCCCAATCCCCCCCTCCTCTGGACAAACGAGCAATTTTGGCCGACGTAAAAATGGGAGTATACTTTTTGTTAGGCTGGGGGTGTACAAAAACCTCAAATCAAATTTGGGACCCCACCCCCATGAGCAGTAATTCCGTAGTCTTGTCTTGTATAGCTAGCTAATTACTTCAGAGAGGTTCCAAATGAGAATGGCGCAATGGAAAATACATTTTAATTATCTTTCTTTCTCCCCACCCCCCTTTTTTTGTTGTACTATGTGTACGGGGCCCGGGGGGGGGGCGTGTTCATTGTTGTGTTGGAATTTTTATTATCATATTCTAGTATTCGGCCAAAGTTTGGTTTCTCTTTTTGGAACATTATATCCATTATTATTTTATCTTATAATATCATTATGGGTTTACGATTATCGTAGACTCTACCACCATTTACCAAATTAAAGCGTACGTATACCCGGCCCGTATACCATATTTGGACTTGAGTTTTTGCTGAATGAATGTGAACTACCGTAAATGAAGATGGCTTCTCCGGGGGAATCACAGATAAATGACATGATAAAGAAATACTCGGAAGCGAGGAAGCTGTCAGATGAAGTAAGTAAAATACTTATGTTAAGTGGGAACAAAATCGAGATAAATTATTTGATGCAGTATTTTACGGTTGGCTTACAAAGATATTTTCTTGGTACAAAAAAAATGCTACTCTTGGGCTCGGTCCCACATGTTGTATTTTATGTTGTAGTAGGCCTAGAGTGGAGTGCCGGAAATTCGACCAAATTCAAAGACACTGAAAAACTTATTGTATTTCATTCGTAGATTAATGTTCCATGTTACTTTACTGTACAAAAATAGTTAAAGATCTATGAGGATGTACATGATGTGTGTCACACAATAGGTCTAACTTTTAGGTCACAGTCTTGTAGAATTGTTTTTAAAGAAAGACACTGCACATCCACATCACATGCCCACTTAACTATACACAGCCCCGTTGCCGAAGGCGACGGGGCTGTACTTCCACCACCTCCATTTACAGCGAAATAA
The DNA here is from genome assembly GCA_940671915.1 of Paracentrotus lividus. Classification (NCBI taxonomy): domain Eukaryota; kingdom Metazoa; phylum Echinodermata; class Echinoidea; order Camarodonta; family Echinidae; genus Paracentrotus; species Paracentrotus lividus. The sequence continues at coordinate 53,353,388 of CALNVZ010002100.1, read as the reverse complement.
TCAGCGATGATGAGCGCTCAGGTGATTATACTGGTCAATTTAATCAATCTAATGTTAAAATGTTGTTGTAAGGTTTCTATGATGTTTCACGCGTAACAACGACTAAAAATGAAAGTATATAAGAGCTTCTTGACTTACCAAATTGAATTTTCCGTTGGCCTTGTCTCTTCTCATAGTGTTGGTGCCATCGCTGCCATTTTTCTATGACGTCATTTTACTGTGCGAAGACGTATGGCGAAGACAACGCACGCACGGAGAAATATACCTTGATGGACTCAATTTTCCTGTATTTTTCTACATTATTAGTTGATTACTTCATGTGAAACATTCGCAGATGTCACCAATTCGAGGAAAAACTTCAAAGATTTGATTCAATGTGAGTATGAATTCAAATAAGGTATTTTTGACCACGAAATTTGTGGTCTTGTATAGATATTTTCAAAACTTCGCCAAATATGTCTACTGGTTCGTCAGTTCCCGTCGCTTCGCGACGGGGGCTGGTCGGTTTAATGCCCACTTACACTTATGCATGGTCAATTCATAATTGACGCCGGATGGTGGACTGTACTGATCAAGAAGAAGAAGTCTGGGAGCATAAAACAGAGCCAGAGGCAGAGGACATTTTGGGCACTCTAATTTTCTTTGGAGCTCCTCCCGGTTGCGATGACTGAAGTGCGTTGATCGTAACTAGGTACCCCCACAAACGCTAGCTGGCGCTCTCGCACACACATGCAAATTGGTACACAAAAATCTGTATCTTGAGAACAAAAGACACTTCCGATATCGCCTGAGAAATACAAATGCAGCGCCAAGGTTTTGGTGATTTTTTTTAGATTTTGTAATAACTTCAGAATTATTGATTATGTATAGTCATGTTTACGAGTGTAACGAACGGAAAAAAGTCATTATCAACCTCCTAAACCCAGAAATTTCCCCCTGAAAATGTTACGAAATTCTAGTACTCATTTTGAGGCATTGTTATCGAAACTTACCTCGTTTTGTCCCCTATATTTTGAGTGGTGAAAAATGTCTTTAAATCAGAGTCTTTGGCATTTTATGGCAGTTTAGTTATGTGTCTATCCGTATGTCCTTGATATATCGTCACACAATGAACAAACAATTAGATTTTAGAGGTATAGAAATATTTTGTCAAAGTAACAGTCAAACGGTCCTCCTTTGATTTTTCAGGTAATTTCTTTCGTTTTCCGCGCGTGCGGGGGCATGTCCTGTGCCTGCTGTACAGAAGCCCTATCGTAACAGAGCTCACTATGTTGCGTGCGCACATGATGATCGTTTGACTATCGATAGCTCATGCAGAGGCAGCTTTCTCATTGAACTTTTCAACACGGCAAGTGGGCTGTTTTAGCTGTTTTTTTGCGCTTTCCGAGATTTAAAAGTGAGTTTTAAGTCATGTACATGCTAAATGAAACATTGAACTATTTTTTAATGTATGATTTGTGACTGTCAGAGCATTTTTGCTTTTTATCTGGGAGTACCTATCGTAACTGAACCAACACGAATGGTGCAACTCACAGATTTGGAAATAAAAGCGGAATGAAAATAAGAACCTACCTAAGAGTGACGAGTCTGAATTTTTTAGCGTGAGTATCACAGGCTTCCGTAGACAATGAATGCAGTGTACGCAAATGAGATGTTCATATGCAAATAATTTTTGTGCATGATTATGGAGCTGACTTTTATTGTGTATCATGACTTGTGTGTGAATCTGGGAATTAGTCAAACTTTAAAGTGTCTTTATTCATGTAACATAATTGCACATTTTTTCAAAATGTTATTTAACGCTTTTGTGTGCAATACACAATGCTAATTGTGTGTTTTCTCTTCGGAATTTTTAACAGGACTCAAAGAAAGATCCAGAAACCAATCCATATAAATCAAAGTACAAAGCAAGAGAAATTCTTCATGAGATAAGGAAAGAGCTAGAGAACTCCAGTGAGCAAGGAGAAGAATCCAAAGGTAATTTCCACATTCTCAAATTTAGCCTGAAAAGTGGGGCTTACTCTGTGGGTAGCACATGAAGATCCACTGTACAACCTTAACGTTGATCACTCATCCACTGTGTAAGGGTTAAAATATAAACTGATAGACTACTCTTTTGCTGATTAATAATAATAACATTATGTTATCTTTCTCATCCAAAGACTCATCAAAATACAACCTTTTAGATAGCAGAATCATGTGGTTGAACAAACAATCAAGCAATACCTGCCAACCATTCTTTCAATAGATTCAAGATTTCAGTTCCTTTTAGAAACATGAAATAAACATTCTATATAAACACATACAATAATTCATTGAAATATGATATAAGCAATGTTGTTCAGTATAATGGAATTCCCAATTTGGGCAATATTTGGGAGTTCATTTCTACTTTTCAGGTCTCAAACTATTGTTCATGGACATCTCCTGGATACTTGTGTAAAGGCATACAAAACAATCAATATCCCTTCTTTTTAACTGAAAATTGCAAATGTTTACTCTGAAAGGTTGACTGGTATTCATATTAATTTAACAAACAGTTTCATGAAACTTTCTGTAATGGGAGAAAGCATGTTATCCCATTAGTAGCAGGGCAAATGAATTAGATCCATTTATCCACTTGTATTCAAAATTATCAAATTGGTATTTATATCATCTTACCTCAAAAGAAGTTGATTGTCACGATGTGTGTTGACTCGTTTATCTTCAGCATCTGAGCGATTGTCAACAGTCATTAGACTCAGTGACGTTTTTAACATATTAATAGAATGTTTCCATGCTCTTCCCTCCATAGAGCTCAAGTTCCGGTTAGCACTCATCCAGTACCAACTAGGTGTCAACTTTCTTGAGACGGAGGAGACATCTTCTGGGCATGAGCATCTCACCAAGGCAGATAGCATTCTTAGAGAATACAGATTGGATTCAAGATGTGTAACTACAGTATTGAACACATTAAACCAGGTATGGGTGTACAGTACCGACTGTTTGCAATGTCACAGCAGATTGCATGTGATTGAGCCCAGTTTGAGTGCAGATTAATTCACTTGATTGCAATCAATTCTTTTGTGAACTTAGTCAGCACTGTATACTGTATAAGTGGTTATTTTCACGAATTTCGCGAGATTCGGTCATCGCGAAAATGTCCACTTCATTTCAAGGCTATTAATCAGGGCTCACGCTTAACATTTTTCTCTGGGTGGCCATTGGCCCCATTTGAACATGCAATCCACATGGTTCAATGGAGTTTTTAGTTAATTCTGGGTGGCCCGATGAAGTTTCAGGTGGCCATTGGCACCGGGCCACTGCTAAATTCGAGCCCTGTTAATAGTAATGGAGTCATCACCAAAATCGCAAAATTTTGGCTTATACAGTATAGAGAAGATAGGAGGCCAATTACTTGAACATGTAGTTGTATCACTGCAGCATTAGACATAACCACTTCTCCTTTTTCTTCTTCTTCTTTTTTTTTTTTTTTTTTTTTTTTTTTTTTTTTTTTTTTTACTAAATGATACAGAACAGGCTAATGGAAACAAATATGAATTACAGTGATAAAACAATATATTAACAAATATTCAAATGATTGCAAGGACAGTAATGGGAATGTTTCAAATACCATTTGGGATTCTATATTTTGGAACTGAATAAATGAGGACATATTTAACAATTTCCACTCCAATCTTATTATGTTACACTACCAGAAGTGAAGCATATGTGTTGTCAACATTAATTCAAACTTTCATAGATATTTATTCTTTCTAAAAAATTTAATAGCAACTCGCTATGATAGTTGGATTTCAATCTATTTTTTACCATAATTTTCTTCTTTCAGCTTGCTATTTTGTGGTGTACAAGGAACGATCATTCCAAGGCTATGGAATTTCTAAAGGTAAATGCCAAATAATTGAACTTCAATATTAAGGTAATTAAATACTAAATAAGATTCATTGTAGAAGATTAGCTCATTGTTGTTTGACTTTGAATTAAAATTGTTTTGTTTCTGCTCTGAATCAATTGAAATGCATTTTTGTTTAATACAGTATGATATTCTCAATGTGTTTTTGATTGTCTCTGTTTTTGTTTATAAAGGAAGCTCAAAATGTTTTCCAAACTTTCAAGAAGGATGTGGGATCATCACCATCTACCATTCATGAGTAAGTATTATGTTTAGGATATAAATGAATGTGATTCGTCATATCAAAATGAGACACAAGTTGCCGAGCAAAGAGTAAAAAAAAAGAGTCAAGGAAATCAGCAAAATAATCACAAATTTAAAACTTTTGGGGAAAAATGATTTTGATTTTCCGAATCTAGTTTCATGCCTGCTCTGTATAAATTTTTTTTAGTGAAAATGGTAATTGGAAAGTATTAAAAAATCTTTACGGAGCGATTTGTGTCTCATTTCAATATGATGCATCACATATGTTTCTCTAGTTATAGAATTTGGGGAAAAAAATATCACGCAAAATTTAATTATGCCTCCGCCACCGAAGGTGGTGCCAGAGGCATTATGTTTTTCGGTGTTCCCGTTCCGTTTATTTCCTCCTTCCCTTCTTTTTTTTTTTTGCGGTGATTAAAGTTTTATCGAGTACCAGCGAATAACTTAAGACGTTTGACGGATCACTTTCAACTGGATCATGTATGCATATGGTTAGGGACAATGATCTGATTAGATTTGGGATCATTAGGTCAAAGGTCACAGAGGTCATTGTATGCATGAAAATGGCTCGTTCGCACATACTTAAACACCGTTTGACGGGTCAACTTCAAACTTGGGTAATGTGTGCCTTTGGAAGGGCAATGAACTGAATTTTTAGGGTCATGAGGTCAAAGGTCAAAGGTCACAGAGTCATTGTATACATGAAATGTTTCGTCTCCATATAACTAAAACGGTACGGGTCACTTCAAACTTGGTATCAATGTAGAGCATATGGTACAAATGAACTGATTAGAATTTGGGTTAGGTCAAAGGTCACAGAGGTCATTGTGTACTGAAATGGCTCGTCTTGCAGATAACTTAGAAGACCTTTTGAGGATAAACTTGAAACTTGGGTCATATGTGCTAATTAGTAGGTACAATAAAACTTATTAGATTTGGGGTCATGAGGTCAAAGGTCACAGTCATTGTGTATGAAAATGGCTCTCGTTCTTGCGATAACTTAAGAACCGTTGAGGGATAAACTTCAAACTTGGATCATATTTACATTGAGACAATGAACTTTCAGATTTTGGGGTCATGAGCAAAGGTCACAGAGGTCATTGTGTACATAGAAATGCTTGTCGCAATAAAACTTAAACCGTTTGACGGATCAATTTCAAACTTGGGTCATATGTGCATATGGACGGACAATAAACTGATTAGAATTAGAGATGAGGTCAAAGATCAAAGCACAGAGACATTGTGTGCGTGAAAATGGCTTGTTTTTGCGATAACTAAACAGTTTGATGGATGAACATCAAACTTGGTCATGTGTGCATATGGTAGGGACAAGAATTTATTATATTTTGAGGTCATGAAGTCAAAGGTCAAGGGTCACAGACGTCATTGTATATGAAGAAATGGCACGTTCTGCTGTACTCTGACGTTTTATGGAATCAACTTCAAACTTGGGTCATGTGGGAGGAAAGATGAACTGATTAGATTTTTGAGGTCAGGACATCAAAGGTCACTGGTATTTATGTAAATGACTCGTTTGTGCAATTTCTGAAGGACCTTTGACGATCAACTTAAACATGTTATCCTTTTTATTACATCAGTAGCCATCCTTTCCTGAGTTGGAAATATATTCTGCAATAATACAACTTTAATAGATTTGGGGTCAATATTCTAAAGATGTTCATGGTATAATGGATTAAATACATCAAACCATGCTGCATTTTGCCTTTTTTTTCCGATGTGGCAATACGGAGGCATGCCTTCCGACCGTGCGCGGTCGAAGATTCATCTAGTTTTATCATTTAAATTTTGAATTACTTCCCTGGCAATGTAAAGGGTTTTTCCCTGAAAGGTAGGCAGTACCTTTTCTTTGTTTCATACAGTTTTGATGATCATAATAAAGCTATTAGAAGGCGGAACAGTGTGAAATTTTTTGCACATTTACGCTCTCTGTCATTAATGTTTTCTTTTCTATGTCACTTTAAATTGATCAGATTATTCCTGTCAGAAACCGACCGTCCCTCAGATCATGAAAGGGAACAACAGTTTGAGAACTGCTACACACTCACACTCTATTATCAGTGTGCTAATTTTTCTATTTCTTAATTATTCTTTGGATCCCATCAGATTATTCCTGTCAGAAACCGACCTTCCTTCAGATCATGAAAGGGAACAACAGTTTGAGAACTGCTACACACTCACACTCTATTATCTGGCACAGGTTTTTGAGAAACAAGGAGAAAAGACTCTGGTGAGTATATATTTAGTTTCAAAAAGTAATTAAAAAAATGGGTTTTTAAAGGAGAAAAAGAAAAACACCTGAAAATTTAGTTACTGGTGATCTGCTTTTTTTTTTTTCATTGTTTTTATGTTTCATTCATAACATGATTTGAAAGGCTTTTATTTTTTCATGTACTTATCTTAACTGACTGCTAAAGAAAAGAGAGCTATTAATGTTGTACTGGATTCATTGTTGACTAATTTGATTAGTGAGTTGTTAAGCTGGTAAATCTTTTTTTGGAGGACATATTTAATGGTCCTGGTTAGACCCAAAAATTGAACCATTCCATCCACAGTCAAGTGATTCGTTCACTCTACTATATAACCTTGTAAATTGCTGAAATCAATTTGCTTTGCTCTATCATACTTATAATTTTGGAGCTTAATTTGAACTATATGCCCCATGTCTAAATCCTCTTGCATAAGAACATGCATATAATCTATGTGATAATGATTGAAAACCTTGCAACAAGCGCAATTTTTGTTTGTATTTATTGATTTAAAAAAAAAAGACCCGGTGTATATCCTGTTTCATGTAAAATCCACCTTCTTGACTGAAAATAAGTAGGGTTCATGTACGTTTGTTTTTGCCCTTTTTTTTTACCAAATATGTGTTGATAAGGATGATGGGGTCAAAGGTCATCTAGGGGTCAAAAGGTCAAATGATATGAGGCCATGTGTTACAAAAATGTTAAATTTTTTGTGTAACTTGCTCTCATTTCTTTATTTCTCCATCAATTGTGTTCACACTTTGTACAAAAGATTCTTGGGTAGTACCACATGTGTGTTGAAAAGGATGCTGGGATCACAGGTCATATAGGGGTCAAAAGGTCAACTTTAAGGTAGACTTTTCTTAAACATGTCCTGATTTCTTTATTTTTGAGTAAATTTTGTTTAAACTTTGAATAGATGTTAATTAGGTACTGTCACATATATGATACCTACAAAGGTTACATCAAAGGCCATCTTGGGGTCAAAAGATCATATTGGGTGTTTTATTGATAGCAAAATTAGGCGAAACTCGTGGTTCGCGAACCACCTTGTGTTGTGAATATGACATTATTTTTGCTAAGATGTTGATGTAGTGTTTGGCACACCTACAAATTTATTTCATGTCCAACTTTTTAAAGCGATTTGAGACATTGAGCTTCATAGGATATTAATCCTAAGAATTGATCTGCTGTTAACACTCCTTTGTCTACAGGCTGCTAGGCATTGTCACATGACATTACAGAGACAGCTATCTACTCACCAATACAGCCCTATAGATTGGGCTCTTAACTGTGCAACCCTCTCACAATATTACATCACACAGGATGATTATCCAAGGGCTAGACATTGTTTAGGTAAGTAAGTTCATTATGTTTCGTTATGTAACACATAAATAGATTCTTGATATCTGATTGGATGAATGTGGGTCACATGACATTGGGAAGAATCATCTATTGAACTCTGATGACGTAGAAGCAGTTCAACTGTCACATTATTGAATTCACAGCAACCCAGCTAATGCAATAGATCCTTTGACGCACTGAACTTGTGACGCATATAGGACTGATACATAAACAGCATCCCTGTAATACGCACAACCATAGCCCAGCCCTCCCAGCGCCACTACACAAAAACAGAAGGTTAAGCAAAATTCTACCTAGTCTTCTATATTAGGAAGATTAAATGAGAACTTACCTGTTTGAAATTTAATCTTGATTTTATAAGTAAGTCGTAGAGAAGAGACTACATGTCTCGTCGGGT
>CALNVZ010002100.1:53315707-53342781 GCA_940671915.1 Paracentrotus lividus | reverse complement strand
TGGAAGAGATACCGTTGATCACGTGATTGTCAATCTTAAAAGCAGTACGAGTCTACAGGATAATACATTACAGGAAGATGAAGATGTTGAGAACTTGCCTGAGATAAAGTTACGTAAGTCGCAGGGCGGGATGAGGGGATGTGTTCTTCTCTACGACTTACTTATAAAATCAAGATTAAATTTCAACAGGTAAGTTCTCATTTAATCTTCCTATTTACTACGTAAGTCTCGATCGAGACTACATGTCTCGTCGGGTTGGAAATGAGATTTCAAAGACCTGTGACCGTATCTAGTACGTATTAACAAAATCTGTAAGCCATTCTAGCATCAAACAGAAGAATAATTTCATTAATTCTCCCATTATGGGCATACAATCATGACTATTGTACACACTGCTAGACTCGCTCTACTACATGAAGTTCAATGTTTCAATAAAATTGCTGGGTGTCTTTCAGAGAACCCAACCTGCCCTAGAGAGGGCCTCCAGTATCTTACTCCTTATGCTGTAGATATAAGCTGCCTAGTCGAGTGAGAATTATCTTGCTCGTCATTTGTCTAATGCCCACATGGGCAAGACTCTTATATTTTAATAAGAGAGCCATAATGTAGCCTATTGCTGTTATATCATGCCGCCGTAACTGACAAAGATCCATGGCGACTTATCATGCTTATTGTCTAATAATTGCAACTTTCCCAATATCCCACAGCTCGTGACAAGACTGCTCAATCATCTCGTATTTCTTGTGGGAGAAAACACTCATAATATCTAAAGTGTTCAAATTCAAACCAGCTAAATCGACCCTCGTTTTCTTGTAGAGGCGAACTCTCAATTATAGCGTTCAAAATTATATGAAACCCAGAAGCCAGAAAAGGTCACGTACCCCGACAGGGCTCACGATTTCCTCTGGTCTAAAAATTTTTTAAGGGTGAATTATGAAACCCAATCGATACACAAACGACTCTTCCCACTTCTATGGTGGACTTTGCCATGACATAAGTGTATCATGTAATTATATTATGATCACATTATGACCTTCTTGCTCCCCGAGGGTGCAATTTGAAACGGGTTTGTGAAAGGGTCTTGTTGGCTATAGCCCAGCCCATTTTCCCGCCAGAAGAATCTGAAATACTTCCGGTCGAGTGATCCTGAATAGTTCCTATATACGAGACTTATATGGCGATGATGGATATATAGTTGTTCTTATAATGCCGGTGTGAAAAACTCTTATCCAATTCTGACGACTTGAGCATGACCCGAAGGCCGCTAGGCAACTTTGGCCCCGTAAACAATGAAATTAAATTCCTCCTCTTCACACTTATGCCTCTATGACATATCATCATCCAGCTTTAATATCAACCTTCTTCTGAGTAAAAGCTGTTTCTTGAGAATTCCCTTGAATCACGGCTTTTTCTAAATAAGAATTAGCAATGGGCCAAGTTCAAACTTGCAGCCCTGTAGGATATAATACAGCTTGCATAATGAAAGGATCAGACTGTAAAGCTCTCTCTTTATACTGTATAACATACAGTTCGGCTAAGTCGTTTCCAAACGGACACTACATGTCCTCATTAATGACATTAATCAGCTCTTGAATTGGCGAGACGATCAAATGATAATACGTTGATATCACTGTAAACTCATAAATGTTGCCAGTCATAACATACTATAGGCAGTTATCCATGAATCAAGCTCATGCATGTTTTAACATTCAAATCAAACTCATGACGGACATTTTCCGAAGGCAATAAGCCGCTGGTGGAGAAAGTCTATCCCCGAGGGGATTGATGTAATTTGCGAGTAGTAGGCAAAAATCCTACCAATCTTTATCGATCCTTTCAATACATGTCGAGTTATCCTCGATAAACGGTGTTCAGTCTTCTTATCTCAATCTTTGGATTTCTGTAAGTCGCAGAGTACTAAGACTCATCAGCGCGACTGAGTTTTCCCCCATCCTGAGGAAACAATAAGACGCCCGCTCGATTCCAGCTGCTTATTTTGTGCATGCTACCACGTAGCATATAGCAGCGCATGCTACCACGTAGCATGTAGCATAGAGCGATCACAGAGTCGCCCAGGTGGTGGTGCATGACCCATGCCCACAAATATTCCCTTGTTATATTTGGGAAGATCCTCCAGTATGCAAAATAATCCTTGGAATAATCAAAGCAGTTATTTTCCTGTCCAATCTTGTCATCAATGGACGAATTTATTAGAAAATGGCTTGTTCAACTTGTCTTCCCCGCCAAGCAATCGGCGGCCTTCTGGCACGGGGAAGCTCCCCGGCTGTGTTCTGTCCCTTTGCTGCCGCCGCGCGGCCAGCTGGACTCTACTTCACCGCTCCATTCGGTTGTTTTCTGATCGAATTTTCTGCCGCTACGCGGTCAGATTCAGAGATATTTTCTTCTCTTCCGTGGCCACGCCTACGGATAATCAATCTTTTCGATGTTCCATTACTTTTGAAGATTGCAAATATAGAATTTCCGCGAAATTCTTGCAATAATTGGAGGTTTAGAAAAAACCATCCCACATTTGACAACACGCGCCAACGAATTGACAATCACGTGATCAACGGTATCTCATTTCCAACCCGACGAGACATGTAGTCTCGATCGGAGACTTACGTAGTAAAATGATCCACAAGTCTCGCTTCAAGGCTATAACATTAGATCTGTGTCGATCTAGACCATAATCTTGTGTTGTATAAAGCCAATGTTCAATGTTTTGTCATTCATGCAGTGGTTTGAATATTACATTTGGTGCAAGTTGAACCGATATATTCAGCGGTTTAACTTGCACAATTGCACTAAAAATAATTAAATATCGTCTTGTCTTCATGATGATTGTCATACTTATTGTTCATCCATTGTGTGGCTGTCAAACTTATGGAATGGATGTTGATTTTTGGCATCGGTTGATATTCGTCAATGCGACCCCAAAATTTGTGCATGCAAAAAACATTGTGGTCGCCTGTGCAGAAGATTCCTGATGATCCAGCGTAAAAATGACATTAACCAATGTAGAAAATAGGAATGCATTCTTCAACTGTCAGAACCGCATAATGGATAAACAAAAGTACTATTTTCTTGTACATTGGGCCATCCAGCTATGTGTAACAGAGCGATTAGCTATAATGCAATCGTAGGTTCTCAGAAATCAAGAAAATAAAATTTTGAAGAAAATTATCGAGAAAAAGTAAGGATTGTAAGGAAGTAGAAAGGAGGTGATCAAGAATTACTTCAGTTTCTATCGGTATGCCCTGTTACGACCGGTTATGTCGCAGCGACGCATAATGTCACAACAACACATTATTTACTTCTGGGTTCAACCAGTGACATGACTGGGATTCGAACTTTGGTCCGATCCGCATCAGTTTGTAGGCTGATTTTCTTTTTCCATGATGTAAACAATTCAAATGATTTTAGTTATTTTCTCTTAATAGGCCCCAAAACTGATATGAATAGGACTGAGGTTAGAATCCTGTAACGACTTTCAGATTGTGACGTCAAATATTGGTCCCAGACGTAGATAATGCATTGTCGTGACATTATGCCTCGCTGCGACATTACCGGTCGTAACATGCCCCACAACCCATTTTGCAACTTTATAGTTCAGGAGCTATAATTAGCCCAAGGTTCTGAAATGTAAAGTTGTCTACTATACAGGGATTTCTTTATGTATCCAAAGAAATCAATTAAAGTTGAATATATTAATATTGTATCTTTACTTATGACAATAAAGCCATTATTGACTTTTCTCCTTATGTTCTTTCACCCTTTCCCATAGCCAGTGCAACTCGCATCTTTTCTGAAGCAGAAAACAAGGCGATACCCGAAGAGATGGAACGAGACGACCGAGATGCCTGGCAAGATAATATTAAAAGTCGCAAGGCAGACATCAATCGATGCTGGGTCAAATATTGTATATCTCTACTTCAGTTTTCAAAGTAAGACCCATTAAATGTATTTTTAAATATTAATAGTGGCTTCTTGTAAAGGTCCGTGAAGTAATGGTGTCACAAATAAAATTTATTCACATAATTATAATTAACTGTACAATGAATATGATATACGAGCTAAGTAATAAAATAAAAACATGCTGATTAATGCATGCATAAATAAGGGTACAGCTCAGGGTAGTTAATGAATTTTTTAAGTACACAAAATGTATTTTAATGTATTTAGGAGTATACACATGCCTTTTGGATGTAACAATATTGGAAACACAATGTCATCCATCTGCAAAATACGAAGTGTGCTGTTTATTGAATGTGATTTTACAGCACAAACATCCTTCCTACTACACAATCAACAATTTAGGGGAAAAAAGTCTTGAAATAGAATTCCAATCCCAAATCTGCTGGAAAAAAATGATATCTGTATGACTAAGATTGAGGTTTCATGCCATTTTATCTATGGAAATATGAATAAGTGATCATCAAGTTTAGTCCAGTCATTCTCATGGACTTCTCTCCCAATAATCTAACAGGGAACATGAACTGAACGGAACTCTAGAAAATGCATCCAGTACACCCCATACGTCAGGTAACCGCAGACATACACCCTCTGTTGTCCAGGATCTGCAGACTGAGAATGGAACAGATGAAGATAAGTTGGCTGAGCGTTTTGAATCATTAGAACTGACTTCATTAGAGAACCAGGTTGGAGACGATGTGGTCGTTACTTTTGATGAGGTATGCAAAACAAAAGAATGTGCAGACTTCCTTTTTGCAGATTTGTAAAAATTGTACTAGTAAAGACTGATAAAGCTGGTAATGCAGAATGAAGCAGAAGTTGATTTTAATGAGACCCATTAAAATTGCAACCAATTTTGTGGTTTGGCAAAGTATTTTTTTTTTTTGGGGGGGGGGAAGATCCACAAGAAAGTGCATAATATACTTTTGTATAATAAATAAACAGGATAAACATTTCTGTAAAGGGTTCATTTGTGTAAAATGAAACTTTTACTTCATGATATTTTCAAAATGTGAGATTATCCAGAAGGGATAAGCTGTTCTTTCATTGCACCATAATGATAACAATAGAGGAGAGAGGAACAGCAGCCCTATTTTCAATGGATGATCTTAATCTCTCCTTTTATTGATATTGAATGAACAGGATGTCCTGTATTGTATTCAAGTAATGATGCTCTAAATTGGGGCTTGCTTTTTTGTGTCACTAGACCTGTAGTCATGTACATGTAGTCTAGTGTATAGATTCTCTGTAACTTGCTCAATCAATGCACTGTGTTCTGTAAAAAAAAAAGAAAAAAAAAAAGGTGAAATTATGTGCTTGGTTGAATGAATATATTAATTAATGTGGTCATGTGGTGTAATTTTTGTGAAAGCACTATATTAGCTATATGAATGTCAATATTTTTATTATTATGTTAAATCTGCATCCCATGTATGAAGCAACTTTGCATCCAATTTTAACATAGGGAAACTGCATGGAAAAAGATGGTTTTACTGGAATGAAGTTGTTATTTTCAAATTATTTTCCACAAGTTTTGTGTGAAATGTATCTGATTTTGAATTTTAAATACTTATCACTGACTATAGTTACATCACTTTTTTTATATCAACTTTTCTTGAATATAAAACAAAACTATGGGAAAAGCGCATTACAAATAATAAGTATTATTATTATTATGTAAAAGTATATCATCCTTTTGTGTTGCTTTGATGATTCAACTTTATTGTTTATTATTCAGGCACGCACTCTGTTCTTACCTGCTCAGAAGTGGCTGAATGCTGCCAAGGAGTACTACGTCCTAGATGGCTTTGTCTCAGATCACATAGAACTAGTAAAAGTAAGAATAAGTTACTACACCAGGTTAGACTGATCTAACCTGATTCAACACTATACTTTAGAGAGGCACTCAATTGTGCCTATACAACCATACCCCCTAAATGGTAATGTGTGTAACCTGGCTAGATCTGCCACTGACACCATGAAAGGACAGTAGCAGTGCAATATTATAGCATGCAGTACATACATCTTTGAAATCTTCTTTTTTATTCAATTTTTTTATTATTATTATTTTTTTTTTGGTATTTATTTCCTGAATCATTTGTCTAGAATTAAAGAAGACTTTCCAAAAGAAGACTTTCCAAAAGAAGGCTTTCCATTATTGTACACTTATATTTTGAAAGCCCATTTTATATCATGATTTGCCTCTACAGTGCGTCCCAGAAAAAAGTATACCCAACTTTGAGGGTCTCATATTAGAAATTCATAAATCATGTGACCATATTTTTCATTTAATGTTAAAGAGTAACTCATGTTCTATTCGATGATACCAAATTTATGTCAATGCTGTCACGAATGACTGAGTACTTGAACTTTGAAAAAAATCCGTCGAAAGGGCTTTGTACCAAGTTTTTCGGAAGTAAACTTTTCATTTCAATAATCCTCATGTTTTTTGTTTTAGCCTGAAAATGATGCAAAGTGGATGAAAGTTCAAAAAAAAATGTTTGCATTATTTAAGCAAACATATATGCGAAATGTAGCTCAAGAGAATTGACCAAAAATGTTAATTATATTCATGGTATATTGTCAATGAAATCCTGGCTCCCTGATCATCATTCATTGTTTGAGGTAAGCCTTCCTGAGTTATTCACAAGGGATAAAGCGTTACTTGGGATGATATCTTGATGAAATCCTCTTTAAATTGCCTTGGTATGTATGAACACTTGGATGATCTTCCATTGTGTCCTTCCTTGAATTTCAAGTGCCTTAGAAGTAAGTAAAACATTGATTTCATGTGTCAGGATACCTCATGCAACCAAAATGGTGCAACGAACAACAGAGCAGAGGGTTTTTGTAGTCAGCAGATACCATGCAACAAGGAGGATGGTGTCCCTGCACACCGGAGTGTAGCAGTTCAAGATCGACTTCGGGAGGTGTTTGGTAATTGCATAATTGCGCTCAATTACAATAACGAGCTGTCCAAGACATGTAACGACGCTGCGATTTATGCATTGAGAGGGAAGGTGGGCACGTTGAAGAAGTTGTTAAGTTGAAATTAGCTAAACCCAAAATAACCCAAACTTGGTACAAAGCACTTTCGACGGATTTTTTTAAAAGTATGAATACTTGGTCATTCGTGACAGCACAGACATAAATTTTATATCATTGAATAGAGTATGAGTTACTCTTTAACATGTGATATAATATATGGTCACATGATTTATGAATTCCTTATACGAGGCCCTCAAAGTTGGGTATACTTTTTTCTGGGACGCACTGTATATGCTACATCATGCAATTATGAATGGGACAAAATAGTTATTTCTATTTACACGTCCTTTTCAAACCCTCTTTGAAACTTATTCAGGATCACAGTCAACTGTTCAAGTTGATATCTTTCTTTGAGACTGACTTTGAGCGGCGATGTAAGATGCACAAACGGCGAGTAGACATGCTGACAGATATGCTAGATGGTCTGAACAGACAACACTTCTTGACTATCTGTAGACAGCTTATGTTTGAACTGGCTGAAACATGCAGGTAAGTTAGTATGTGGGACTACAGAGTTGTGTGTTGGATATAATATTGGGGACCGAGTCAATCTTGAGTTGAAAATTTGACTATGATGATGATTCACAGCATTTATTATGCGCCATTATATTTCTGTTGAAAACATTCAAAGGCGCATACTATACATGTATTATACTGAGTGAGTCAAAAAAAATTTACACCTAGAAAAATGTCAATAAAAAGAAAACCAATTTATAAACCCCAAATTATTTTACATATTCTGAAAGAGTAACTCCTCCCGCATCTTCTGGTACCATTTTTGTGTGGTATGTATTTACGCTTGGATGAACACGGCGCATTGTTGGCGAACATCAATTTTGAATTGTGCAAGAATGGGAGTAAAATCAAAACAACCAAAAACATAGAAAAAAGCAACTTCATCCTGAAAAAACTTTTTAATGAAAACGTATTCCGCTTAATAACTTGGCAGGGGTGTTGTTACATATTTTGACTACATTCTGTATGAAAATGAAATAGATCTGTAGAGTCAGGCATGAGTGAGCACACGTCAAAGACAAAATAATCACTTTTCAAAAGTATTAAGAGGCCTTTTTAGGTCTGTCTGTGGCAATTTACTTTTTGATGTGTACTCATTCATGGTTTACTTGACGAATCAATCTAATTTTCATACAAAATGTAGTCAATATGTCTAACAACATCCCTGCCAAGATATTAAGCGTAAGACATTTTCGTTAAAAAGTTATGCTATTTTAATCAGGATGAAGTTGCTTTTTTCTAGTTTTCTGTTGTTTTGATTTTACTCCCATTCTTGCACAATTCGAAATTGACATGTTCGCAAACAATGCGCCGTATTCATCCAAGCGTAAAGGTATAACACACAAAATTGGTACCGAAAGATGCGGGAGGAGTTACTCTTTCAGAATATGTAAAATAATTTGGGGTTTATAAATTGGTTTTCTTTTTATTGACATTTTTCTAGGAGTAAAGTTTTTTTTGACTCACTCGGTAGTGCCATTCAAAGGCACTATTGAGGAAATATAAGTTCTTTTAATTGTAGGGCTCATATTTTACATTCTAGTACTTTGTTGGTTTTTATTTTCCTTCATAGCATTAATCTCCCTTTATTTCATAAATTGTTCTCTACTCGCCTCTTCCTTTACTGAACAGAGATGAACAAATTTTTCAATTTTATCCAGAGTACATTTCATATTACTAGCAGACCCAGCCTTACATCACACAATTTAAAGTATTAGCCCATGCCCAAACATAATAGAAACGCTATTGTCTTCAGATAATTGGGCCTGCACAATTTATTGAAATTGGGAATCCTTGATCCGCTCCTGCATTCTGCATGTAATCCGAAAGAAATACTAGTATCGGTACCTCATTGTTGATCCTAACAGAGTACTTAGGCCTATTAGCATCCTAAGTCCAGTGTCATACAAATATCCAGTCATCAAAAATTTGCTTCAATTTCTCAATAATGATGTGCAGGTTACACAATTTTTGCTTTGACAGCAATTGCTCCAGGCTTTAATGTGTATAAGATTGTAGCGTTAGGTTTATGGGTTGCAATAGGTTTATGTTAGGTTTGAGGTTTAGTGTAGGTTATAGTGTTGGGTTCAGGGTTAAATTAGGCCATTTGATTAGTGTATGGAATTTACAGCAGAGGGGCAACTTCATGTTTTTTTTTTCTTGTTTTTTTTTCTTTGTTTTGTTTCTGTTGTTTCTGTGTCCTGTATTGTACAGGATGTGTAATCTAGCCTTGCTTTTTGTACCCCTTATGGTACTACTTGAGGATCACCATCAATCACACAAATATTCTTTTGTTTTCATGTTGAAAAGATGTGAAATGTTATCAAAATGTCATGTCCGACACAGCATGGAATCGCCCAGAGCAATTGTCGCTATAGAAAATGTCATAGAATTGGATGTAAATGAATCAAACTTTTTCTACCATACATACAGTGAGATGATGGATCTAAAGATAGCTATAGCTGAGAACCAAAGAGTACCACCGACACCCAAGGTAGCAAGCAAGATCAACTCACTGTAAGTTACGCTCATTACTACCATAATGCTGATTGGTGACTAAAATGCTTTAGACTTATCATTACATTTATTTTACAAATGTTATTTATTTATATTTTACTATCATTCCTTTCATCAACAAAAATAGTATATTTACTTCCCTTAAATTTATAATAGAATATATGTAGTTTTGCAGCTATAGATTATCAAAAGAAGAGATTTGGAGATTTTGTTTCAACATTCCATAGACAAAATATTAATAAACATGTGATACTTGAAACAGGAGAAAAAAGGTAAGATTGAGATACGTAAAAAGAGTATTTTAAAAAGCTTTGTGTCCATGTCCTACAGGAATTCATTAATATTTTGGGGTCTTTATTCTTTCTCCAGGTGCAAGCAGAGTTTAACGTATTACAAAGATTTCATTGGTAAGTGATTTTAACACAGTAAATGTCTGTGCTGCTTGAGATTAGACCAGACATATTAAAGAGTTTTCATGCACTTTGAAATGTTTTCTCCTCTAATGATATTTTAAAGTTGTAAATTTGATATCAAATTTGATATAATCTACTCCTATTATAATGAGCACAGATACAAGATTTTGTTATAATGAGGCAGTTCTTTTAAAGGGAATCTAGTGTAGTGGGAAGGTTTGGGAAAGATGTAGAAAATTATTGTGAGCTTTCCTGTTATTTTCATGAAATATCAGAATATAGAATATAGAATATCGTAATGAAAAGCTCCACAAGAAAAGAATGCTCTTCAAATGCCCTAATAGTCGTAATATGATCCAAAATATACCACACAGCTAACATGTTTGGTTCCCGAACATTTTGTGATGCCCCATGCATGCATTTCTGTGTAAGTGCATGTGACTCAAAGCTGAATTGGGTTAATTTCTTATCATTTGGACAATTCCAAAACCTCACATCACAAAATAATGCTTAGGTGAAATGTTATCAACCTCTCCAAATCACTTTTGGCCGGTGTCTTCCACATTTCAATGTCATGACCAGAACACTAGTTTCACTTTAATCACAATGTCAAACATGTGTCAGTATTATGTGTATTCAGTATAACCAGATTTTATTATTACAAGATTTGGCTTGGTCCTGAACAACCCCTTAGAACAGGAGTGGACAGCTCGTTATCATTGGTTACCAGGGGGGGGGGGCATTTCATCAAAGGACTTGTCGGACATTTTATCCGACAAATTTGCTCTTAGCCAATCAGATGCAAGCATTTCAGTAGCTTATAACAGTTTGTCGGATAAAACGTCCGACAAGTCCTTTCATGAAACACCCCCCTGGTTACGGTTACCATCTTGCCCATGTAATATCCAAATAGTCAAACCTGACATTAAACAGTTCTGTAAGAAATATTTATACAGTGTAATATTTATGATGTCATCTATTACTTTGTTTTATCTTGAACCAAACATATATACTTTAGATTCGACAAAGGATCACGAGGGAAAGCTGCCTGACAAGTTTGAGAGTGATGTCCTGAGGCCAGTCTTAGTAGCTTACTTCTGTATTGGTAGACTGTGAGTTTAGATGCAGTTTGTTATCACCCATCATACATACATAATACTTTACATACAATGTAGGCAAGAACCATTCCAAACCGACAGCATACTGTACAAAACATTACATTGCCTTAACTTGCAAGTCAGTGGTGGGTTTATAGTTAGTCTTGAGTTGATTAAAGACAAAGAATAAACTTGTTGATGAAGATGAAATTCTACTCTGCTCCTCTTTACAACCTGTCATCTTATTTGGAAGAAACTAGTAAATTTCTAGTTCAGGCACTTTATGATTGACATCCCAAACAATTTCTTGTCCTCTTTATAGGGCTGAGCCAGATATTCCCCCTCCTATTTCTGAAGCCTAAAACAATCCCAATCTATTAGGTATAATGATATACTAATGCCTGCATCATTCTTTATGATCTCCAGTATTAAGATGAATCAATGGATATTGCATTAAAGCTGTCAAATGTCATAGATTACTGGTTCGGAAAAGTATGAAGTGTCCCAGAAATCCTGCAACATATTATAATAATCATCCAAAAATGACGTGAATAGATTAATGTTTTGAAAATTTAGAAGTAGAATTGATGTATATAATGCCTCTTATGTTTATATGTGATATAAGTTCTTAATCTCTGTCTTCCTACAGATATTCTAAGTTTGTAACACCCAGCCCTCCAGAAAGGTTAGACTATCTACAGCAAAGGTGAGTAAGAGAATAAATCAAGCCTAAAGACTTACCTCATAAAGGAAACTTATGGCTAGTGCATATGTGTTGTCCTGTCAAAGACTGTACAATTATTGTCATTTAATTTGTAATTTAAGTTTTTTATCTTAGTTGTTGATATGTATTAACTTTGTTAATTACTATGCTCAAGTGTTGTGTTTTTGTTCCCCTTGGGTGCCTTTTTAGGCAGAAAAGTACACTTTACAGATTTAGAATGATTATTAGTAGTAGTATTAAGGAGTTTAATGTTTATTTCATCATTACAAAATTGGTTTTGGTTTTAACGCACAAAAATAGTGGAATTGATCAACATCTTATATTTTTAAAGTGTTGATAGGAATTGTCACTGCTCATCATTGTTATTCTATTTGAATTGATTGCTTTCTATGATGTTAACAAGTCACCATATTTTACACGTAGTATCTCACCAAGTAATCAAATTAAATCTTTGAACTTGTAACCTCCTGTATTTCAGCTTGGACCATTACAAGGCAGTAGTAGAGTATGTGGAGAAGAACCCTGATCACAAAGATACCGTCAAGGTGAGTCAGGTTTTTACTCCTCAAGTGTTCTCATTTACTGTATTATTAAAGTGTAATGTGGATACCAATCACATAAATGATTTTGAATGTATATTAAAAGATTCAGTGCCTAAAAAGAGTGTATTTTGTAGGAAATGGTGGGTCATTTGATAACAATTGTGTCTGAGAACGACTGAATAAATTTCAAGTATTTTTTAAAGACCGCCTTGGTTTTTACAGAGAACACAAGTATAGGTGACAAAACTATTGTAAATAAGATTTGTTTAAAACTGATAATAATCCAATTTCATGACAGGTGACCCATATATTTTCTAATTTTCTCCATAATTCTTAATTTGTAAACATGCTCCATGATTTCACATATTATTAAAGACTTTTCTTTTGTTTTAATGTCGCTTTTAGGAGGAACTAGACCTTTGTCGAGAAATGACTGAACTGATTCCACTGAGGATGGCTAATATCAGAGGAGAAATCCAGATGAGATAGAGTCTTCCAGGATTCATGGTTCTTCACATCAACATCTTGCTCAGCAACACCTGTGTCATTCACATTTAAATCGCTTTCTCAAGAGGGTAACAGCCAGCCACCATGATAATACACTTGAGCATGGACAACATTGCTATCTATGTAATTCAATTCCCCCTGTCAGCAGTCCCGTGGCCAAGACACATATAAAGAGCCTGTCTTGCATTAGGCAATCGTTCCAATCGTCTGTTAGTTCGCAAATTGTCGCCTCTGTCGCCAAAAGAAAGCGTAGGATAATATACAGATATTGACTGATGGGGTGTGTAATATACCATTCTTTGGACCACCAGATTTATATTTTCCCAAAGCGCGAAGCGCTGAGGGAAAATATGATCACGAGGGAAAATATGATTCCTTTAGGCGGTCCAAAGAATGTTGTTTTACACACCCCATCAGTCAATATCAGTTAGATAGCCTTGATGGTAATTATGGCATGGTAGGCCTGCGTGTATGTTTCTTAAATGAACATTGTCAGTAGACTCTAATTTCTATAAATAGATCTAGATTCAACCATTAAACTAAAGCCCGTCTCACACTGCGATTTGCTGCGATGCGATATTTGAGAAAACTGTTATATTATTTGATGTGGACATTCAAACAAGGAAATAAATGCTGTCCAAAGTTCTTGGTATTCCTGTGAATAATAAAATTGTAATTCACGGCTATTACAAACCCCCTTCTCTGTATAAAATCAAATTGTTTCTATATCGCAGTGACGTCACAGCGATCTTGCAATTTTAAGCTAATTTGACATTTACTCCCAATTAACGGATCGCATTTTCTGCATCTCATAAGATAATTTTGAATGTTGCAATTTGTCACATTTAAGGAAAATTGCCATTTGTTCCAAAAATCGCATCGCAGCAAATCGCACAGTGTGAGGCGGGCTTAACAAAATAAAGTGCATATGAATTTACCTGATCCATTTCTTGCAGAAATTGCAATTGATTCCAAATATTCCAACACAGTTAGATCCAATATCAGCATCAAGGAAAACAGTTCATCATGGAACTCTTTGCGTAACATTGGCCATTTCCTTGCCTCACCTCTGCATAGAATGACTGAACGCACTCGCATAACTCTTGCTCCGAGTATTCCGTCTCCACTTTTCCAAAGTCAAAAGACTTTGCCCTGCAGTAGCAACTGAATATGTCTATCGCCTGTTTCACCACATTTTTAGTAGATTTAGAATCCTTATCGTCCAAAAGCTGATCTAATTCCTCTTGTAACAAGTTAAACAAAGGCCAGCATCAGTATGTTTGGCACCGATTAATGTAGCCTGTCTTCTCTTAGATTGTGGCCTGGCAGCGTATGTTTTAGAACGGATTTTGCTGGTCGTATGTTGCCTGCGTATGTTGCCCAACGATGGAATCTGCCTGGTTACAAATCTGTGACAATGGAGGAAGAACCGGCTTTAGCAAATAAATGATGCAATGGCTAGCCATAATATATTGCCCTTGATCAATGGATGATAATTATATGTCATCTTAAACAAATATATACTCAGTAGTACTTACAAGTGCAATCGGGAGTCTCTTTTGCTTGAGTTCGGATGATTGTGTTGTCGGCGTATTTGATAATACTAATGTTATCTCTATCAGCTTGACAGTTATTTGTTTATAAAATAAACAAAGTCGGGGACAATTTGCTTCTCATTGTGCACCATTTTGGGTATGTTGCTCAATGCCGCTTCCTGAGCCTAGGTAACCTCAAGCGCTTCCTTGAAGGTATAATCTTTGGATAAGATTTTCTTTTGTGTAGCACTGGAGAGCAGTCCCACAATGAACCTATCCCATAGAGCCTCCTCCAGTGTATCCCAGGAAACTGATATGATGATGGCAGTTACTTTAATTCTGAGACAAATATGGAAACTGACTGGCCTTGTCCCTGCTGTGTATTGTGAAATAAAAATTGTCAATGGAAAACATGAACCATAGCAAAGCGTCAGTGTAGAGTGATCATTGAGCGCTTGACCGTAACGCTGGCCATCGCCTTGCGTAATGTCCATAAGGCAGAAATCAACTTTTTATTGCAGTAAGATCGTAAAATATTCAAAGAATAGTGAATGACATCTTTAGTTCTGGAAAACTAAAGACCATTCAAATTCATTATACAGGCTTAGCAAGAGATATTCAACTTGAGTGTTTCACAAAATGCCTTTGCAGCTTTATGTGCATGGTGGCATGTATCTCCATCAATATCTAAGGGACGTGGAGCCGTGTTGGTCTTCATATGTGTTTCCAATCAGTCCTGGAACCTTCCACTCACAGCTCTCAATGAGTAGTGAGATCAGGCTTTCTCAAGGAAGCTTCATTTCATCAAACACTTTAACAAGCTCATCAGAAAGTGTTTCGTTCTCTACTTTAATGACTTCACTGCTTCCTGGACTTTGCTGTAGTTACAGACTAGAACTGACAAAGCATGTTTGTTTTGTTTGGATGGTACATTCATCTATGCTCAACGAGAAGAATAAAGATTATGTTGAAGTGATAGTCCAGTAGATTTCTTCTCATGTTGTGCTCTTTAATGAAACTACTGAATTTGATTTTGAACTTGTCCTTAATCTCCTGACTGTTAATTTGCCACCTCTGGTATATTCAGTACCTCTATCTTCTCTGCTAATTCCAATTGGATATTCAAGAGAAGTTCACCCCTACTTACCAAAGCAGCCCTTCATCGAGGATCCTAAGATGCCTTCCATGCAGCCACCTGAACCCCTCAGCATCCTGGAAGAGGCTGGGAGAAGGATAGATCTGTCTAACATACAGCAAAGGATCTTTAGCAAAACCAGCGTTCCTCGTAAGGACGAGGCTGGTGATGATGCGTAGTATGACGTCCTCGTCGATGTCGTCGGGTCAGACTAGGTCAACTATACCTAGCAGTATCTCTGATAACCAGATCTACATGGGTCTCTCTAACTACAGGAGGGAAGTGGAATTGGGAGGGGGCAGCTTATCTCTTACTCAATCGTTGCCAGAAATCTTCCTCCAAGCCAATATGAATAAGCTAACTATGAATTATGCATTAACAATCAATCTATCTCCTACCTAAACTTCGTGGGCCGCCTAGATCTACCTCTTCTTCGTTGCAGAAAAAAATGTTTGGCTCTTTATTCATGACGAAATATGTTCTCTACATTTCATCACTGGTTGCCTCCAGTAGCTTCTTCCTTTGGACAAGCCCGTTTTTCAGATAGGCGGTTTCTGTAACCCTCCTATGTACAACCCTCAGATTTATTCTCCTTATTTTCCATTCAACTGTGGATTTGCCTTCCCCTCTCTTTGCCCGCTGACAAGCATGAATGAGCGGTCCAGTAGCATCCGATTTGGGGTCCAGTCGAGCGAGTCGAAACAGTCTTGCATCCACCAGGGATGACGACTGATTGCTTTGCTCCAGTGTTTGCGTTTATGCTACTATCTCTGCAATGATGCCATCCCATATAGGACCAGTCTCCCAGGTTTAGAGATCAATCTCTTGCAATTCAATGCACTCGTTTCAAAGAAGGGAACATACAGGTATACTTTTAAGATGACCTGCACCGAGTTTGAATCTGGAGTCGTTCATCAGATTTTTGTTGATGACCATGCTGTGCTCCCTCTCTTTGAAGGAAAAGTTGTAGGTTAAGTGAAACATGGTCACCACCACTGAGCAACATCCACATCGTCATAGCAACCCGTTCCATCCCAGCAAGATGCGATCCAATGTGGAGATAATTTTATGTTGTAAGCTTTTCGAAAGTCAAAAAAACATTATTCCCTTTTCAATTTTAACTTTGCAATGAGTCTTACAATTTCTGTCGCTGATCTTTTTAAATAAATCCAGGTTGGTCATTGGATACAATTTATGAAATTATTAGTTTAATGATATGGGACGCCTATTTCCCAGACATGCATTATTACCTTTTTTGTCCAACATTATAAGAATTGCTTGTCTTCGAGTCAAAGACTGTGTACCTTCTTTGCAACTTTTATTGAGACTACCTTCAATGTATTAACATGCCTTTTTTATCTTATCCATATGCACTGTTTAGCATATTTCATACTAAATTCCTTTATCTGTATTTTACACATTGTCTTGGGAGTTCAACAAACTTCATGCTTTCCATCACAAAATGTCTGTATGTCAAGATGTCATACATGTATGTTGCTATAGTCTTTTGCAGCCTTCTTGCTTTTGCCATGTTTATTTATTTGGTATAAATTTTTACATTGAACATGTTATTGAATGTTTGAACTCCCTCTCAAAAGGTCTTTAGTTCTTGTTGTAGTGTGTTGCAGCCTTGTTGCATTCTGTCCAGTGTCTTTTCATCAAAGACCATCTTGTGACAGACAAATTTCTTTGAGAGGGCATACACCTTCTGAGTGAGGACATCAGAGAGGACAGAAGTTGAGATATTTGGTCTGAATTCTGAGACATTTTTCATCCAAAAACGGGACACAAGGATGCGTGACCAGAGTTCTTTGCCATATCTCTGCTTTACTAATCGTGGGAAAGTCAGGGTGCAAAAGGCAAGGCCACTGTAAGACAATGACATTCTCAATGTAGGAGTTACAAATGCAACTCTTCATCTTCGAGGACAGGCTTCATGTAGGTGAACTTGTAAAAGTCATGATTATGACTGATTGTTATTCAATACATATCAAAATACATAACAGACCATTGTTATCCTTGCAAGATTTGGTTCAAAAACCATTACACAAGATGCAATTTGGTCAATTGAAATAATTAGTATGATGCCTTTACACATACCTGTATTCCTTTAAAAATGGCCTGAACCATATAAAATGTCTCCTTTCTCTAGCATAGCATTGTAAAATTTTTTGTTTTGAGAGCAAAGAAGAGTCCGTCGATGTTTTGTCGTATTCAGTTCTTTATGTTTTGCAAAGTCTAGATGGGCCTTGTCCTCTATTGCTAAAACAAAATTGTTGCAAAGCATGGTATTCCATAACACTACAGCCAGGTGTCCAGAGTGTACAAATGTTTGATAGTTCTGCTATTGAGTTTCAGGAGAAAAACCCCTAAAGAACGTGATGGGAACTTTCAATTTGACTTTGTGTGCCTCCATGAAGACACTGTTTCTGTAGTTCTCTCTCTGAGAGGTGAACAAATGTTGGCAAGATGCACTGAAGTATTGGTTCCTGTAAATTGCCATGATGCTTGTAGTCGTTACTTCCCTAAGATTTGTCACGATGCCATCCACTCCCTGACCTTTTACCTGTCGGGCAGTACTGATATTATTGTTGCGAATCTGAAGAGGCGCGATGGTAGGGAATTGCCATAATCCCAGACTTCATAATGGTCAATTTTGTCATCTTCCATCAAGTCGGTCCTCTTCACTGTTTTACGAATTACATGATCATAGAAAGTCTGCACGCTGTCGATGCGGTCTTCAGTCAAACAACCCTTTCCACAGATCCCTTTGCCATCGGACAGTGTATTGCATGTCCTTGTTTCCTTTTTGTTAACTGAAGGAGGTTTTTACCTGCCCTCTTTTGCATGTGGCCAACACATTCTCTCTTATTTACCAGCTGATTCATACATGGTGTAATTTTTTTAATTTTTATGGTAGCATAATGTTGATGAATCTCCATCCCCAACCATAGATGTATAGTAGGCACTGCGATCTTTTGACAGAAGTGCTTTCAAATGCACTATGCACCCTCAGATTCCATCGTTCTAGATGAACCTTCATAGTTGATGTTTCATACTTGTTTGTCCTTCCAGGCATCATATTCTTACTCTGGAGTACCCTTTCTCCCTTCCCACATTGTACGTCCTTTGCATTGTTTACAAAGTACTTCAATGTCCAATATTTGACATATCTGTAGAAATAACTGCCACTATCCCAAAGTTCGATGAAAATCCACAGTGGGACCATTTTTTTTGGAGAGCAAAACTTGTAGCAATCTTCATGCTTCTACTGGTACCTATGAACGGGACCTTCATGCAAACCACAGACATCTGCAAGCACCTTTTTGTTCTTGAAAGCTCTCCTAGCTGCGTTTCCATCGTTTGTATTGCCTGCACCTTGTGTTGGTTCATCAACTTTGATTCCTAGCTCTGCTTTGAATTGATCATGGAACTCCTGTTTGTTCCTCTTGACCTCTTCTTTTTCTTCAATCGAAGAAATGCACCATGCGCCATTTCTTAACCTTGGTCCGGTATGCGATATGAAGTAGCATCTCAAACCATCTAATCAATTTGTGGAGAGGCAAAAGGCCATATATGTAGGTCTCCTCATCTGATCAAGGCATCTCTTCCATGTTGTTGAACTCTGTTGGGGTTGCGCAGCAAACGTAGCATCTTACAGAAAATTTTGTTTCGGTGAGTGCATTGATGACCTTTCGATCAACCATCTTGAGATGAAGTTCATAGTTGACCTTAATGACTGTGACTGTGTTCAAATCTGCTTCCACTTCGTATGTAATATCAAGGGCAACATCCATTGGTTGCAGACCATTAATCTCCTGTCTAATGGACACATCAACATCATGGCTTAATTCTGTGGTTTCTTTAGCAAAGTTGAGGCGGAAAGGTTGGCAGAAAATTGTTGATGACGGTACAGGATTCTCCTACAATGTATTGTCACCCTGTTTAAGTTCTTTGAAGGTCTCCAGTGTGTCAATATCCCTCATACCTAAAACATTGTATCTTTTATATTCATCTGAGGCGTGATATCCCATTACCTTTTCACCTTTTCATTTTGAAGTTTTATCTGTGTACAATGTAGTGTCTTCTATCTCTGAAAACTCACATGCTATCTGCTGTTGTGAAACACATAAACGCTGAGTGTTCATGTTTTCCATTGTCGACTTCGAAGGTCGTCTCTCACATTCTTTACCTTACGTTGTGAATTACACTGTATACATCGTAACACTCTTATTATATTTTCCCTCCTTGCTTGTAACACTGCAACATAGAAACGATGAGTGCTCCTGATGTTCTTGACGAGGTGAATTCCGTCGCAATAGTACAAGGCGTGCAACAGTTTGCGTGATCCTCCGTTGTAATAAAATAACGAGTGTTTCGTGAATACGGAGACGATGCTAAAAAAACTCGCGAAGGTTGATGCTCAGTCGTTGGAAACAAGAGAACAATTAATTTGCATGTCCATATCCATGACCAATATCACAATAAATAATGATAATTGGCGAATTAGACAATGGTGATCCAAAAAACTTTGATACCAGCAACAAATTCCCCTTGAAAATTTTTTCACAAGGCAAAAATAGACGATTTGTATCGCGACCCGCGAACGAACATTCGCACACACATGTTCAAAGATGCTAGCTCGCCTGTGCGCTGCGCCCGGCCACACTGGCCCGGGCAGCTCAGGGGTATGGTACCAGCGCCAGCACGATCATGCTATACGGGGCCTGAAGCTCTGCAGTGCTGAAATTGCTCACAATTAGAACCACGAGGTGCAATATCTATGGTAGCACTAAAGATACCAAATCAGAAAAAAGCTTGGATTTTCAAATTTGGGTAAAAATGAAGGAAAAAATCGGATGCCTTGCTAGGAAAATGAAAAAAAAAAATTCAGAATTTCGTTTTAAAATTGGAGATTCGTCGTATAGCGTACGATATGATATATGCAAACTCATTGGGGAATCCCCGGATATCTTTGTTTGTTTAGAGTGAGGTCAACTAGCCACTGTCAGCAGCTTGCCGTTCAATATGTACCGATATATTTTTATCTCGCCGCTGTGAGCGAGAGAGTTAATGTAAAAGTCTGTCTCACCGCCTTGAGTACCGGTAAGTTCTTTTTAGTCCTGACAATCTGGAGGTGATGTATAGTGATCCCCATTCTTGATGCAAGTCCATACATAACACAAGAGGGTGCACTGCTTCTTTAAGCTATATAACACTGTCGTATTATTTATAGATGTTTCCAGTAAATTTCTTTGGCCAGAACCTATTTGAATTCTCAGGTTTTTGTAGCCGACAATATCAATAAGTTCATAGAAGTACATATACCATGCTCACCATTTTCCCCTTGACGTTATGACAACCTAACAACTGACAACAGGTTATGCATTAAAGCCACTGAAAATCAGCAAGTCGATGTACGAACGACACTAATTTTGAGTTGCACTGGTGATTCTTAGAGGTTCGGCACTAGCTATCCTCTATGCTGCAAGCTGCGGTATTCACCTTAATGGGACATGTCCAACAGTTTCTAGATATTGCTAACAAAATTCACCAAAATTTCCGCTGACTGGCGACAATCTACAATGACATCTAAGCCCGGGGAAGTAAGGTCTATGCACACTGGCCTCAACTTTATGCCTCCCAAAATTTACTAATATGCTAAAACTCTTTCGCATTTTTTTTTTTTTGTGATCGAGTTGACCATTGCGAACTAACAGGGGAACATGGTACCTTCCTGTCCAGAAATTCCACTTTTACAATATCTTTGATTATGTCCTTAGATCAATTACCCGGTACATATTCCCACACAGACTAAGACATGCATATGTACATGTATCTACATGTAGTGTTACTGTTCTACAATTTTTTTGATGTACATGTAAATGTGTTGTTCATTAAAGATACATGTATGCTCATAAAACTGCAGGACTTTTTTTTTACTAAGGGTTATTATAATTTAAATAACCCTGTGACTCAACACAGTTTATGGCAACTCGGAATGTCTGTACTTAATATTAAAGAAAAATGGCTGTTTGTAAATTTGTGATAGTAATTTGCAGTGAAAAAAGTTTAGTATTTAGAAAACCACTGGTACATGTATATGAAAAATGTGTGTGCAATTAATAAACTAAGATAAAGATAAAAAGTTGTATTACTTTTCTTTCTTTTTTTTGCATTGAACACCAAGATATGAGAGGGGGTGTGAAAGAGAGACAGAGAGAGACAGAGAGACAGAGAGAGAGAGGAGAAGAGAAGAGAGAGAGAGAGAGATAGAGATAAAGAGAGAGAGAGAGAAAGAGAGAGAGAGAGAGATAAAGAGAGAGAGAGAGGGAGAGAGAGAGAGAGATAGATAAAGAGAGAGAGAGAGAGAGAATATAGATCAATGTGAAATACATATTATACATGTACAGTGCATCCAAGAAATCAAAGTATGCCAAACTTTGAGAGCATTATATAAAAAATTTATAACTGACAGGACACTAATATTTATTCTACTTTTAATAAAGAGTAACCCATATTCTATCCAGTAATACCAAGCTTATAACTATATGTATACTGCCATGAATAACTAAGCACTTCAGCTTTTGAAAACCTTTGTTAAAATCGCCTTGTACTATGATTGGGCAGAAGCTACTCATGGCTTCCTTAACGTTTATTCATTGTTTGAGGTAAGCCTTCCCGAGCCCATCACAGGGGACAAAACACTTTGTTGCTTGTGCCCAAACTTGGTACAAGGAGATTTTGACAGTTTTATAAAAGCTGAAGTGTTCAGTCATCCATAACAGCATATTAATAAATTCAGCACCAATGAACATAATATGAGTTACTCTTTAACATGAAATAATGATTGTGGTTTCAGGTCTGTCAGGCTTGATGCTTAGGTACTTTACACTTAATATCAAGTTATTTACATTAATTGGACATTTTCAAGACAAGGCTCTCAGGGTTGGGGACACTTTTCTCTTGGATGCACTGCATTCCAAGAGGCGTAGAACCTGTAAATGCAGAAATACTTTAAATGAGATGAGGACAACTTCAGAAGAATAACAAAAAACAAGACAGTACTTTCAACAATATTTGCTACATTTAGGTGCATTTAATGGAGTCTTTCTGTTTTTACTGTAAAAACAATTTTTTTTGAACATGTACACCACATATACTTGACCACATAAAGCTGCTATACATTATCTCTTTAACGTCATAATATCTACACCAATATATCCAATATTAATCGTCGCCCAAGAGGCTCAAAATCAAAATTTGACCCCAAATTATAAGAAGAAATATGCAAGTTCAATTGGTAATATACCAATAGACAAAAACTAAATATAGAATCTATAAATTTTCTGATAATCTATTTCATTCACCATTTTATTGAAAGCCACATCATAGAGAAAGATATGAGTAATCAAATCACAAAATATATAGTAAGTAGATTGAAAACAAGACTCAGACGGATTTCATATCGGCCCTTACACACACACACACACACACCCTCTA
This sequence comes from Paracentrotus lividus, assembly GCA_940671915.1. Lineage (NCBI taxonomy): Eukaryota > Metazoa > Echinodermata > Echinoidea > Camarodonta > Echinidae > Paracentrotus > Paracentrotus lividus. The sequence continues at coordinate 53,319,773 of CALNVZ010002100.1, read as the reverse complement.
TGAATAATTTAAAATGTAGTCTAAAATGTGATTGTGCTGATCGCTACCCTACAACATATCAAAATCATAGAAGAAAAAGAAATCAAAACATCAATTAAAGAAAAGAAATTAGTAATAAACATGGACAAAAAAATTAAAACAGTGATTAAACAAATAATTCCAGAAGGTAAAATAACCTTGAATCATTGAAGAAATAGGCAGGTCCATGGTTTTATACAGAATTTGAAGGATACATTTATAAACAGCTCTTTACAAAGGTTTACCCACAATGTTATGTTCTGTGTTTGCCATTTTTTATGAAAGACTGCTTTGCATTTACATTTATATTGATTGAATTAGTTCCACATTTCAAACAAAAACTAAGAGATGTACTTAGTGTGTTAAATACATCATTGAACATTAACTGGCACATAATTTTATTTAAACTATATTGCGCTTTAATATTCATATTTTATGCTTGTTGTATAGTGGAATATATCGTTTTTATCTTTTTATGTGCATTGTCATGATTGTATGACGCGAATAAAGAAGAAATTGAAATTGAAATTGAAATTGAAATATCTAAGAAGGTTTGGCGTGATATGCATTACATATTGTGATGTTCAGAATAATACATTTTTATTTTAATATACCACATAAAAACAACCTTTACTTGTGCCAAGTGTATAGAGATGTGCATAATTCTACATGATGAATACTTTACAAAATTGCAGAGGCATATGGGGTGTACTTGCACTTTTCATACATACAGTTAATTTATAGCAACGTGTTTCTCAAAATTGTCCACAATAACATGTTTGTACATGATTGAAGAAAATATTATCAATAATACTATGAATACAAATGAACATACATTGATTGGAGCTAAATGGATTATACTCAAATTGTCAATATACAATTTAACATTTTTTGGGGTTCATGTTATTAAAAAAATTTGTGTGAGTACTGTTTTTTTCTTCAATACCATTATCAACTACTTTGTTGTAAATGGAGGTTAAAAGATAAGATAGAAAGAAATTGAATTCAGTTATGTTTATTACATGTAGATTACAAACATACATTATTTATAATTAAAGTTGATTTGTTTTCAGGTCTATAAGTCTTGCAAAGTTTGTCATATAAGAGAGATTTCGTTTCATAAAAGAGATATAATTAGCTTTGAAACCAAACATCTACTGGTAAATATTAATAGATACTGAATAATTAATATCTCAATTCAAATCTATGTATGTTAAATTGAATGATACAAAAGATTGCCATATACTAGCTTTTGGCTTGCTAGAAAAACTATGAACCTCTACCGGTAATCTAAAATAAATATATGTTCAGATTTCTACCAATTGTTTTGTTTGCAGCCATCAAACACAATATGTTACTTTATATTTTCATGAAATTGAGGAAGGTTTGGTAAAATAGGCTGTTTAGAGGAAATAAAACAAACATAAAATTTGTCTACACAACATCACATCAGCATTTTATTAATCACAACATCTTATAAAAATAATTCTTTCTGTGAAATGATATATTTTGGGATCACACATACATGATAACTCTGTATATAACTGAAACAAATATACTACACTCATTGTGAATACAATCATAAATTGTTTATACAATTCAAATCAAGAATTAAATTTGAAAAAAAAAAAAATATCCTTACAAAGGAATGTCTTTTCTTTTCAACTATATAATTTATACGATGATCTTGAAGTCATAAATACTGTCCAATTTACAGACTAAAACCAATTCCCACGAATAACACATTTTGCTCATAAAACATTCAAAACAAAAAAGAAATATGAGGTGAAACAGTCAGTGTTTATTCCACAAAACAAATCAGCTAAAAGAGAAAAGAAATCAATATATACAATAGTTCTGGAATGCATTTGTGGCAAAAAAAGTAAGAGAAAGAGGATATGAGCAGAAGAAGATAAGATACAGAAATTTTCATGGTTATTGAGAAAGAGAGTGAAAATGAAAAAGAGGGAAATAGAAATAGAACTCCAGATTTAAATAATAACTGACCACAATCATGACTTTGATCTTTTTCCATCAAATAAGATTTACTGGAAGCACTGTTTGACCTTGGCATTTGATGAGCTGAATAATTTCTCAACCTCTAAACAGTTCATGTAAAATAAACATCAGACTATAATCAAATATTCAACAAAAAAACAAGTAATTGACATGATAATACAGGACAATGAAACATTGTATAAGCCATCCTGTGCCAAGAAGTGGGATATTTATACAAATCACAGGTGTCAAAAGGAATCTCTCCAGTAAATACCCAAGGCTGAAATGTTTTGTCTAGAATAAATTAAGCGTGTCTGACAAAAAATCTTGTCGTTTTGAGGAAACATAATCCAAAGTGGCTGGTAAATATATCTGCATATTATTTTGATGTGCACATGTCACTTCTAACAAGCCAATAAAGCTTGTCACATTAATAATTTCAGGCTACTGTGCATCAGTGAAAGTGCAATTCTATTATCAAGTATGCAATGAATATGTAGCGACCATAATAATATGCCACATTTGATAACATTCGTAGACTATTAATTCAATTAGGGAAATCCATGTCAGCCTTGTTTAATATGTGATGATATAGGACATTGGCAACATCAATGACGAAAGCACATTTCTTGTACAACTCATTTCTATCAAAGCTCAAATCTATAAAGACGGCCGTATCTAACAGAAAATTGAAATTTACGCTATAATTGTGCTATATCTAGGTTTCCTTATTCTCCTCTGTCTACATTGTCATATGGTTCACAAGTTAGCCAAATTGAAAATGAAAGCATTGTCTAATGATTGTGATTTATTGGTATTGCATTCATTATTTTCAGACAATATATCACATGTCGGAGACACCTTCAGCAAGCTGTAAAGTGATCTTGTCAGACAATGCTGCTACCTGAAGCAAACTATATATATATTTCATACTCTACAAACAAGATCAAGCTAAACTATCTAGTTTGCTTTCCACCGAATACAGCTTATCCTATATAATGTAAGTTTTTTATATCAGTATACATTCCTTCCTTAGTTAAATTTGGCAGAACTTGATGAATATGTTCCATTGTCCTGTATTTTATGATTTTTTTTTCATATACCTACTAATATGTGATATTAAACATGACAACAATACACATAGATGGATGGCATGGTTGGAGATATGGCAACAACATTACGCCTCATTCTTTGAGTTTAACTCAACATAAGAGTACAGATAGAAGCATGATGCTTTTAATAAACCACAATATTGTATTTTCTGTGCATGAGATATAGTTAGAATATAACACATATTAGCTTTAAAATGGGTAAGCTAGAAAAGAAACAAACCAGAAACACCAGAATCCAATGAAATACAGCTAGTATATTACTCTGTTGATATATTATCATGATTCAGTGACGGCTGGGAAACATCCATGGAGCAAGTATTCTCCGGTAGATTATCTTAGTACCTGATCATATCCAAACGTGAGCCGAAATATGAGCATATCTAATACTTGTAGAACGATTTATTCATCATATGCACTATCGCAGAGTCTCATATGAACACCACAATATGCTCAGAGTTTTTTGAGGAAGTCCAAGTGAAATGCGCTTGGTATCGTAATCTCGTTCAGCTCTACGCTTGAAGGGTTATACGGGAACGTTACGGGGAATGTGTGCTTGGCGTCGATAAGAAGCTGTGACTCGCGCTTGGGGTCATCTCGTGTTCCCAGACGACCTTGTACCTTTCGGATGAATGCGATCTCGGTTCTCTTCTCGTATTCATCCGGTGTGTACAGGTTCAGGATCTTGATGATCTGATGAAATAATATGGTGATTGTATAATTAATGGAGATTGTTTAATTAATAGAGGAATATTATTATACAACAGATTCATACATACAGTCATTGTTTATTCATTGCATTGCATGGCATTTTCTATAAAAATCGAAATAATTTTACATGTTGAAGAATTAAATAATTTTCTTAGTAATATTTTTTATTTGTTTTTCAGCAACCTAAAGTTGCAAACATTGTATGTGTGTGTGTGGGGGTGGGGGGGGGG
>CALNVZ010002100.1:53280898-53315682 GCA_940671915.1 Paracentrotus lividus | reverse complement strand
CGTGGGGGGAGGGTTATTATCGCATAATTTCCACAACCCAACCTGTGTTTGTTGTAACGAATGATTTGGTGGTCAATTCTTAGGCAGTTTCAATTCTATTAAAAGTATCTCCACACAATCCTGTATGGTATGCGTCTTGAAATAAAGCCTAAACAAAACCTTTATAGGTAAATGGTGAAACACGGTTTAAAAGAAGATAAAACTAGATGAATCTTCGACCGCGCACGGTCGGAAGGCATGCCTTCCGTATTGCCACATCGGAAAAAAAAAGGCAATCCCATGTTGAGTATTTTACATCCATTTATAACATGACATCTTTGAGATATTGACCCAAACTATTAAAGTTGTATCATCAGAATTATTTCCAACTCAGGAAGGATGGCTACTGATGTAATAAAAAGGATAAACATGTTTAAGTTGATTGTCAAAGGTCCTTCGAAATTAGCACAAACGAGTCATTTACATAAATAACCAGTGACGCTTTGATGTCCTGACCTCAAAAATCTAATCAGTTCATCTTTTCCTCCCACATGACCCAAGTTTGAAGTTGATCCATAAAAACGGTTCAGAAGTTACAGCAAGAACGTGCCATTTCATGTATACAATGACGTCTGTGACCCTTGACCCTTTTACTTTATGACCTCAAAATATAATAATATTTCCCTACCATATGCACACATGACCCAAGTTTGATGTTCATCCATCAAACTGTTCTTAAGTTATCGCAAGAACAAGCCATTTTCACGTACACAATGTCCTCTGTCCTCATGACTCTAAATTCTAATCAGTTATTGTTCCGTCCCATATGCACATATGACCCAAGTTTGAAATTGATCCGTCAAACGGTTTTTAAGTTTATTGCGGAACAAGCCATTTTCATGTACACAATGACCTCTGTGACTTTGACCTCATGACCCCAAAATCTGATAAGTTCATTGTCCCTCCCATATGTAAATATGATTTCAAGTTTGAGTTGATCCTTCAAACGGTTCTTAAGTTATCGCACAGAACGAGAGCCATTTCACGTACACAATGACCTGTGACCTTTGACTCATGACCCCAAAATCTAATAAGTTTATTGACCCTCATATATGCACATATGACCCAAGTTTCAAGTTTATCCCTCAAACGTGTTCTTAAGTTATCACGAGAACAAACTATTTTTATGTATACAATGACCTCTGTGACCTTTGACCTTTGACCCAAAAATCTAATCAGTTTCATTGCCCCTCCCATATGCACACATTACTTAAGTTTGAAGTTGACCCGTCACACAGTTCTTAAGTTATTGCGAGAACGAACCATTTCATGTATACAATGACATCTGTGACCTTTGACCTTTGACTCATGACCCTAAATCTAATCAGTTCATTGCCCCTCCCATAGCACACATTACCCAAGTTTGAAGTTGACCCGTTCAAACGGTTTTTAAGTTATGGCAGAGCGAGCCATTTTCATGCATACAATGACCTCGTTGACCTTTGACTTGACCTCATGACCCTAAAATCTAATCAGATCATTGTCCCTACCATATGCATACATGATCCAAGTTTGAAAGTGATCCGTCAAACGGTTCTTAAGTTATCGCGAGAACGAAAACGGGACGGACGTACGGACGGACGTACGGACGACGGACGTAGACGGACGGACAACCCGAAAACATAATGCCTCCGGCACCACCTTCGGTGGCGGAGGCATAAAAAGGTCTTTGTAAACACGGACTCTTTCTCTACAAGGGGTTGCCTATTAAAGGTGACACGACATCTGATCCTGTGACAATTGCTCTGAGGTACATGTATAGGGTTAGGGTTGCAATAGTATAGTTTATAGTGAATGCATGAGGGACAATAGTTGTTTCTAAAGCTCGAGGGGGCCTTCCATCCAGCTTATGACCCCGAGGCTTGCCGAGGGGTCATAGCTGGATGGAAGGCCCCGAGAGCCTTTAGAAAACAACTATGCCCGAATATTAAGGCAGTCACTATATATTATATAACGAAGAAAAAATCTGACATGTTTGTTTTTCTCGTCATACGTCCATTTAGCTGAGGGGTCATAGTAGGATGGAAGGCCCCCCAGTCAGGCTTTAAAACAACTACAGTTGTATGCCTAGCATACTGAACAAAACAAAAACCAAAACATGAATCAATGAAAGGATCTGATACTTACCAAATATTTATAAATACATTGTAGTCTATACATTTTCAAAATCCTTCACAACCGGTGTCTGCGCTCGCACAAAACACGGATTGACTGCCGTTGAAAAATGACTATTGAAAACGACTAATTGAACGATGACTATGGAACGCTCAAGCCTCCCTGGCCAGCCCTGGCTTAAACTATGACCAGACTTTGACCAATCAGAGGACAGGATTATTCAACATTCTTAGCATGAGTTATATAATGTTTTTATATTCGTTTAAGTTAGAATAGTTTTAAGTCCAGGGTTGAAAATTAGTCATCCAATTAGTTTCAGGATTACAGTAGTGAAAATTGTCACAAGAAAATGTCATGGAATTGCTTAACAAGTGATGGTCCCTAACTGTGTGACTGTGAGCTGAGTACATTGTCACAGATAAATACCAACATCATCATCTGTTCTCTTCTTGACCTGAAGGAGCTGTGCGACCTGGACCAAGGGTTCAAGGGTCGTCTCCATGGTCTTGTCGTAGATTTCGACTTGACCTGAGCCATTCCTCAAGCTCGCTTAGGTTTATACCTGAAGAGAGAGAGAGAGAGAGAGATGGGGTGGAGACAGAATAAAAAGAGATTTAATACATTATAGAGGTCTTGAAACCTTCTTTTTTTAGGAGGCATAAGTTTTAAGCATCCTTATCTGTTGAGAAAAAAATTTGTAAACCTTCCAGAAATATTTGTTTTTCACAGTATCGAGTTATTGATTGAGTGCAGTTGTTGCAGGGAATGAATATGATGTCATTTTATATGCAATCAACTGAAGACAATATTTGCCTTAGGCAGTGTAGATCACACCTGACAACAGTGAGTTGGTTTATACATTATTTTTATACCATATTCATTTCATACTGATTGTATTAATGCATTATTCAAATGAAATCCCAATCGCACTTACACTTATTTTAATATACGGTGGTGGCCAAAATTTATTAGAACACCAAGCATATTTAAATGATTTTAATAATTTTTCATTCAGTTGACCATTTAAATACCTATGAAATGTTGGAATGTCTCCAAATATCATCATCATGCTTTAAAAACTAAATAACAAAGCCATGCGTTGGGAACTCGCCCCCAAGTCGCCGTTTTTTTATGTTACAACCCCACTGAAAAATTCAAAATATCTTGCCCCTTTCAGGATCAAAGTGTCATAACTTTAAACAATTTAAGCCTCTCCCTACAAAAGTATATATATTCTGAAAGTAAATTTCCTGAGATGTCAAAAATGGATTCATAATAACACAGGTTGAAAGTAGTTACATTTTATGTGGGGATTTTCAAATTATTTTGAGAGGGCCCCAAATTTTTAATTCAGTGCCCCTATGTAAGTCCATTTTCCAATGACCTTAATATTTCAACATATTTGAATTTGACTCATGAAATTTCCTTCTAAAAATATACATTTTACAAGGAGTGTCCTTCATTAAATTAAAAAAATAGTCTTAACCTTCATGTTGGCATGGTTATTTTGGTCATCTCACCACCAAAGCGGTGAGGGGGCGAATCCACCCTCCCCAGTTAACCAATTTGCTGAAACTTAGAATGTTATTAAGGATATTAAAATAAATAAGTTTCATACTTTTACTCAAATACTTTTTGAGCAATCGGCATTATTGTAATTGGCATTTTATTCTTTTTGCATTTGGACTGCATGTTTAATACACAAGTCTATGGGGAAACTAAAAGCGCATGGCGCAACTATTTGTATGCTGCGCATTACCAGATCGTTAGAAACTATATAATTGGTATCAACATATACGTCAGACCCTATGCTAAAACGTCATGAAAGCTCATGGCACACAAAATCTATCTTTAATGTGATTTTCGGCAAATGAAACTAGCGCGTTGATAATCCCATAGACTTTGTGTAGGTTTCAGGTGTTCTAATAATTTTGGCCACGCACTGTATATAATCATGGTATATCCTTCAAAAAAAGTCCCCTCAATCATTATTCAATATTCATACAATGAAGCTTCCCACTTATTTCACAATCAATATGGTTGATACATAAACTCTGACCGATCATTTTCATGTATACAGTCTCTGTCAAATAAATGGTACAAGTGGAAAAAATTTAAAGTATGAAAATTAATCACATTCTAAATGTGTTTGATATTTCCATAAAGTAGGAAAATCAGGCTTTCTTCTGCATTTTTTTTCCATCCCATTTGGTGGCTGTAGAATCTTTGAGATATGACCAGTTTTCTATTAATCAAGAAAAATGTACTTTGCACTATGTTTCTATGGGTTTCGCACATATAGCCATGAATTCAGCGCACCGAAACAATAGATGTGTTGCCATTTCGATTAGCTCATCACCGCACAAAATTAGCATAACTTTTGTTTTACAAAAGCAAATTATACAAAACAAGTGGCATCAGCAAGAAGAATCTTTCGTTTAAAGTTGGTATCACTATTCGCACATCATTTTAGAAGGATTTCATACCTAAATAATTTTTTTACCGACGTGTACATTTTTTTTTTTTTTGGACACAGACTGTAGAATGAGTTTTGTACCTGATTGAAACTCCCTTGGACCAATGGCACATGTCTATTCCTCAGGAGTATGTTGTTAATAGTACTGGCTGTGATCAAATACATGGTCTGAAAGGATACAAAAATGAGAAATATTCTTGAGGTTTATTCGACAGGGTTGCATTCAACATGAGACGGACAAGTTACTAATATTGTGGAATACTAAAAACGATTAGGATAGACAAAAAACACTAAAGGTACAATTTACATAAGCAGATATTTCTTATGTATTAATTCTTCATATATTAAATTCCTGTATAACATTTTTCAATGCGTCAAAATACTTTAAACCTGGGGGGTTTCACGAAAGGACTTGTCAAACGTTTTATCCAACAAATTTTCTCTCAGCCAATCAGATGCAAGCATTCAGTAGCTTATAGCAGTTTGTCATGAGAATCAGTGCATATTTGTTTCATGAAATGCTCCCCAGGGAGGTGTTTCACCTAGTCATTCATAAAAGTTACAATAAATCATTGAATGACTTGTGATCAGTTTTTTGTGCTAAATAATTAAGAATGTGATTAGTAGAGCAACCCAACAACATGTTCCAGTTGTCATAAATTCATTCATAAATTTATGAACGACTTGAAAGACACCCTCCTAGCTAGATAGATTATAGCTCAATGGTAATTGCTCCTTTTTAACATGTATGGCTTTGAATTATTTATCTAAATTTGAAAGAAATACATACCTGTCTTGAGAACCTGTTTGAACTAGTTCTGGGTCCATACCATGGACGTTCATCAACTGTTTATGTACGTTCCCAGCTGTATACAATCACGCGAAATGCGTAGAAATGAATGAGAAATAAGAACAATTAATTATTAAATTGTATAGCACTAACGGGAGGAAGAGAAAATGTCTAAAGGGAGGCGAAACGACTTCAGGATTGAACAAACAGCAGTGATCAGACATGAATGAGGAATATAATGAAATTTTTTAAAGTTGTGATCACTGAAATCCTCCTATTGCAATGCGACCATGATGCAGGAATACAAACCAGGTTCATATAATATATGTTTCAATGAGAACCAACACCCAAAGGAAATATGTGATGCATCAACATTCAAAATCAGACCACAAGTCGCCGCGAGCAAATTTCAGCACAGCTGTCCAGGAAAATCTTTGGCAAAATTAATAACAATTGTCTCATTTGCGGGGAAATATTTTTTTGATGATTTCTGAAATTCAATATTCTTGTATGCTCTGTTAACAAAATGCAGTAGAAATGATTAGGGGACAGCTCAAAAATGGATTGATTTATTGGGCAACTTTGACCTTTTCTGGTGATTGTGTCTGATTTTGATATGATGAAGTGGTCTTTTGTACATAGCGGGTCTAGTTTCACATATCATACATTCAAACATAAAAATCCTCCTCTAATGGATAAATGACCTTGAAGAAAGAATGTTTCATCAAGATTTTACACTCGATTACAATCGAGGTAAACTGACAATATTCAAGGAATTTCAGCAAATATAAACACGGCTTTATTACGAGTCTGTCGAGAAATTACTTAGCGATATGCTTCGGCAACAATAGCGGTACTTGTGTATATGAACTGGTAAATGGACGGCTAAAACGAAAGAAAAACAAGTGGTATTAGTATATATACGCGATGCGGAATATATGTCCCTCGCCAATAATTATAAAATTCCCATTATATCGCATCAGAAAGATAAACAAAATGTCAAATTCTCTTGTAATTCCTGTACAATTATACAACCAAAATATGTAAAAGGCTACAGAAAATGTTCCAAATAATATAAAAAAAGAATGCCTTCTTACAGCTATGTGAAATTATGTATAAATGATAATAAGAAAATTACTAGAGAAGTTGAAGGAGTTAGCATTTTGTAAGCCAATGTACAATATATAGGTCCAAAAAATCAAGAGTCAAAGGTCAAAGGGTCAAAAAGTCAAAATTCCGTGAGGAAGTTTTGTAGTCTCACCTAGTGCTAATCATAAAGCAAAACAAAACATTCGAAATGGATGAAAAATTGGCGAAGCGGAGTAGCATTTTGAACCAATGTACAAGTATAGGTCAAAAATCAGGGTCAAAGGTCAAAATTCTGGAAGAAGTTTGAAGCCATCAACCAGTGCTATCATATAAAGCTAAACAAAATTGAAACGGATGAAAAATACGAAGGAGTAGGCATTTTGAACCAATGTACAATATTAGGTCAAAAATCAAGGTCAAAGGTCAAAGGGCGTCAAAATTCAAAATTCCGTTGAGGACAGTTTTGTTAGTACTCACCTAGTGCCTATATCATTAAAGCAACAAAATCGAAATCGGTTATGAAAAATAGCGAAGGGAGTAGCATTTTGTAACAATGCTACATATAGGTCAAAAAATCAAGGTCAAAGGGGTCAAAGTCAAAATTCCGTGAGGAAGTTTTGTAGTCCTCACCTAGTGCTATATTCATAAGCAAACAAAATCGAAATTGGATAAAAAATTAGCGAAGGAGTAGCATTGTAAACCAATTCGTACAATATAGGTCAAAAAATAAGGTCAAAGGTCAAAGGGGTCAAAAGTCAAAATTCTGTGAGGAAGTTTTGTAGTTTCCTCACTAATGCTATATTCATAGAGCCAAACAAAATCGAAATCGGATGAAAAATGCGGAAGTAGCATTTTGTAAACCAATGTACAATATAGGTCAAAATCAGTCGGTCAAAGCGTCAAAAAATTCTGTGAAGAAGTTTTTTGAAGGCCATCACCTAGTGCCTATCATATAAAAGCTAACGGAATCGGAATCGGATGAAAAATTGGTGAGAGTAGCAATTTCGCCTTTTGATCACATACGGACGCTACGGCGGACGGACGGATGGACGACGGACGGACACCACATACATACGTACGGTAGCCCGGTTTCATAGTCCCTGCTCGAACTCGTTCGGCGGGGGACAAAAAAATAAAAATGGTAGAAAAGCTGACCTGTTGGATGAGAGAGTCTATTGAACATTCTTGACCTTCTCGTTCTCTGATGGTTGAGTTACGACCTCTAACCCCTGTGGGTTTAGCCTTACCAGCCCAAGCCATCTCTCCTTCCAACATGGCTGAACTATACAACAAGAAAGGAAAAACATGATTATCATTTGACTCTCGTTCTTTTATGGTTAGTTATGACCTCTAACCCCTTGTGGGTACTGCTTACAGCCCGGCCAACCTCTCCTTCAAACATGCTGACCTTTTACAACAAAAAAACAAAACAACCCATGATATATTCATTTATGGCAGTCAGAAATACATTCCACCTACAAGCAAATGGATGCCTATTTGAAGCATTCTTAATCATTTATTCGGTTTTAATTTTCATGTTTCTTATTTTGTTAATTGTTAATGTTTTTGTTGATATATTTTTATTTCCTTCTTTTTGAGACTCTTTTCTCAAAACATTTATCAAGATTACTATATTCTGTACTTGGATTACTTATGTTATTGAATGATGTCTTTACTGAATCCTTTTAAAACAAGATGCTACATGAACGATCTACGATCGATGAACAGGATCATTCCTTATAACATGATGGATTAAAGTAAAAGTAAAAGTAAAAAGTAAATTAAAGGTAAAAGTAAAAGTAAAGTTAAATTCAATTCAATTTCCAATTCAATTCAAGAATGGATTTATTGTCAATAAAAGTAGTATACATGAATTGACAGCCGAAGGGCTGAAATGCGGCATGTTTACCAATAAAAAAATAACTTTTAAAGGCATTAACAAATTAAATACCAAACATTACTGCTAAATTGATAAAAAAATACTAAATTATAAAAATACATACATTTTGCAGAAAATGACATAAGATAGAGAATTTGAAAAAGTTGGATCCAACTGGATTGTGTGCGGGTGTGTTGGTGTGTTTTTTTTAAATACTAAATATACATATCAGATATAAACGAATATGGACATTACTTGGAGTTTAACAGGTCAATAAGTATGTATGGAACTTTTCTGAAACGGTCGGTTTTACACCTAATTTGTTTGAAAGATTCGGGAACATGTCTTAAAGAGATGACAGTCTCCTCTTTTTGGCAGCCAGCCCTCACCAGGATTTTCTAAAAGAGATTTTTGCAAAATCAATACATATATTTTTCTCTTTCTTGTTTGTAACCGTTCCAATCCACATCTTCATTAAACGCATTTTCATAATCTAAATAATTATTTGCCAAGCATTATTTTGTACACACTCTTTTTGTATTCTTTTCTATATCTCCTACTTGTTTACAGTCAATCCTCCATTAAAAACCGGGGACACAATATTCTAAAATTGGACGAATATATCCTGAGGTAGATTTGAATAAGGTCAGAAAGTGGGAAGATTAACTTGCTGTTGACCATTCTAAACATATACATTTTTCTGTTTGCATCTTTTTTATAAATATCAGTATATGTACATCCCATTTCAATTGACTGATATAAACGGCCAAGTATTTTAAACAGTATCTGTAAAGTAAAGTAAAGTAAAGTAAAGGTAAAAGTAAAGTAACGTAAAATAAAGGCAAAGTAAAAGTAAATTTAAAGTGAAAAGGTAAAAGTAAAAGTAAAATTAAGTAAAGTTAATGTTAAAGAAGGTAAAAGTAAAAAGTAAGGTAAAGGTAAAAGTAAATAAGAAGAGTTAATTGTTACCTTCATCATAGGGCTGCGACCTTATTCTCATAATCCTGATGATTCATCTGATTAGATATGAATTACCCAAGGTCATTCATCACATGACGGTACTCTTGACAGGTCAAAGTTTCTCAAACAGTGCTCGTTCTGTCGCTCGCTGTCTTTGAGAGAAAACTCTGTCAAAACGGAACACAAGAGGGCTGATTTTAGAGCGGAGTGATAGAGTTCCTGTATACATGTATAGAGAGTTGCGTCATGACACGTCCATTTTTCCGGCCCCAAAATGGCTGGGGTCATTGGACAAAAATGTCAGTGGTGCATGAAACCTCAATAGAATATTGGCCCCAACATGGATTCAATCAGGGTTGTCCCTACTCTGCCTATAAAGGGATACTAGGAGTGACATTACTTTAATATTCTTTACAAAATTCAAAACATATCAGGCACTACGGCAATTTGAAGTCCCATTACCATTATTTAAAAAAGTAAAACATATCTGGGACTACTGATTCTTTGATCGCATGCCAAAATAACATCCGATTCTATGTTGTCTATTTTCAAATAAGTAAATTTTGGAACATGTTGATTTAATAATCACTCAAATTACCCATCCAAATCATAAATTCTGTCTCAAAGTCGGTGTCTTCTTACCGAATTGAATAGTCCAGTCTTATTAACTCGCATGACTCTTAATTTCCCATTACAATGAAATTATACAAGAGGTTGCAACAATCTGCTGAACTTCATTCCAACCAAAAATTAACTGGCTTAGCAGGCTTATGACGGTGGTTATGAAAGTTATCCAGCACCTTACATTCATGGCCAATAAATTGCTTAATGGAATAAGCACTAGTTTACAACGCATTGCAAAATGAAGCTGAAAAAAAGTCATTTCAAGCCAAAGAAAAAAATGGGAATGCGGGTAAGGACATTTAAGCACAAGGAAGAGAAAACAAAAATGGAGATTTTCCAGGTTTTTATAACTTTCATTATCACATTGTTTGAATTTATCCCCACTAAAGAAAAGAAATAAGGAAGCAGGGGCTAAAATAGAAAGCGAGGTATTACCAAGGTACATTGAAACCCACTATAATATAAGATTAGAAGATTTACCATTGCAATCACACATAGCTATCCTTAGGGGCCTTTCCCACAATTCTTTAAATCCATACACTTTAAAAATTTCAAACCCCAGGAAATCATTTAACCCAAATTGCACCAGTTCCTTCTGACATGCACTAAGAAATGACTAATAATAATTGTACGTTTTCAAAAAACAAAAATTAATTTACCTTCATGCTTTTCTTTTCCTATCAATCAGAAGTTCCCATTTGATCATTTTGTTAAAATTAGCAAAACATTTGTTGTATCAAATTAATTACAATCTAAAATAAAATAAAAAAATATAAAAATAAAAAAAAAAAAAAAAAAAAAAATAAAAAAAAAAAATAAATAAAAAAAAAAAAATAAAATAATAAAATAATATAAAAAAAATAAAATATAAATTAAAAAAAAAAAAAATATAAATAAAAAAATATAAAAAAAAAAAAAAAAAAATAAAAAAAATAAAAAATAAAAAATTATAAAAAAAAAAAAAAAAAAAAACAATATTATATATAAAAAAAAAATATATAATAACAAAATAAAAAAAAAAAAATAATAAAAAAAAACAAATAATAAAAAAAATAAATGAAAATTAATAAATAAATAATAAAAAAAAAAATAAAAATTAAAAAATAAAAAAAATTAAAATAATAAATAAATAAAAAAAAATATAAAAAAAAATAAAAAAAAAAAAAATAAATTAAAAAAAAAAAATTTAATAAAAAAAAAAATAATAAAAAAAAAAAATAAAAAAAATAAAAAAAAAAAAAATAAAAGAAACAAAATAAATAAAATAAAAAAAAAATAAAAAATAAAATAAATAAAATAATAAAAAAAATAAAAAAAAGAAAATAATTAAAAAAAAAAAAAAAAAAAATAAAAAAAAATATAATAAAATAAAATAATAAAAAAATAATAAAAAAAAAAAAATAATAAAAATAAAAATAAAATAAACATAAAATAAATATTATATAAAAAAAAAAATAAATAAAAAAAATAAATAAAAATTAAAAAAATAATATAAAAATAAAAATATAGTTATTATCGCATAATTTCACAACCAAACCTGTGTTTTTGGTAACGAATGATTGGTGGTCAACTTAGGCAGTTTCAATTCTATTAAAAGTATCTCCAGCAAATCCTGTATGGTATGGTCTTGAAATAAAGCCTAAACAAAACCTTTATAGGTAAATGGTGAAACACGGTTAAAAGAAGATAAAACTAGATGAATCTTCGACCGCGCACGGTCGGAAGGCATGCCTCCGTATTGCCACATCGGAAAAAAAAGGCATGCCCATGTTGAGTATTTTACATCCATTTATAACATGACATCTTTTGAGATATTGACCCCAAATCTATTAAAGTTGTATCATCAGAATTATTTCCAACTCAGGAAGGATGGCTACTGATGTAATAAAAAAGGATAAACATGTTTAAGTTGATCTGTCAAAGGTCCTTCAGAAATTCGCACAAACGAGTCATTTACATAAATAACCAGTGACCTTTGATGTCCTGACCTCAAAAATCTAATCAGTTCATCTTTTCCTCCCACATGACCAAGTTTGAAGTTGATCCATAAAAACGGTTCAGAAGTATACAGCAAGAACGTGCCATTTCATGTATACAATGACGTCTGTGACCCTTGACCCTTTGTACTTTATGACCTCAAAATATAATAAATAATCTGCTCCCTACATATGCACACATGACCCAAGTTTGATGTTCATCCATCAAACTGTTCTTAAGTTATCGCAAGAACAAGCCATTTTCACGTACACAATGTCCTCTGTCCTCATGACTCTAAATTCTAATCAGTTATTGTCCGTCCCATATGCACATATGACCCAAGTTTGAAATTGATCCGTCAAACGGTTTTTAAGTTTATTGCGGGAACAAGCCATTTTCATGTACACAATGACCTCTGTGACTTTGACCTCATGACCCCAAAATCTGATAAGTTCATTGTCCCTCCCATATGTAAAATATGATTTCAAGTTTGAAGTTGATCCTTCAAACGGTTCTTAAGTTATCGCCAGAACGAGAGCCATTTTCACGTACACAATGACCTGTGACCTTTGACCTCATGACCCCAAAATCTAATAAGTTTATTGACCCTCATATATGCACATATGACCCAAGTTTCAAGTTTATCCCTCAACGGTTCTTTAAGTTATCACGAGAACAAACTATTTTATGTATACAATGACCTCTGTGACCTTTGACCTTTGACCCAAAAATCTAATCAGTTCATTGCCCCTCCCATTATGCACACATTACTTAAGTTTGAAGTTTGACCCGTCGACACAGTTCTTAAGTTATTGCGAGAACGAACCATTTTCATGTATACAATGACATCTGTGACCTTTGACCTTTGACCTCATGACCCTAAAATCTAATCAGTTCATTGCCCCTCCCATAGCACCACATTACCCAAGTTTGAAGTTGACCCGTTCAAAGCGGTTTTTAAGTTATGGCCAGAGCGAGCCATTTTCATGCATACAATGACCTCTGTTGACCTTTGACTTTGACTCTCATGACCCTAAAATCTAATCAGATCATTGTCCCTACCATATGCATACATGATCAAGTTTGAAAGTGATCCGTCAAACGGTTCTTAAGTTATCGCGAGAACGAAAACGGGACGGACGTACGGACGGACGGACGGACGGACGGACAACCCGAAAACATAATGCCTCCGGCACCACCTTCGGTGGCGGAGGCATAAAAAGGTCTTTGTAAACACGGACTCTTTCTCTACAAGGGGTTGCTATTAAAGGTGACACGACATCTGATCCTGTGACAATTGCTCTGAGGTACATGTATAGGGTTAGGGTTGCAATAGTATAGTTATAGTGAATGCCATGAGGGACAATAGTTGTTTCTAAAGCTCGAGGGGGCCTTCCATCCAGCTATGACCCCGAGGCTTGCCGAGGGGTCATAGCTGGATGGAAGGCCCCCGAGAGCCTTTAGAAACAACTATGCCCCGAATATTAAGGCAGTCACTATATATTTTATATAACGAAGAAAAAATCTGACATGTTTTGTTTTTCTCCGGTCATACGTCCATTTAGCTGAGGGGTCATAGTAGGATGGAAGGCCCCCCAGTCGAGGCTTTAAAAACAACTACAGTGTATGCCTAGCATACTGAACAAAACAAAACCAAAACATGAATCAATGAAAGGATCTGATACTTACCAAATATTATAAATACATTGTAGTCTATACATTTCAAAATCCTTCACAACGGTGTCTGCGCTCGCACAAAACACGGATTGACTGCCGTTGAAAAAATGACTATTGAAAACGACTATTGAACGATGACTATTGAACGCTCAGCCTCCCTGGCCAGCCCTGGCTAAAACTATGACCAGACTTTTGACCAATCAGAGGACAGGATTATTCAACATTCTTAGCATGAGTTATATAATGTTTTATATTACGTTTAAGTTAGAATAGTTTTAAGTCCAGGGTTGAAATTAGTCATCCAATTAGTTTCAGGATTTACAGTAGTGAAATTGTCACAAGAAAAAATGTCATGGAATTGCTTAACAAGTGATGGTCCCTAACCTGTGTGACTGTGAGCTGAGTACATGTGTCACAGATAATACCAACATCATCATCTGTTCTCTTCTTGACCTGAAGGAGCTGTGCGACCTGGACCAAGGGTTCAAGGGTCGTCTCCATGGTCTTGTCGTAGATTCGACTTGACCTGAGCCATTCCTCAAGCTCGCTTAGGTTATACCTGAGAGAGAGAGAGAGAGAGAGATGGGGTGGAGACAGAATAAAAAGAGGATTTAATACATTATAGAGTCTTGAAACCTCTCTTTTTTTAGGAGGCATAAGTTTTAAGCATCCTTATCTGTGGAAAAAAATTTGTAAACCTTCCAGAAATATTTGTTTTTCACAGTATCGAGTATTGATTGAGTGCAGTTGTTGCAGGGAATGAATATGATGTCATTTTTATTGCAATCAACTGAGACAATATTTGCCTTAGGCAGTGTAGATCACACCTGACAACAGTGAGTTGGTTTATACATTATTTTTATACCATATTCATTTCATACTGATTTGTATTAATTGCATTATTTCAAATGAAATCCCAATCGCACTTACACTTATTTTAATATACGGTGGTGGCCAAAATTATTAGAACACCAAGCATATTTAAATGATTTTAATAATTTTCATTCAGTTGACCATTTAAATACCTATGAAATGGTTGGAATGTCTCCAAATATCATCATCATGCTTTAAAAACTAAATAACAAAGCCATGCGTTGGGAACTCGCCCCCAAGTCGCCGTTTTTTATGTTACAACCCCAATTGAAAAATTCAAAATATCTTGCCCCTTTCAGGATCAAAGTGTCATAACTTTAAACAATTTAAGCCTCTCCCTACAAAAGTATATATATTCTGAAAGTAAATTTCCTGAGGATGTCAAAAATGGCATTCATAATAACACAGGGTGAAGTAGTTACATTTTATGTGGGGATTTTCAAATTATTTTTGAAGGGCCCCAAATTTTTAATTCAGTGCCCCTATGTAAGTCCATTGTTCCAATGACCCTTAATATTTCAACATATTTGAATTGCTCATGAAATTTCCTTCTAAAAATATACATTTTACAAGGAGTGTCTTCATTAAATTAAAAAAATAGTCTTAACCTTCAGTGGGCATGGTTATTTTGGTCATCTCACCACCAAGGGTGGGGGCGAATCCACCCTCCCCAGTTAACCAAATTTGCTGAAACTTAGAATGTATTTAAGGTATATTAAAATAAATAAGTTTCATACTTTTACCTCAAATACTTTTTGAGCAATCGGCATATGTAATTGGCATTTTACTTTTTTGCATTTGGACTGCATGTTTAATACACAAGTCTATGGGGAAACTAAAAGCGCATGGCGCAACTATTTGTAATGCTGCGCATTACCAGATCGTAGAAACTATATAAATTTGGTATCAACATATACGTCAGACCCTATGCTAAAACGTCATGAAAGCTCATGGCACACAAAATCTATCTTTAATGTGATTTCGGCAAATGAACTAGCGCGTTGATAATCCCATAGACTTTGTGTAGGTTCAGGTGTTCTAATAATTTTGGCCACCACTGTATATAATCATGGTATATTCCTTCAAAAAAGCTCCCCTCAATCATTATTCAATATTCATACAATGAAGCTTCCCACTTTTTTCACAATCAATATGGTTGATACATAAACTTGACCGATCATTTTCATGTATACAGTCTCTGTCAAATAAATGGTACAAGTGGAAAAAAATTTAAAGTATGAAAATTAATCACATTCTAAATGTGTTTGATATTTCCATAAAGTAGGAAAATCAGGCTTTCTTCTGCATTTTTTTTTCCATCCCATTTGGTGCTGTAGATCTTGAGATATGACCAGTTTTCTATAATCAAGAAAAAATGTACTTTGCACATGCTTTTCTATGGGTTTCGCACATATAGCCATGAATTCAGCGCACCGAAACAATAGATGTGTGCCATTTCGATTAGCTCATCACCGCACAAAATTTAGCATAACTTTTGTTTTACAAAAGCAAATTATACAAAACAAAGTGCATCAGCAAGAAGAATCTTTCGCTTTAAGTTGGTATCACATTCGCACATCATTTTAGAAGATTTCATACCTAAATAATTTTTTTCCCGACTGTACCATTTTTTTTTTTTGGACACAGACTGTAGAATGAGTTTGTACCTGATTTGAACTCCCTTGGACCAATGGCACATGTCTTTCCTCAGGAGTATGTTGTTAATAGTACTGGCTGTGATCAAATACATGGTCTGAAGGATACAAAATGAGAAATATTGAGGTTATTCACGGTGGCATTCAACATGAGACGGACAATGTACTAATATTGTGGAATACTAAACGATTAGGATAGACAAAACACTAAAAGGTACATTATACATAAGAAGATATTCTATGTATTAATTTCTTCATATATTAAATTCCTGTATAACATTTTCAATGCGTCAAACTAACTGTTAAACCTGGGGGCGTTTCACGAAAGGACTTGTCAAACGTTTTATCCAACAAATTTTCTCTCAGCCAATCAGATGCAAGCATTTCAGTAGCTTATAGCAGTTGTCAGTGAGAATCAGTGCATATTTGTTTCATGAAATGCTCCCCAGGGAGGTGTTTCACCTAGTCATTCATAAAGTTACAAATAAATCTATGAATGACTTGTGATCAGTTTTTGTGCTAAATAATTAAGAATGTGATTAGTAGAGCAACCAACAACATGTTCCAGTTGTCATAAATTCATTCATAAATTTATGAACGACTTGAAAGACACCCTCCTAGCTAGATAGATTATAGCTCAATGGTAATTGCTCTTTTTAACATGTATGAGCTTTGAATTTTTATCTAAATTTGAAAGAAATACATACCTGTCTTGAGACCTGTTTGACTAGTTCTGGGTCCATACCATGGACGTTCATCACTGTTATGTACGTTCCCAGCTGTATACAATCACGCGAAATGGTAGAATGAATGAGAAAATAAGAACAATAATTATTACAATTGTATAAGCCACTTAAGGGAGAGAAGAAAAGTGGTCTTAAAGGGAAACGAACCTTCAGGATTGAACAAACAGCAGTGATCAGACAATGAATGAGGAATATATGAAATTTTTAAAGTTGTGATCACTGAAATCCTCCTATTGGCAATGCGACCATGATGCAGGATACAAACAGGTTCATATAATATATGTTTCAATGAGAACCACACACCAAGGGAATATGTGATGCATCACATCAAAATCAGACACAAGTCGCCGAGCAAATTCAGCACACTGTCCAGGAAATCTGCAAAATAATAACAATTGTCTCATTTGCGGGGAAATATTTTTTTGATTTTCTGAAATTTCAATAATTCTTGTATGCTCTGTTGAACAAAATGAGTAGAAATGATTAGGGGACAGCCTTCAAAAATGGATTGATTTATTGCAATCTTTGACTCTTTTCTGGTGACTTGTGTCTGATTTTGATATGATGAGTGGTCTTTGTACATAGCGGGTCTAGTTTCACATATCATACATTCAAACATAAAATCCTCCTCTAATGGATAAATGACCTTGAAGAAAGAATGTTTCATCTTAAAGATTTTACACTCGATTACAATCGAGTAAACTGACAATATTGCAGGAATTTCAGCATATATAAACACGGCTTTATTTACGAGTCTGTCGAGAAATTCCTTAGCGATATGCATCGGCAACATAGCGGTACTTGTGTATATGAACTGGGTAATGGACGGCTAAAACAGAAGAAAACAAGTGGATTAGTATATTACGCGATGCGGAATATATGTCCCCGCCAATAATATAAAATTCCCATTATATCGCATCAGAAAGATAAACGAAAATGCAATATTCTCTGTATTCCTGTACAATTATACAACCAAATATGTAAAAGCTACAGAAAATGTTCCAAATAATATAAAAAAAGAATGCTTCTTACAAGCTATGTGAAATTAATGTAATAAATGATAATAAAGAAAATTACTAGAGAAGGTTGAAGGAGTAGCATTTTGTAAGCAATGTACAATATTAGGTCAAAAATCAAGGTCAAAGGTTCAAAGGGTCAAAAGTCAAAATTCGTCGAGGAAGTTTTGTAGTCCTCACCTAGTGCTATACTATAAAGCAAAACAAAATTCGAAGATGGATGAAAATGCGCGAACGGAGTAGCATTTTGAACCAATGTACAATATAGGTCAAAAATCAGGGTCAAAGGTCAAAATCTCTGTGAAGAAGATTTGAAGCCATCACCTAGTGCTATCATATAAAGTAACCAAAATTGAAACGGATGAAAAAATACGAAGGAGTAGAGCTTTTGAACCAATGTACAATATAGGTCAAAAATCAAGGTCAAAGGTCAAAGGGCGTTCAAATTCAAAATTCACTCTGATGGAAGTTTTGTAGTACCTCACCTAGTGCGCTATATATAAAGCAACAAAATCGAAATCGGATGAAAAAATAGCGAAGGGAGTAGCATTTTGTAACAATGCTACATATAGGTCAAAAATCAAGGTCAAAGGGGTCAAAAGTCAAAATTCCGTGAGGAAGTTTTGTAGTCCTCACCTAGTGCTATATCATAAAGCAAACAAAATCGAAATTGGATAAAAAATAGCGAAGGAGTAGCATTTTGTAACCAATGTACAATATAGGTCAAAAATAAAGGTCAAAGGTCAAAGGGGTCAAAAGTCAAAATTCTGTGAGGAAGTTTTGTAGTCCTCACCTAGTGCTATATCATAGAGCAAACAAAATCGAAATCGGATGAAAAATGGCGGAGTAGCATTTTGTAACCAATGTACAATATAGGTCAAAAATCAGGGTCAAAGGTCAAAATTCTGTGAAGAAGTTTTGAAGCCATCACCTAGTGCTATCATATAAAGCTAACGGAATCGAAATCGGATGAAAAATGGTGAGGGAGTAGCAAATTGAAGATTTTGATCACATACGGACGCACGGACGGACGGACGGATGGACGGACGGACGGACACACATACATACGTACGGAGCCCGTTTCATAGTCCCCTGCTCGAACTCGTTCGGCGGGGACAAAAAATAAAAAGGTAGAAAAGCTGACCTGTTTGATGAGAGAGTCTATTGAGACATTCTTGACCTCTCGTTCTCTGATGGTTGAGTTACGACCTCTAACCCCTGTGGGTTTACTGCTTACCAGCCCAGCCATCTCTCCTTCCAACATGGCTGACACTATACAACAAGACAAGAAAAACATGATTATCATTTGACCTCTCGTTCTTTGATGGTTGAGTTATGACCTCTAACCCCTGTGGGTTTACTGCTTACCAGCCCGGCCACCTCTCCTTCAAACATGGCTGACACTTTACAACAAAAAAACAAAACAACCCATGATAATATTCATTATGGCAGTCAGAAATACATCCACCTACAGCAAATGGATGCATATTTGAAGCATTCTTAATCATTATTCGGTTTTAATTTTCAGTTTCTTATTTTGTTAATTGTTAATGTTTTGTTGATATATTTTTATTTCCTTCTTTTTGAGACTCTTTTCTCAAAATCATTTATCAAAGATTACTAAATATTCCTGTACTTGGATTACTTCATGTTATTGAATGATGTCTTTACTGAATCCTTTAAAACAAGATCTACCATGAACGATCTACGATCGATGAACAGGCATCATCCTATAACATTGATGGATTAAAGTAAAAGTAAAAGTAAAGTAAAGTAAAGGTAAAAGTAAAAGTAAAGTAAATTCAATTCAATTCAATTCAATTCAAGAATGGTTTATTGTCAATAAAAGTAGTATACATGAATGACAGCCGAAGGGCTGAAATGGGCATGTTTACAATAAAAAATACTTAAAGGCATTAACAAATTAACAATACCAAAACATTACATGTAAAATTGATAAAAAATACTAAGATATAAAAATACATACATTTGCAGAAAATGACATAAGATAGAGAATTTTGAAAAAGTTGGATCCAACTGGATTTGTGCGGGTGTGTGTGTGTTTTTTTAAATATAAATATACATATCAGATAATAAACGAATATGAACATTACTTGGAGTTTAACAGGTCAATAAGATATGGTATGGAACTTTTTCTGAAACGGTCGGTTTTACACCTAAATTGTTTAAAATTGGGAACATGTCTTAAAGAGATTGTAACAGTCTTCCTCTTTGGCAGCCAGTCCCTACACCTAGGATTTTCTAAAAGAGATTTTGCAAAATCAATACATATATTTTCTCTTCTTGTTTGTAACCGTTCCAATCCACATCTTATTAACGCATTTTCATAATCTAAATAATTTATGCCAAGCATTATTTTACACACTCTTTTTTGTATTCTTTCTAAATCTCCTACTTGTTTTACAGTCAATCCTCCATTAAAAACCGGGACACAATATTCTAAAATTGGACGAATATATCCTGTGTAGATTTGAATAAGGTCAGAAAGTGGGAGATTATACTGCTTGACCATTCTAAACATATACATTTTTTTGTTGCATCTTTTTATAATATCAGATATATGTACATCCCATTTCAAATTTGACTGAATATAAACGCCAAGTATTTTAACAGTATCTGTAAAGTAAAGTAAAGTAAAGTAAAGGTAAAAGTAAAAGTAACGTAAAATAAAGGCAAAAGTAAAAGTAAATTTAAAAGTGAAAAGTAAAAGTAAAAGTAAAATTTAAGTAAAGTTAAGTTAAAGTAAGGTAAAAGTAAAGTAAAGTAAAGTAAAAGTAAATTAAGAAGAGTTAATTGTTACCTATCATAGGCTGGACCTTATTCTCAATAATCCTGATGAGCATCTGATAGATATGAATACCAAGGTCATTCATCACATGACGGTACTCTGACAGGTCAAAGTTTCTCAAACAGTGCTCGTTCTGTCGCTCCGTGTTCTTTGATGAGAAACTCTGTCAAAACGGAACACAAGAGGCTGATTTTAGAGCGGAGTGAATAGAGTTCCTGTATACATGTATAGAGAGTTGCGTCATGACACGTCCAATTTTCCGGCCCCAAAATGGCGGGGTCATTGACAAAATGCAGTGGTGCATGAAACCTCAATAGAATATTGGCCCCAACATGGTATTCAATCAGGGTTGTCCCTACTCTGCCTATAAAGGGACACTAGGAGTGAACATTACTTTTAATATCTTTACAAAATTCAAAACATATCAGGCACTACGGCAATTTGAAGTCCCATTACCATTATTTAAAAAAGTAAAACATATCTGGGACTACTGACTTCTTTGAGCGCATGCAAAATAAACATCCGATTCTATGTTGTCTATTTTCAAATAAGTAAATTTTGGAACATGTGATTTAATAATCACTCAAATTACCATCCAAATCATAAATTCTGTCTCAAAGTCAGTGTCTCTTTACCGAATTGAATAGTCCAGTCTTATTAAGCGATTGACTCTTAATTTCCAATTACAATGAAATATACAGAGGTTGCAACCAAATCTGCTGAACTTCATTCAACCAAAATAACTGGCTTAGCAGGCTTATTGACGGTTGGTTGAAAGTTATCCAGCACCTTACATTCATGGCCAATAAATTGTTAATGGAATAAGCACTAGTTACAACGCATTGCAAAATGAAGCTGAAAAAAGTCATTCAAGCAAAGTGGGATGGGAAGGACATAAAGCAAGGAAGAGAAAACCAAAATGAGATTTTCCAGGTTTATAACTTTCATTATCACATTGTTGAATTTTATCCCCACTAAAAAGAAAAGAAATAAGGAAGCAGGGGTAAAATAGAAGCGAGGTATACCAAGGTACATGAAACCCACTATAATATAAGATTTAGAAGATTTACCATTGCAATCACACATTAGCTATCCTTAGGGGCCTTTTCCCACATTCTTAAAATCCATACACTTTAAAAATTTCAAACCCCAGGAAATCATTTAACCCAAATTGCACCAGTTCCTCTGACATGCACTAAGAATGACATAATAATAAATTGTCGTTTTTCAAAAAACAAAAATTAATTTACCTTCATGGCTTTTCTTTCCTACTCATCAGAAGTTCCATTGATCATTTGTTAAAATTAGCAAAACATTTGTTGTATCAAACTTAATATACAATCTAATATACATTAATAAATAATAACTAAACTGACTTAAAGGAACACTGTCAAAGTAGATTTACAGTTATACATGGTGGAAAGAGGGAGTGTCATCATGGCGCGAGAGTCAGTAACCCCTCGTAAAAAGGGGAAAATGCAGACTGAAATCAATGATGATGATGATACACCGGTAGTTTCAAAATCTAGCTTTATAGGAATGAACAAAAACAAAGTATTTACACACAAATGTTAATAGCATGCAAACAAAAAGTATACATTTCATGATGTTCATGAACATTTATGTAAATAATAAGTAATTTCTATGAGTGTTTACGTATTTAAAGACGACTTTCATGCTATAATGTATGCTCACCTCCTCTCCACTGTACTGTTTGAGATTATGAAGTAGCCTTGTTGTGTTCGTCAACCAGAAAGACACAAACTCAAAGTCTTCAAAGTGTTTCTGTAGTGGGAGAAATTTAGCAATAATTTTATTGACATATGTCATGAATGCGGCGAAGATGGAGAAGTTGGTAGACAGCAAACTATGGCAGACGTGGACGGACCCTTGGCTGCAAAAACCCGGAGCCCTACAGGGCTAGCATCTACTAAACTTGTGCACGATAAAACTGCTGAGCAGTCAACCGTCTCGTCGAGTCCGAACACCCCAACAAAGGAAAAGGACAGTGGACTGGCACTATTGCAATTGAGGAGAAAGTTAAAGCTGCATTATGCTCGAATGAGATTGTATCTTTGTTGACCGCTGCAGTTAAGGAAGCTATTCTTGGAGCGTGTAACACATGGGATTGGTAATGTGCCTTGAAATTGGACTATGATGGATATAAGCAAGAAAATATATAGCTTGAGGAGAATTTGTGAATGTGAAGTCGCAGCAGGTGATTACAAAACTCATCCCTTAGACGATATGGAGCAGTAAGCAGACCAACTGCCTGAAGCTTCATGGTCTGTTTCCAGAATGTGGAAATGAGGACACCGACAAGGTCTTCATCAAACTCTGCAACGGACAAACATTTGGAGTGGTGATCCAAGTGAAATGATCATTGATAGGACTCATCGGTTAGTCCCAGGAATCCTGATCGCACCTGGCCCGAAACCGACTAGTTGTGAAGTTCACACGTTACAATGTGAGAGATGTTAGTTCTATCCAGAGCGCGTACAAAACTAAGAAAGTTGAAAGATCCTCCAAATCGTACATAACGAGATCTACAAAGTTCCTGTATCGACAGCGACTCGCAAAGGATGCAAGGAAACATGGAAACGTAGCCAAAAGTGTGAAAATGACGGAAAAATCACAGCGCTTCACCAGATAGGGTGTTGATAGGTAAAAATCTTATGTGAAATGACCTTGATCAACTGTGATTTTAAACTATCCTTCTGAGACAACACACTATACAACCATGTGAATGTGAACGTGGTTGATGTTGACACACTTAAAGCCTACAATGGTGTTAAAGTAGGCATCTTAACGTTGTGTACTCTTTTAAAGACTTTGATGAATTGAACACTTGTTAACTCTCAAGATACATTTAGAATTATTTTAACTCTTTGTAAACTAGACTTTGTGAAGCTATCCCATACTCGGATCTGAAAATACATAATATATGACATTGTAAGACTAGACAGAAATCGCTTGGTGTGGCATAAAGTTTTAACATAGAAATAATATTCGTCATTCTCGGTTGAAAGTAATCGTATATAAATGATTTGAGCTCATCTAACTGTTAAGATATTTCGTTGGAAAAAAAATAAACCTTTTCTATATTGTACCTTGTATAGGCCACCTAACTCTTCTATCCAAGTATTTATAAGTTTGAAAATGTTCTAGAACTGCTTGAACAACATCAATGATTTTATAATACTGGGTACTTAAACTGTGATATAATCTAATACAACCATTTAATTAATCAAACACGTCGGTTGTTAAATTCTAGCTGAAGACTTTAGTCTACAACATATATTTTACCAACCCATCTCGTGTTCAACACGAACAACTCTACAATATTGACCTTCTATTTGCTTCAAAAATAATAACATGGGTTCAGTATTGTGATGTCTTGCCTGTCACTCTTATGTGATCATTATATTATAGTTGTAGCGTCTCTTGGTAAACGAAACCACCCCAGGTTTTCATAAAATATGTTTATTCTAGAAATATCAAGAAAATGAACTTGAAATTTTAACCAATGAACTAGACAAGCAAACGTGGGATGATGTTTACTGTGAAATAGACACTCGTAGGCTTATATTGAATGTTCTCTCGATTTCAATGTCGAAGTTTAGATAGATATGCAACCTAATAAAAAAAAGAAGAATCAGACAAAAACCAAACTCAGGTATGAATGATGAAATCACAAGATTTAATGGCATAAAAGGAACAGCGAAGAAAGATGCACCGCATCGAACATGGTGATGAAGAATATAAGAGGATTACGTATATTGTAACTGCAACTTATTAGAGAAAGTAACGATCATATATAACCGAAAATATTGTAAAGAACAAAGGTAATAGTTCTGAGTGTGAGAAGTTCTTTCGAAACCAGTGGATTATATCGTAAGCTTGAGAAGTAAAACTGCTATATATAAATGATCAAACAAATGAATGTTTAATCACTGATAACAAACGATATATCAATTGTGAGAACGATTCTTTACAAAAATATTTTTTCTAGTATACTATAAGAATAATCCTTTGTCGGGTGACGGCTTATACTCTATGTCATAAGCTCAATTGCCTTTTATTTAGTCAGGTCACCGTAAATGATGTAGTTGAATATGCTTTCAGCCTATATCAATGAACATACTTATCCGTTTAAGTGAATATCGTCTCCTTAGTAGTGTCTAAAGCACTCGTTCCCTGTACTCTTAATACTTGACTTCACATCTTGAATCTATTCTTTTGTAAATGCGTCAACACCTGCAGATGGATCAGACTGCACGCATTACAGCAATATATAATAGGAGAACCATGGTCGACCCATCAAATTTCAGACAATATCAGTACTGCCCATGCTCTATAAATTTTATGAAGTTGATTACAAACAAATGGTTAGTATTACATCTCAAGAATTCTATTCTTAGTATGCACAGTTCGGCTTTCGGCCAAAAAGTACTCCACAAATTCTGCATCTTATGATCACTATTACTGAAAACATCTCGCTTGATAGTTGGATCAAGAATGGTCTGTTGGATCGGTTACACTTAGATTTAAAAGAGAAGCTTTTGATTTGTCCACACGAATTTTACTTCAAGAATGGAAATTTATGGATCGACAAAAAGTATATCGGTTGGTTGAGAATATTTAACTACTAAAGAAAGCAAATTACTGTAATAAGATGGTGAAAATCATCCCCTTCTTATCTGTTAACGCGAATCCACAGGGTAGTATATTGGGCCCGCTTCTTTTTATTTTGAATATTAACGATATGACCAAGGTTATTAACATTGTAAGATATCTTCTCTACGTCAGACGACACATGTTTGTAGCTAATGCCTGCATAACCAACAAGAAATGCAAGATTATCTGAATGAAGACCTCACTTAATATCAAATGGCTTTAGATAAGTGAATAACATCTTACTAAATGAAACAAAATGTGAATTTCATGGTTATATACATCTATACCGTATACGGCGAAATCATGTTGGATAATATAAATATACATGTAAACGGTATTCAACTGAACATGCTCCAGGACATAGAAAATACCTTGGAATTATCCTTAACGACAAAATGAATTGGCAAAACCAAATCGCGCTTGTAAAGAAAAAAGCACTTTCTAGTATTGTTGTTGCCATATTTGTATGTACCATTCTTGTGTTTGTTTAAGATCCGTCTGTATCTTTGTAGTTGTCAATTTTGTGTTATATCTGAATGTTTCAATGTAATGCCGACAAAATGAATTTCCTAAAAGGACCAATAAAATGAATCTGAATCTGAATCTGAATCTGAATTATTGCTTAAAACGCATGAGACCATTTATTTCGCAAGATACAGCGATCATGTTATATAAAACACTTGTACAACCTCACTATTGCTCAATAATCTGGAGAAACGAATGTAAGACTCACATCATGAAAATATCCATTATTCAAAATAGAGCACTACGAGTCGTACTTTCTGTTGATAGTCGCTTTAGTACAAACCTACTTTATTCTCTTTTAAAAATTGATCGCGTAGAAATTCGTTGGAAAAAACTAGCCCTCTCATTTATATTTAAACTCATCAACAACCTACTCCCTCTCCCATTATCTGAACGCATTACTTTCAAAGAATACACATATAGTCTTAGAAATACTAATCGAAAGCTCACATTGCAAAAACCCCGTACTAACTTCAAACGAATGGGTTTTATTTATTCCACTGTTCAACTATTTAATGCATTACCAGAAAAGATCCGCCTTTTGTCAAATCTCCAGCAATTTGAGCTGGAAGTAAATGTATTGTACTAGTTTCACTACTCTACCCCTCTCTTTCTCTTATTATCTTTTGTCTCGTTGCGGTATTTTCTAATACCCCCCCCCTCTCTCTCTCTCTCTCTTTCTCTCTCTCTCTTTCTCATGCAACTCCTTCCTCTTCCGGTGCTTTCCTTCTCTGTCTTCCCCTTTCCTATCTTTTAACTTAAAACTAATTTTGTTTTGTAAATAATTTATATACACTCTGTACATTATTACAATGATGTTAAACTGCATTTCTGTTTGTATAATTTTTTTTAATGATTATTTATGTATATTTATGTTATATTCAATATGTATGTTTTTATATCACGGACTTGCTGAAAAGCAGTCTTGTTTGGCTGATGTAAGTTTTCCGTGGAAAAATAAATTCAATTCAATTCAATTCAATTCAATTCAATGATTCATAAACCTGTATAACCAAAGTTGCTGATTAGTATGAACAAGAACTATTCACAATATTGACCAGTTATATGTCTTACATGTAAATCTACTGGATACCCCAGGCAGCAAAATGTGTTTCAATGGTGAACATGAACTGTTTGAGAATCAATCATTTTCAGGATTTTCTAAATTACTTACTGTTTTGATTGGTGGAAAGCATTACATAAATACCTTTAAAAATCTCTCTTTCACCTTTTAAAGTTTTGAACATGACTGCTAAATCTTTTGTTGGTGTACAGTGCTTGGGAAATGATTTGTCTAAACACATTATACCTGATTAAACACAAGCTTATATACCAATCCTTCTTTAATTATCCATTTAATCTAAAATGAACGGTATCATATAATTGACCCGTTTCAATAGTTTATTACATTATAAGTAAATGTGAAAATGATCATAAAGGGAAATTAATCCAATCCAAATAAAGGCTGCCCTTGACACTGACCTTGACAGTTTTCTTGATGCCATTGATAACCCCAGTGAGAAGTGCTTTGACCTTGCGATCGTCATTGACATAGTCAGCATGGCGGATACACATGAAGATGATGTATGCAGGTAAGCCTGGTAGGTGACCTTCCGCTACCTCAGGGATGAAGTCTGGTAGGGTTAGAGAAGACATGAAGATATGGTATGTTACCAGTCTGTTCCATGATAATCATGATACTGATCTCAATTATTACACTTGCAGCTCATCACACCCTGAATTCACAAATGCGACCTGACACCTCAAAACCATCAGTAAGTCCCAAATAGAACAACATAGTAAATGGTCGGAGAAGAAGGTTTTCTGCATAGGGAAGCAGTGATATTTAACTAGATTATAATTTAGTAAACTTAAGGTGTTGGTATAATTGAAAAGTTTGGAATCTCTAGATTTAGAACACTTATAAAACCCAAATGTGAATTCTGGCAACATATTGGTAGTTTTGAGCCAGAGGGTCATAACTGTTTAGAGCAATCTTGGTCCAAGACCCCAAGATAACTTTTCAACTAATGGCATTGTATTCATCCGCTCCTCTAGTTCTTTCACTCATGAGGGGGATTCAAATACAATTAATAATCCATCTTTCTTACCTATAATGACCATCTTTAATAGTTTAGGTTCATCTTCTGCCTTATATTCTAGCATTCCCATCATCTCTTCACGTTCTTTCACTCATGAGGGGGATTCAAATATAATTAATAATATATCTTTCTTACCTATAATGACCATCTTAAGAAGCTTTGGTTCATCTTCTGCCTTATATTCCAGCATTCCCATCATCTCTTCTCGTTCTTTTACTCTCACGTTGGCATGCGAGGATTCCGGCGTGTCACTGAACTCTGACGGAACCCCTGACATGTGTGTATCTGGAATGTTGTTGGCTGTAGCCACTGAAAAGAAGAAGATATTCTACAGTAAAGTACAGCCAAAATACAACTGTTGCTTTTTTTTTTTTGGGGGGGGGAGGGGTTCTTTGGTTTTAAGGTGGATGTGATGAGGGCTATCCCATTAAGCAGTGCAGCAAACATACTTTTTTCTTGACATTTAAATGTGCCTTTCAGATAAGAATATTAAATCCAATTTTAAAGACGGTTTAAACAGCAAGAACCCTTTTCCAATTTTATGATTATCATGAACTTAGGTAGCTTAGGTAACCTAGTGTATATTACCAGGGTCTCTTTGAGTGTAATCAAACCAGTGCAGTTAGGCTAAATCCACTTGTAAATAATTTTCAATAATAAGAACTTGCATTTCATTGCACTCTCCCACTATGACAGATGCATGGGGGTATTTATTGTTGTCACAAATCTTTCTTAAGTATATAAAAAAACCTTTTGTGCTATGAGAATCGATATTTTATTTGTTTTCTTTCCTATCTTTACATTATCTTATTTTGGACATTCTAATCATTCATGTAGAGTGTATGTGCGGGATAAATCATAATAGTGTGCATCAATGTTTGTATGTGTATGGATGAATCAGAAAACAAAAATATATATAGGAAACTTATTTCAGAAATGTATTTTTCTACATTTTAAAATTCATTTATAAAATGCAGTGGGCATCAAATTCTAACCTTATCATAAATTCTAACCTTTTTACTAGCAATTACAGGTGAACTGAAATTCAATATATGACTAGATTTGTTCATTTATATTTATGCTTATTGTTTTTACAACTAATTTTTAAAAACACACATTACAAATGGAATTAGTTCTATTACATGATGATAGATATACATTATATGATGAATATATTTTCCCAAGAATGAGACCTGTATATATGTGTGAATAGAACTTTAATATAATTTGATGTTATATAAATTCAAAGTTCCTTGTTAAAAGTATTATGTTTCAACATTAATTGATGACAGAATCTACAAGAAACTTATTAATTATCATCGCAGAACCATTCTTGTTAAACTATGTCTAACAAAAACGAAATTTTAATTCAGTACATCAGAAACAAGGAATATAAAGAATACTGTCTACCCATCTCAGGGTTTTGTGATAAAACATATAGACTCATTTCTTTAAAAAAAATGATGCCACTTGAAGCAGAAGTACATGAAGATCATTATCTTGGACGTCAATAAGTTGAAGAAAATAGAGAAAGGGAAAGAGTGAGACAGTGGATACAGCAGTGACAGAAGAGGAGAAAAAGCTGTAGAACTGAAAAACAATAAAAATTGGAAGGAGTGCAAATATTCTCTTTGAAAAAACAGGTGCAGTTAATTGAGTAATGCACTTTTGGAGCAAAAAAAAAAAAAAATAGATAAAAATAAAAACTAGAAAATAATAATTGAAAAAGTAATATGACAATTAGCTCAAAATCAGAATGAAATTAGTAAAAAGAAATTAGTTCAGTTAGTGTAAAGTGTGTTAAAAGAAACAAGAGGCATATTGTTAGCACAATTACAAAATGCGAAGTTGTGAAAAAATTGCACTTTTTCAGCATACATTGTATTTCCATTTCTTCAAATTTGCAGCTGTGTGTAAGATTTAAAATAAAAATGGTGCAGTTTTGATGCATTGCATGTTAATTACTACTTATCTCATGTGTTATGAGCGTGGAACTTTTATGTCAGTTTCATGCAAATGCTCATCTCAAAGGCATATTGAAAATCTGACTATTATAATTTTGTAATTTTGTTCACATAATCCTACTAGGTTTCAACATATTGAATGTTATCCAAAATGCAATTCAACTATGAGATATTCTTAAAGAGTTTTTTTCTCTAATATTCATTAGTTTTTTTTTTAGTATAGACAGTATATTGGGGTTATTTCTCATGCACTGATTAAATATTTGTTAGGACAGAAAGCTCAGGCAAGAATGAAAAAGGAGAGGCACTAAAAGGTGAAAAGAATAGAAAGGTTTCAAAGTCTGTTTCATAGACTACCTTTCCCAAATGAACTAGCCCGAATGTACGACGTCCAAGATCACACGACTTCAATGTACTTACTGATCCGGTGGCAAAAGAGCCAATAAGGAAAGGCTAAAATTCTGAACATCCAAGAGGAACGGAGGCGGAGGTATACAAGACGGAAGAATGTGACATTAACGTATGGCACAAGGGCTGCAAAGGGAAGAGGTTGCTCAAAAGGTTTGAAGAATGTATGGCATGGGATAGTGACTTGTATATTCTTTAAGGGAAATATGAATTAATATTCACTGCAAAGTAAACAAAATCAAACATTATATGAAAGGAATTGCCATAAATAGGACAGGAGATAGCAACTTGAGATCAATTATGTATATATGCTGAATGCCTTAAGTGTATTGAAAATGTGTACAATATAGCAGATACATGTGATACAAATAACAAAATTTAAAAAAGGAGACATTTAATACGGCCATATTAAAAACATATTGTTTAATTGCCATAAAGTTTTAAATTGATAAAGATGTTGAGATATTGATTTGTACATGATAGGTGTGGGTTGTGGTAGTTAACAATTCAATGGCAGTGTTTGGAGAGAGTGACGGAATACGTGGGGTGGAAAAAAAAAGGGGGGGTAAATGCTGACCTGTTTCCCAATCGTTACAAAATGGAGGGAATACTTGGGATATGGTTATTTAAATGTGTGATGAGTATAATTGTACATAAGGATATTAAGAGGAAAATATAATTCATGATGGTGGTGTATGAAAACTTGCCATCCATTTCTTCTGCAGGAGTCTCATGGGATTCGACTACCATTTCTAGTGAGCCATCTATTCCTGATCAGGGCAAATAGTTTTATTCCAAATATATTACTTAAAGGTATCTGGTATTTTAAACACTCTATAAAGTTAGATGAATGTGATTAAGCCTGCTTGCAAAGCTCCTTCAAAAAAAAAAAAATCTCAGCATATCTATTCCCAACTTTGATATTAACAGGTAATGTAATCATTAAAGTCCCTTTCTTTTTATATCTTGAAAATTATGTAGAATTGGTGAAAAGGACTGAATATATATTTTCTGTCTGAATATATTATTTTGTTGTTTTAAAACCTAAAATCAACAATCAATATCTATCCACTACTTCTTTATCACAGTCCATAAATTCATTTAAAGGGATTGTTTAATTTCTTTCAGGATTTAAATGTTTTTTGTCTCTTTAAGCTTATGATATACTCATAATTGCAAACCTTACGCCGCACTGAAATTTTGAAGCTAATCAATCGCTGCATTGCTGAGATACTGATGACTGGCAATCACGATAGTCATCAGCATCCCTTGGCTTACGTTAACACTTTGGTCGTTGGGAGAAAATAATAACCTTTTTACTTATTATGAAGCATGTGATGATACTTATGAAATAAAATTTTCAGGGTATTCTCATTATTAGACTGAGAGCATGTAGGGCTCCACAGCTCATATTTTTGCAAAGTTACTCCTCATTAATTATGATTTGTTGTGTGTATTTAAATGTGTATCTATTGATAAGAGGAGGGGGATAGTTATATAATATACCTCCTCCCATGTCAACAGATGATGATGATTGGAGTCTCTTGTGTGCTGCCTTGAGCTGCTTCTTCAGTTTCTTCACAAACTTTTCCAGGTATTCTTTCTCCTCCATCAGATTCTAGGAGGAAATAACAAGAAAAAGATGATTAAAAGTTGGCAAATGTTGAGGTTCATGTGAGTGGTGGCATTTATTTTAGTTATTATTTATCCTTGTAAGCATCCTCAACCTCCTCATTAGCCTCATACCTGTCACCATTACCATAATAATTATAATTAACTATTCTTATCACCATCATCGTTGTCCTCATTGACATCATCATTATCGTTATCATCATCATCTTTATTATCATCATCATCATCATCATCATCATCATCATCATTACTACTACCACCAGCACCACCACCACCACAACCACCACAATCACTAACGTCACCCTCATAATCTCAACCACCACCATCATCAACTTCAACACCACCTCCATCATCATCATCATCATCATCATCATCATCATCATCATCATTATTATTATCACCATCACCTCCATCATCATCATCATCATCATCATCATCATCCCCATCATCATCACCCTCATCATCATCATCACCATCATCACAATCATCACCATCAACACCACCATCACCACCAACACCACCACCACCATCACCCTCACCACCACCACCCTCACCACCACCACCACCACCATCATCATCATCATCATCATCATCATTATCATCATCTTCATCATCCACTTACGATGTTCTCATTTGTCAGTCTCGAGAGCTCAAACTGTATTGCTTGGCTAACCCTGGCACTTGGTGTCAGCTTTAGGTTCTGTTGGTTGAATGAAAATCATATTAAATGATACATCATCATTATATCTACATCAATGTCTGATATAAAAAGAAAAATGTTAACTTATGAAAGACAAACATTCATCATTCTTTGGGGAACAATGTAAACCACATAACTAATCTATTTACATTATACAAAGTTTATTTGAGTTATTTTAGTGAAACTTGTTTGTGACAGCAAACGGGATTTCCACAGACATGTCAGAAGTGATGCAGTACCAACTAATGCATGGCAGGATTAGTTCCAACTGAAATGTTTAAGATATTTACAGTATCCCTACTAACATTCATCTATTCAACTGTTTTGTTAATGAATAATTTCCATTACCTCTCCAATGATACTCTGTTGTCTATCATTGTCTTTCTGTAGCTTTTCAATCTGTTCCATAAGATCAGCCTTCTCATAATCAGCGTTCATTCTCAATGCCTGGATCTCTTTCTCTAGAATTCTGAGAGTGGATAAGAATGGTAGAAATGTTTCTTACTATGATATAAAAACTAAGTTAGCATTCATAGATTTTGCAAGGCATTATATCATCAGTAATCTACAAAAAGAAATAACTCCAAAATACTATACAATGCGTCCCAGATAAAAGTAAAGCCAACTTTGAGAGCCTTGTGCTATTGAAACCCAAACTTGGTTGTTTTTTTTAAGCCCGAGTACTCAGTCACCCGTCGCAACACAGGTAAAAGTTTGGTATCATTGAAAAGAATATGAGTTACTCTTTTTTATGAAATAAATATCAATGTTACATAAGCTCTACAATTCTAATATGAGGCTCTCAAAGTTAGGTCTACTTTTCTTCTGGGACGCACTGTATATTAACACAAGATGCCTGAAACATCAACACTCATCATGCCAGTGTTAGCTATGACGCTTATCTATTATGCCTGCTTAGATCAATCCCTTTAACAAAACATCAACTAGCCAAGATGTCTATGTTCCACTATCTTCTTGTTTAAAACAAGAGTAGTTTGTATTAACTCTTAAATTCCCCCCTTTTTTTGGTATGAAAATTTGGGTTCTAGGACAATTACCCCCTGGAAAAAGAAGATGAATGTGTGTGTGAGAGAGAGAGAGAGAGAGGGCAGAGATAGAGAAAAGGAGAAAGATAAATATAAAAGAAAAGGGAAAGAGAAAGCCATTAAGATAAGATCAAGTAGAAAATAATTCGAAAAACTTGCGACACCAGGCGAGACTCACAAATGGGCGCCGCTTGATTCCAACATCAATTGCCGGTGGAAGGGGGGGGGGGGTAACTGTCGGGGTAAATGTCCTCGGGGTAATTGTCCGGGGTACTTGTCCTCGGGGGTAATTTTCCTTGGGTAATTGTTCGGGTAATTGTTCGGGGGTTATTGTCCTGGGATAATTGTTCCGGGGGTATTGTCCTTCGGGGTAATTGTCCTGGGGGTAGTTTGTCCTGATACGAAATATAAAAGAGAAAGAGAAGAAATATTCATTAAGATAAGATCGAGTAGAAAATAATTCGAAAACCCTGCGAGCGAGACTCACAATGGGCGCACTTGATTCCAAACATCAATGCTTGTGAGGGGTAATTGTCCGGGGGTTAATTGTCCTCGAGGGGTAATTGTCCGGGAGGTAATTGTCCTCGAGAATGTCCGGGGAATGTCCAGGGGTATTGTCTGGGGGTAATTGTCCGGGGGGTAATTGTCCGGGGGGTAATTGTCCGGGGTAATTGTCCGGGGGTAATTGTCCGGGGGTAATTGTCCGGGGGTAATTGTCGGGGGTAATTGTCCGGGGTAATTGTCTGGGGGTAATTGTCCGGGGGTAATTGTCTGGGGGGTAATTGTCCGGGGGGTAATTGTCTGGGGGGTAATTGTCCGGGGGTAATTGTCCGGGAGGTAATTGTCTCGGGGAATTGTCCGGGGGTAATTGTCCGGGGGTAATTGTCCTCGGGGGTAATTGTCCTCAGAGGGTAATTGTCCGGGGGGTAATTGTCCGGGGGTAATTGTCCTCGGGGTTAATTGTCCGGGGGTAGTTGTCCGGGGGAATTGTCCGGGGGTAATTGG
>CALNVZ010002100.1:53220166-53280873 GCA_940671915.1 Paracentrotus lividus | reverse complement strand
CATTACCCCGGACAAATTACCCCCCGGACAATTACCCCAAGGACAATACCAGGTCATAAACAAACCCGGACAATTACCCCGGACATATACACCCGACGACATCTACCCCCGAAATACCAGGGCTAATCTCGGACATTACCGTCTCCAGCACAATGTTATGTCCCCCTAGGACAATACTACCCCGGACAATTACCCCGGCAATTACCCCACGTGCTATGAGAATACCCGACATTACCCCGGACATTAACCCCCGGACAATTCTCCAACAGACAATTACCCAACTTAGCCCCCGGACAATTACCCCTAGGACAATTACCCTCCCGGAGAGTTACCCCCTAAGGACAATTACCCCGCGGAGAGTTACACACACGATCAATACTACACACAGAACGATAATTACCCCTCACCGGGCATTGATGTTGGAATCAAGCGGGCCCATTGTGGGTTCGCCCGGTGTCGCAGGTTTTCTAATTATTTTCTACTTGATTTATTAAAGAATCTCTCTTTCTCTTTCTCATATTCTCTTTCCCTGTTTGCTCTCTTCTCACTGTTTCTTCTTTTTCCTTGCTTTTTTCTCCCCCCCACCATCTGCGCCATGAAAAAATTGGGGGGGGGGGGGGCTTGAGCCGCAAGCCCCCCCCCCCCCGTTTGAGATACTCATATATGCATCAGAAAAATATGTAAACGGGCCTCATATTACTTTTATTTTCATAGAACAACAATTTGAACATTCATGAAAAGGACACAATACACATAATATATCACACATGTTGAATATCTCTGATTCATCTCTGTCCAACATGATATGATTTTTTTATTTTTTTGTTATCACGAAAAATGGGATAAAAAACCTTTGGTCTGAACCCGATTGGTTTACAAGGGCGGCAATAAAGGTCATAATTAATATCTCCATATATTAACAATATAAGTGAAAATAATTAACTAAAGCTTAATATCAATTTATGTAAAAATAAGGTTAATCGTAAAATTAAATATCATACATAAGTTATTCGTTATGGACCAGATGACCGCCAATAGAAACCATGGGTTTCGGACCACGTATTTATTGCTGAATTACGTTGGGAATAAGAGGGACAGTTTACATATTTTCTGATGATATATAAATGTGTATCCAAACAGGGGGCTTGGGGTGGCAAGCGCCCCCTTCCCCATTTTTTCAAGGGCGCAGAGGCGCCGCTAAACAAAACAAAAAAGGGAAGGAGGGGGTGGAGGTGGTGTGGTGAATGTCTACTCGGCGGACTGACGATCACAAGGTACGCGGTTCGAATCCGTCCATTCCACTAATGTCTTTGGCAAGATATTAATCTGCAATTTGCCAGACTTGACCCTAGTAAGGTAAATGGGTACCGGTAGGAAGAAATTCCTCGAATGGGCTAAGCGCCCTTTATAAGGGCAGCTATGGCTATAGCCGGGTAATAATATTAGCTGCGCCACATAGATTAGATTATATAGTCGGCGTGCATATAAATCTTAAACATTGATATTATTTTAAATATTATTATAAAGGAGAAGAGAAAAAGGAAAAAAAAAAAAAGAGAAAAATAAAGAAGTGGCTGGTGTGTGAGAGAGAGAGAGGAGAGAGGCAGAGATAGAGAAAAGGAAAAGATAAATATAAAGGAGAAAGGAAAGAGAAGCCATTAAGATAAGATCAAGTAGAAAATAATCGAAAACTTGCGAATCACCAAGGATAAATGGCGGACGCCTGGGCGGTTGATTCCACATCATTGCCGGTGGAAGGGGGGGGGGGTAATGTCCGGGGTAAATGTCCTCGGGGTAATGTCCGGGGGTACTTGTCCTCGGGGGGTAATTTTCCTTGGGTATTGTTTTCGGGGGTATTGTTCGGGGGGTTATTGTCCGGGGATATTGTTCCGGGGGTTTGTCTTCGGGGGTAATTGGCGGGGGTAGTTTGCCTGATACGAATAATAAGAGAAAGAGAAAGAGAAATTCATAAGATAAGATCGAGTAGAAAATATATTCGAAATAAACACTCTGCGAGCAGACTCAGCAATGGGCGCCACTTGATTCCAACATCAATTGTAGGCTGTTGTGAGGGGGTAATTGTCCGGGGGTAATTGTCCTCTCGAGGGTAAGTCCGGTATTGAGGTAATTGTCCTCGGTAGTGGAAATGTTCGCGGGGGGATTGTCCTCAGGGGTAATGTGTCGAGGGGAGGTATTGTCCGGGGGTAATTCCGGTGGAGGTAATTGTCCGGGGTAATTGTCTGGGGGGTCGCGGGGTATTGTCATGTTAGGGGTAATTGTCGGGGGTAATTGTGGGGGGAGGGGCTAGATGGGGGTAATTGTCGGGGGGTAATTGTCGGGAGAATTGTCGTGGGGTATTGTGCGGTTGCGGGTCAATTAGTCCCGAGATAGATAGATCGCGGGTAATTCTGTCGGGGGGTAATTGTAGGCGGACGGCTCTAGATACGACGAGAGAGGGACTCAAATGTGTTCACGACAGGTAAGGAAAGGGTACTTGTGCCGGGCAGGTAGTTCACGGGGGTAACGTCCTCAAGGAGAGAGTGTAAATGAGTGCGTCTAGAAGGGTAATTAGATCCGGATATAGGAAGAGGTAAGGAGGAGGTATTGTACTGGCCGGAGAGCGGGGGTCACTAGACGGGCGGGGTTTAAATTGTCGCGGGGGGTGAGTTATGTACCGGGGAGTAATTGTCCGGCGGGGATAATTGTCGCTGGAATAGCGGACAAATTTGTATGGAATTGACATAATTGTGATTATAATACCAAATATATAACATACCTAATTCTGTAGGTGCAATGTGCTTTGGAATGATGTTATAAAACACACTTTCTTCCTTTAGCAGCGTTGAAATCAAGCAGCAATGGATTATATCTTTAATTGGTGTAATCACTAAATAAGGACTATGATGGTTATAAAAGTATGTCGCTTGCTTTTGTTTTATGGTCAAATAGTAGCATTAAGCCCATTTGCATGGGCACTGGAAACTATGAAGTATTTAGGCGTCAATGATTTTTTTTTCGATCACTAATGTCCATATGGCGTCCAATAGAGTATAGAGGAATAACACACTGAAGCTTGCAGCTTATTAGGTAAGAGGCAGTGCAACATGGAATGCGAGATTAGCATCATAGGTCGAGCTGCAATGGAGTCGCAGGCGGAGGATGCAAAGACCCCCAGATATGAATAGACATGGGACTAGCGCGTTGATCAATCGCACAATATGGGGAAGTGTGTTATCGTTATAAAATTAGCGAAATTTTGCTAGCTCTATAGATCTTGAGCTACTTACCAAAAAAATATCCAGAGATTATCCAATGGGAATTTTTGGTAAGTAGCTCAAAGATCTACAACATGAAGAGAAAGTATAGGCCAAAATGAGGCCCGCCCCCAGCCGTCGTGTACCAAATACAGCCTCACCCATGACGCGTTTTGATCAACACAGATGCATAAAATCACAGAGCCAATTTAATAAAGCCTTTGATTTTTGACCAATGGAAAATTCTGAATATGGTGATGCTACCCTATATGAATATAAAATTTGACAATTGCGCAGCATAGAGAAATTTTTGATTAAAAATAAGTATCAAACAATATTATAAGAACAGATAAATGATCATGTTAAAGTAAAATAATAAAAGAAATTCTGATGGCAAGAGTATTAAAAGATTATTGAAGGATCGTGAATAACGTGTATAATACAATTAAAGTACAGCAAGAATATACACGGAGAAAGTAAAATAATTTCTTAGATTTAAGTTCATGTACTGCAGGATGAAATCATTTAAATTATACTATCGAACTCATTCATACATCAGTATCCATGATATACTGATCACATCAAAGTAGGTTTTTTCTTCCTTTAATAAAAAGTCTATAACTAGGATATCAAGACTTGTTAACGTGGCTTGACCATAGCTATTTTTGAAATCTCTGATTTGATTAAACCTTAGGATATATCTTAACATATTGTATAGCGCCATTGTTAAGTTTATAATGATTATGCCGAAGTGAAGGAAAAAAAATAAACGATAAATACAGTCGTTGACCATTATAATATGTGTGAATCTTCACTATGATAATTTATTACGTTGAGTATCCAGACGAATCGACTTATGTAAATTGTCATCATTCAGTCTACCTCATACAAACACATAATTCGCACAAGCAAGGTATTACCCGAACTGCAATTAGCTGTACATTCACATTACTCCTTTAATTATGTATTACCATCACTTTCCCAACGACACTAAGTATTAGGCATGCATAATATATTGAATATTAGAGTATAAAAAATTAAACTCTTTGACTATACAATACATATTTCAAGTACATCACTTTCATTCGTTCTACCGTTGAACTATACTCACAGACGTCTGCTGTGAACATAATCAAACTGTGTTGATTCCTACACATATCCATGTTTTTAAAGATATCACAGTACAATGAATATTAAAACAAATGATGTAATAAACAATGTGCACAAAATGTAAGTTAGAATAAATCCACTATATCAAATCAAAACTAATGAGGTGCAAACAAAAATATGTTGAATAAATATTGAACATCCTCGATGAGTTGGTAAGTTACTCACTTGATGAAATCAGCAAATTGAAGAGATGAGTCATGTAGTATAATCTGATGCTTGATTTGAGATGGAGGTAGCATGTTCAAACAAACATAGAATAGTACAGATGGACTACAGTCATGATAATATTCATGCAAGCAAAGGAACAAGTATGGTATGTTCCAATCTAGCTGCTATTATTATTGCAAGGGGAAAAAGAAGCGGGTGCTATTGATGCCGCAAACAACCCAAGTGTGGTGATCAAAAAGGAGATAAAAAGCAAATCATTGAATTCATTCGGATTAAAGAGGAAGAAGGGAAGATTTAGTGAGAATCAAAGTGAAAAAATCAGGACCATTGTTTCAGTAGAAGTTAGAACCGCAGAATTAGGTTAACGTTGTTACAGCTTAATATAATCCGTATAAAAACAGCCCAAAAGTCATTCCTTTTGCCAACTGTTGAAGTATAAAAGCCATTCAATGCATCTCTCACTCCTAAAGCCATTCCGGATTCCAACACCTTAGCGTTATTCCGGCATGCCCCATACATCTGTAAAAGATCCATCTATATGTATGGTGTCCTCTAATTTTAAGATACCGGTTATCACCACATCTTAGCAACCAGAAGATCATTGTGTATTTCAGCCAGATTGCCGAGAGTTTGTGACGTGTCTCTTCAAGACTCGTCTGACTGTGCGCCAGGGCATTGAACAAACTGAGCGAGATAATATGAGAGAGAGTGAAGTCGGTTGGGGAGAGGTAGGGTAAAGGATCGTGGTGTTTGGTGAAATTGATAACAATTGTAATTTGGGATAATGAATAAAGAGTTGTTGGGTTTGAGGAGGGGGTACGGTAGTCGTGGTGAAAAAAAAAATTGGGAGAGGGAAGAAGTCATGATAAAAGAATACGGGAAATAATCAAGAATACAAATTTCATAATATACAAGGGCTACAAAATAACTGAATCAAATACTCTTCTGACCCTATATCTAGGTCTAAATGATAGAAGATCTATCACAAAAGAAGAAATCAAGTGATATAATCAAATGAATACACAGTTTCCATTCATCGACGACAATGTAATCACTATATTTGGCTACAAGGTATGATACAGAGAGCATCTTGTGAAAAGAGCATATAACAACTCATCATCAAACACATTTTGACATGCATACTTATATAGGGGAAAACAACAGTTTCATGCACATTTTTTGAAGTGTAAGTCTAAAATATGTAAGTGCTGGGTTATCAAGTGCACAGCGATAGACTATGTTGAGCCTTTGATGTATTCTGTTAATATCCCTCCAACCAATAATATGATTCCAAAGTAGCCAGACCATGTTTATTGTTGTATAATTTTCTCAAAATGTTCTCAGGCCAGGTAGCTCTAGGTATAATAGCTACATCTCCTTAATC
Source organism: Paracentrotus lividus (assembly GCA_940671915.1). Lineage (NCBI taxonomy): Eukaryota > Metazoa > Echinodermata > Echinoidea > Camarodonta > Echinidae > Paracentrotus > Paracentrotus lividus. The sequence continues at coordinate 53,274,897 of CALNVZ010002100.1, read as the reverse complement.
AAATGCAGAATATCTCATTCAAAATATCATTTGTTCCTTTTAATGTGGTGCTAAATTAATCAAATGCAATGCCTGGAATTGGGGAGCATTAAACAACTGAGTTGTTTCATTCTTCAAAGCAATGTAGCCCATATGATTGAATGCAATATGAATTTTTAAAGCTTATGAATTGAAATTAATTGGGATTCATCGAAAAATGACAAAATTAAAAGGTCACGAAAAGAAATCCTAATTTTCCAGTGCTTAATATGAACCATGTTAAATGTATTCTTTGAAATCAATTCAACACAAGGTGTATTTGAATTTTGTAATGCCACAATTGTGTGTCGCATTTCTTGTGCTATGTTATGTTGTTTGCAATGTTATCATTTGGTGTAAAAACATAGTCAAATATCCTATACAAGAAAGAGAGGAGAGAAAGGCAGACTGATAAAAAAGAGAAATTCAGAATGAGGGAGGGGGGGGGAGAGAGAGAGAGAAAGAAGAATTTAGAACGAGGGAGAGAGAGAAGAAATTGAACGAGGGGGAGAGAAAGATCAAGACAGCATGAAAGAGAAGAGAGATATCAAAGGGAAAAAGAGAAAAGAGAGAGAAGAGAAAAGGAAAGAGAGACAGAGAGAAGGAAGAAAGGAGAGAGAAGAAAGAGAGAGAGAGAGAGAGGAAGAAGGAGAGAGAGAGCAAGTTAGACTAAGTTAAAAATGGAAAGGTATCCCAGAATAAGATCTGCAACCTATTATAAAGATATGGTAAGACCAATACAACCCCTGCCGCCAAACTCATTCTATTCTACAAGATAGTGATGTTTCAGAAGTCACCCAAACAGATAAATAATGAAAAATAAAGTGATTGCTTACTGGCTGTGAGTCTTGACCGTCTTATAGTCCGAGATGAGACTAGAGTCTAGCTGTAGATTATCCAGATCCTCATTGACGCTCTGTGCTGGTCAGGTCCTGCTCTACACTGTCTCCTTCCTAAGAGGAAAAAGAAAACAGAAAAAAAAGATTTGATTCATTAATAGTCTCATCTGTTACTAGGAGAAAGGTCAAGAGTGTGTCTCATGAAAACAATTACTATTATAACTGATCATTTAAATAGAAATAAGTCTACTGAATGTTATTTACTGAATAGCTGATTATTTTACCGAATTTCCCGACTTATTGAAATTCTTTTCTGATATTTTTGTAAGGTGATGCAATACAATAAATTCGTGAAAAATATACTCTCGTGAATTAACTAGCTTGAAGCAAAAATTGTGACATAGGATAGAAATAGAAACAGTCTGTAGTTTTTTTTATCAAATACAAAAAGGGATGTATGGTAAAACACACCCGGTCATTATTTAATATGAAAACTATTGTGATCATAATAGTTTTCATAACACAGCAGAGACAATTCCTCAGTCAAAATCAAAATATAATCATGTACATGTACTAACCTGCATGGCCCACTGTCTTCTCCTATTACGAGGACTTGTGGTTTGCAATCGTTCGCATTGTCTGTCTTTCATGAGGTTGAAGATCTATATGACCATTCAGGATCTTAACAGGATTATTTTCTCCCGGATCATCCCCTTCCATCATCCGTCTAATGTTATCCAGGTCATTCTTCAATCGTTTATTCTCTTCCTTCAGGTCATTGTTTACAGAAGCACATAAAATTGAATAATATTTTATTCTTGTGTTAACCATATTAAATGTCACATGAATAATGCCTTCACCAAAGAGTTTCAGGCAATATATTATCGATTTTCATAAACAGGCCAGAGAGCAATTTTGTAACTGATGGGAACATAACGTTCAGAAAACTTTTCTTTCTTAAGTTGCTGTTATCATGAAGTACATACTGTATGGTATTTATATCATTATACACGGTTACAAGCTTTTCAAAGAATTCAATGACAAAAGTTGCGTGAAATATATGTTTATTCTAGTCAATAATTTGATCACAATAGTGCATAGTACATTTCAAGAAATATCTACTCAGTAGCAAATAAATTATGTAATATCTTGTTCAAAACATGTTGATCTGTAGCTTGCGATCCAATAAACCATAATATTTACTCAAGTCTAATTGTCTAAGAAGTTTAAGCTGACAATGATGATAATACAACAACTTGTATAAATTCACTTATCTTTTATTTGAGCTGAAAAAAAAAATAAAATATTTCGAGCAAATCAGACAAATTGGCATGAACAATTTGACACCTTTTTTCTGCTTCCTAACAAAACATCAATGTTCAGCAACCTACCGAAAGGTGAGATGATCAAGCTCATGCTCGTTTTGTTTAGTCCTGTTGCTCCATCGACTTCTTCTCTCCAGCTGTACTTTAGTTTACTCCTCTTTTCTCTAGATCTCTGCATCTCTGCTGGAGTTTGATGAACACACTGATATCCATACTAGCCTTCTCTTCTCCTTGCTCCTGTAAAACATCATATACAAAAGATGATTATGATAACTTATTAAAAGAAAGGATGATTTTCATCCTGTATTAACTCATTAAACAGAACCACAGAATAAATAGAGAGTCAAGATCCAAACATTATAACGAGAACTATGTAAAAACAAAGGGTGCAAAATTTAATGCCTATTTATGATACATAATTGTTTTATTACTAGTGTAGTTTGGTCGGGTTAAAGTTTGCAGGCGTAACCTTTATATTCACTTCACTTAAAGGATATATTTTGACATTTGATTTGAAACCATACTCTATATAAACAATTGTCATAATGATGGGTCATTATATATAATCTATCCAAAAGAACATACACAAAAACATAACTTATGTCTAAAATATTTTAGCAACCCAGTATATTGACATTCACATAAACTATGCATGCAGGAGAAGATCATTATTAAAAAAGAAAGAAAATAATCTCATTCACGAAATCAAAGGTTCATTACACTAACTATTGAGCTAAAGGGACAGCTAATTTTGATACATGCATCAGAAGTCATATAACCAGTGCCCTGTGCATATACAAGAGTTATGATCATAAGCCAAATTGAAACAACTACTCTGTATTGGTTCACAGTTGAAATGAAAGCAAGAACAAAAATTCAATGCAATAAGGATCCTGCTTGGTCACTATTGATTTGCAATTGATTGTAATAATTAATGTTACAGGCACATATGTTTCATGAGAGCCATAAAATTCACACTGTGTATTGAATCAACCTGATATTGAAATACCCAACACCTTACAATGACATATAAAAATGAGAAAACAAATCTAAAAGATTACAAGACAAGACGAAACAGATCCACGAACATTGACGCGCTACATCATTTTTGGCTAGCTAGCTTAGCTCACCACCCCAACCATAGAAAACTCACTTCAATCTCTACCTCCACATCTTCGCATCCTCCGTCGTGGTGGTGCTAGGTACCTTAACGAACAACTGCGGCGCCCTCACTGCTGTCGGCCCGTACATGTCTGGGCATTCCTCCATTCATGTGTGATGTAGGACTGTTCTCCATGGCCAGCATGTCTTCTTTGAGATTGTCAAAGCGTTGCTCAAGACGAGTGTAATCCTGGAGGAGTTTCTGATGCCGTGACGTTCATCTTCAAACTCAGCGATGAGATGTTCTTTAGTCTCCCACCGTGTTGTTGACTTGAACTCGAAAAAAAGCATGAATGGATTGCATATTATTGAGTTTGTTAAATAGGATAAAGTTTTTTGTCAAAAATATTCAACATTTTGAGGATTTGTACTAAAATAATATAAGTGAGTTGATAAGCCTGAGCCTTAAGAAGAGATCCAGTTTAAAAACAACACTAAAAGCAGACTGACATTATTTCATGTTGCCATTACAGACAAACTGATATTTTCCCTGATATTTAATTTGAATACGATAAAGATAAGAGAGAAATCATGAGCTTTCTCCTAAGCTTTAACTTCTGCTGCGGTAGCTTTGAGGTTAGGATTAGTCTAAGCCCTTGGCTTTGAGCACATCCTAATAAATCATCCTGGAGACAACCTTAACTTTTGTCGATTAAACTAATTTTTCATATTTGTATATTAAATTAATAAGATTACTGTCTCTGCCATTTTGCTCATGCATTTTTTATTCTGCACTTTTGCCTCTTGCCATTTTTATACCTCGGCCATGTATTACCCGTTCTGCCATTTTTACCTCTTGCTGCCATTTTGCCTCTGCCATTGTTACCTCTGCCATTTTTACCATGCTGCATTTCCTCCGCCTTTTTTTTTACCTGCTCTGCCCGATTTTTGCCTCTGCCATTTTGCCGTTGTGCCCATTTCTTTTTACCTCTCTCCGACTTTTATAACCTTCCTGCCATTTTTACAACCTTCTGCCATTTTTTTGCCTCTGCATCTTTTTACCTCTGCCATTTTGCCATCTGCCATTTTTTTATTTATTACCCCTCCGCCATTTTTACCTCTGCATTTTACACACAAAACAACAAACACCGAAACCGTTTGTAGCAAGTGCAACTCTCTACGTGTGATTTTTCATAGAACATATTAACGTTTGCACGTACTCCTTTCCTTTTTTCAGAATATTGCAAGTTGCAGGTAACGAGAGGCAGATTTTATTTTTTTTATTTATATATTTTTTTTTTTGTTACAATATCTTTCTTCAAAAGTTCCTACAGAACGTTAGGACTCGAAGATTATGCAACGCACTACTTTGTACGCACGTGGGTCTGTATACGACGTGTACGAAGCTTATTGTGTCACTCGCAATCTCCATTTTATGTCATCTTTTACCATTTTGATATTTTGAATTGATACAATAACAACGTATTTTTGAAGAAACAACATCTCTTCTTAGTTCGAAGGTCCATATCCCGGCCCTTTCCTCTCTCAGTCTCTTCTCTCTCTCTCTGTCCTGATACGGAAAATTTGTATGAATTACATAATTGTATTATATACCATATATAACTCCTATTCTGTAGGTACAATGTGCCTTTGGAATGATGTATACACTTTTCTTGCAGGTTGAAATTGCAGCATGATTTATATCTTTTAAATTGTGTAATATCACTAAAATAAGGACTATGAATGGTTCATAAAGTATGCGCTTGGCTTTTGTTTTATGGTCAAATATGCTTAAACCATTTGCATGGGCACCTGGAACTATGAGAGCTCAATATTTTTTTTTTCACTAATGTCCATCGGTCAATAGTATAGCAATAACACACTTCCGAGCGTGTGTTAGCGGTAATGCAGTGCACTGCGAGATAGCTTTAGATAGGTCGAGCTGCAATGAGTCGCAGGCGAGTGATGCAGCACGCCCCATTCTGAAGCATCGAGCAATCACTGCATTTATGTCTCATCGCACAATACAGGGAAGTGTGTTATCGCTTTTATAAAATTGCGAAATTTTGCTAGCTCTAGTAGATCTTGAGCTACTTACCAAAAAAAATTCCAAGGGATTATCCAATGGAATTTTTGGTAAGTAGCTCAAGATCTACAACATGGAAAGGAAAGTATAGGCCCCGCCCAGCTCGTGTACCAAATACAGCCTCACACATGACGCGTTTTGATCAACCACGATGCATAAAATCACAGAGCCATTTTATAAAGAGCCTTTGATTTTGACCAATGGGAAATTCTGAATATTGGTATGCCCTATATGAATATAAAATTTGACAATTTGCGCAGCATAGAGAAAGCATTTTGATTAAATAATAAATATCCAATGTTTAAGAACTAAATGAATCATGTTAAAGTATAAATAATAATGACATAAATAATGCAAATAGTATTAATTTATTTGAAGACAATGTGAATACGGTTATATAAAATACACAAGACATATACACGGAAGAGTATAAAAATTACTTTGAAATTTAGTACATGTAGTACTGCATGGATGAAATGTATTTTTGATAATTATATGATGAATCATGTACTACACAGTTCATGATATTACCTTCCATCAAGAAATAGGTTTTTCTTCCTTTAAATAAAAAAGTTATACACTGATATTCAAGACTTTTAATGTGGCTTGACCATAGCTATTTGTTGAAATCTCTGATTTGATTAAAACCTTATGATATATACATTATTGTATAGCCTTGTTTAAGCTTTTACAACCATGTATATGCAGAAATTGAAGGAAAAAAAATAAACAGAAATAAAATACAGGTTGACCATTATAATATGTGTGGAACTCTTCACTATGATATTTTTAAGCTTTGAGTATGATCTGACTTATAATAAATTGCACTATCCCGTTCATCCCAATACAAACCACATAATCCAAAGCTCACCAGGTATTACCCGACATGCAATTAGCTGTACATTACCATTACTCCCTTTAATTATGTATTACCATCACTTTCCCAATACACAAAGTATTAAGGCATGCATATATATTGAATATTAGATACTAAAAAAAAATCATTTTGATATACAATATATTTTAAGACATATTTCATTCTTCTTACTATTCTAACTGTTGAACAATCAAACTGTGTTGATTCCTACACATATCCATGTCTTTTAAAGATATCACAGTACAATTGAATATTAAAACAAATGATGTAATAAACAAAATGTGCACAAAATGTGTAAGTTAGAATAAATCCATTCTTTATTATTTCCAAATCAAAAACTTGAGGTGCAACAAAAATATGTTGAATAAATATTGAACACTCCTGATGAGTTGGTAGTACTGTCTACTTGATGAAATCAGCAAATTGAAGAGATGAGTCATGTAGTATAACTGATGCTTGATGTTGTGAGATGGTAGCATGTTCAACAAACATAGAATAGTACAGATGGGACTACAGTCATGATAATATTCATGCAAGCAAAGGGAACAAGTATGGTATCCAATCTAGCTGCTATTATTACATGCAAGGGGAAAAGAAAGCGGGTGCTATTGATGCCGCAAACAACCCAAGTGTGGTGATCAAGAAGGAGGATAAAAAGCAAATCAATTGAATTCATTCGGATTAAAGAGGAAGAAGGGAAGATTTAGTGAGAATCAAAGTGGAAAAATCAGGACCATTGTTTCAGTAGAAGTTAGAACCGCAGAATTAGGTTAACGTTGTTACAGCCTTATAAATAACAGCCGATTAAAAAAACAGCAGCCCAAAAGTCATTCTCTTTTGCCAACTGTTGAAGTATAAAAGCCATTCAATGCATCTCTCACTCCTAAAGCCATTCCGGATTCCAACACCTTAGCGTTCATTCCGGCATGCCCCATTACATGTAAAAGCATCATCCCCTATGTATGGTGTCCTCTAATTTTAAGATACCGGTTACTCACATCTTAGCAACCAGAAGATCATTGTGATTTTCAGCCAGATTGCCGAAGTTTGTGACGGTCTCTTCAAGACTCGTCTGACTGTGCGCCAGGGCATTGAACAAACTGAGCGAGATAATATGAGAGAGAGTGAAGTCGGTTGGGGAGAGGTAGGGTAAAGGATCGTGGTGTTTGGTGAAATTGATAACAATTGTAATTTGGGATAATGAATGAAGAGTTGTTGGGTTTGAGGAAGGGGGTACGGTAGTCGTGGTGGAAAAAAAAATTGGGAGAGGGAAGAAGTCATGATAAAAGAATACGGGAAATAATCAAGAATTACAAATTTCATAATATACAAGGGCTACAAAATAACTGAATCAAATACTCTTCTGACCCTATATCTAGGTCTAAATGATAATAGAGATCTATCACAAAAGAAGAAATCAAGTGATATAATCAAATGATATCACAGTTTTCCATTCATGCACGACAATGTATATCACTATATGTGGCTACAAGGTATTGACACAGAGCATCTGTGTAATAAAGACCATATACAACTCACATACAACACATTTTGTACATGCATACTATAATAGGGGAAAACAACAGTTTCATGCACATTTTTTGAAGTGTAAGTGTCTAAAATATGTAAGTGCTGGGTTATCAAGTGCACAGCGATAGACTATGTTGAGCCTTTGATGTATTCTGTTAATATCCCTCCAACCAATAATATGATTCCAAAGTAGCCAAGACCATGTTTATTGTTGTTATAAGTTTCTCAAAATGTTCTCAGGCCAGGTAGCTCCTAGGTTAAATGCTACATCCCTTAATCAAATGCAGAATATCTCATTCAAAATATCATTTGTTTTCCTTTTAATGTGGTAGCATTAATTTCAAATTGCAATGCCTGGAATTGGGGAGCAGTTAAACAACTGAGTTGTTTCATTCTTTCAAAGCAATGTAGCCCATATGATTGAATGCAATATGAATTTTTAAAGCTTATGAATTGAAATTAATTGGGATTTCATCGAAAAAGAATGACAAATTAAAAGGTCACGAAAAGAAATCTCCATTTTCCAGTGCTTAATATGAACCATGTTAAATGTAATTCATTTGAAATCAATTCAACACAAGGTGTATTTTGAATTTTTGTAATGCCAAGCAAGTGTGTGCGCATTTCTTGTGCTATGTTATGTTGTTTGCAATGTTATCATTTGGTGAAATAAACATAGTCAAATATACTATACAAGAAAGAGAGGAAGAGAAAGGCAGACTGATAAAAAAGAGAAATTCAGAATGAGGGAGGGGGGGGGGAGAGAGAGAGAGAAAGAAGAATTTAGAACGAGGGAGAGAGAGAAAGAAATTGAACGAGGGGGAGAGAAAGATCAAGACAGCATGAAAGAGAAGAGAGATATCGAAAAAGGAAAAAGAGAAAAAGAGAGAGAGAGAAAAGGAAAGAGAGACAGAGAGAGAGGAAGAAGGAGAGAGAGAGAGAAAGAGAGAGAGAGAGAGAGGAAGAAGGAGAGAGAGAGCAAGTTAGACTAAGTTAAAAATGGAAAGGTATCCCAGAATAAGATCTGACAACCTATTATAAAGATATGGTAAGACCAATACAACCCCCTCTGCGCCAAAACTCATTCTTATTCTACAAGATAGTGATGTTTCAGAAGTCACCCAAACAGATAAATAAATGAAAAATAAAGTATGATTGCTTACTGGCTGTGAGTCTTGACCGTCTTATAGTCCGAGATGAGACTAGAGTCTAGCTGTAGATTATCCAGATCCTCATCGCTGACCAACATGTGCTGGTCAGTGTTGGTTCCTGTCTCTACACTGTCTCCTTCCTAAGAGGTCACAAGAAAAACAGAAAAAAACAAAAAGATTTGATTCATTAATAGTCTCCATCTGTTACTAGGAGAAAGGTCAAAGAAGTGTGTGCTTCATGAAAACAAATTACTATATAACTGATCACTTAAATAGAAATAAGTCACTGAATGTTATTACTGAATATGCTGATTATTTTCACGAATTTCCCGACTTATTGAAATTTTCATTTTCTGATATTTTTGTACAAAGTGAATGCAAATACAATAAATTCGTGAAAAATATACTCTCGTGAATTAACTAGCTTGAAGCAAAAATTGTGAACATATATGGCGTATACAGCAAATAGAAACAGTCTGTAGTTTTTTTTTCTATCAAAATACTAAATGGAGATGTATGGTAAAACACACCGGTCATTATTTAATATGAAAACTATTGTGATCATAATAGTTTTCATAACACAGCAGAGACAATTCCTCAGTCAAAATCAAAATATAATCATGTACATGTACTAACCTGCATGGCCCACTGTCTTCTCCTATTAACGAGGTCTGTCTTGAGTTTGACAATCTCCTGTCGATGTTTGTCATTCTCGAGGTTGAGAACATCTATATGACCATTCAGGATCTTAACAGGATTATTTTCCTCCGGATCATCCCCTTCCATCATCCGTCTAATGTTATCCAGGTCATTCTTCAATCGGTTATTCTCTTCCTTCAGGTCATTGTTCTACAGAAGCACATAAAATTGAATAATATTTTATTCTTGTGTTAACCATATTACAATGTCACATGAATATGCCTTCCCAAAGAGTTTCAGGCATATTATTATCGATTTCATAAACAGGCCAGAGAGCAATTTTTGTAACTGATGGGAACATAACGTTCAGAAAACAACTCTTTCATTTTTCTTAAGTTGCTGTTATCATGAAAGTACATACATGTATGGTATTTATATTCTATATCACGGTTACAAGCTTTTCAAAGAATTCAATGACAAAAGTTGCGTGAAATATATGTTTATCTAGTCAATAATTTGATCACAATAGTGCATAGTACATTTCAAAGAATAATCCTACTCAGTAGCAAATAAATTATGTAAATATCTTGTTCAAACAATGTTTGATCCTGTAGCTTGCGATCCAATAAACCATAATATTTACTCAAGTCTACATTGTCTAAGAAGTTTAAGCTGACATATGATGATACAACACACTTGTATAAATCTCACTTATCAATTTATATTGAGCTGAAAAAAAATAAAAATATTTCGAGCAAATCAAGAATTGCAGATAACATTTGACACCGTTTTTCTGCTTCCCTAACAAAACATCAATGTTCAGCAACCTACCGAAAGGTGCAGATGATCAAGCTCATGCTCGTTCTTGTTAGTCCTGTTGCGTCCATCGACTTCTCTCTTCTCCAGCTGTACTTCTAGTTTACTCTTCTCTTTCTCTAGATCTCTGCATCTCTGCTGGAGTTTGATGAACACACTGATATCCATACTAGCCTTCTCTTCTCCTTGCTCCTGTAAAACAATCATATCAAAAGATGATTATGATAACTTATTAAAAGAAAGGATGATTTTCATCCTGTATTAACTCATTAAACAGAACCACAAGAATAAATAGAGAGTCAAGATCAAACATTATAACGAGAACTATGTAAAAACAAAGGGTGCAAAAATTTAATGCCTATTTATGATACATAATTGTTTTATTACTAGTGTAGTTTGGTCGGTTAAAGTTTGCAGGCGTAACCTTTATATTCACATTCACTTAAAGGATATATTTTGACATTTGATTTGAAAACATACTCTATACTCTTTAAACAATTGTCATAATGATGGCTGTCATTTATATATCTATCCAAAAAGAACATACCACAAAAACATAACTTATGTCTAAAATATTTTAGCAAACCAGTTATTTGACATGTCACATAAACTATGCATGCAGGAGAAGATCATTATTAAAAAAAGAAAGAAAATAATCTACTTCACGAAATCAAAGGTTCATTACACTAACTATTGAGCTAAAGGGACAGCTAATTTTGATACATGCATCAGAAGTCATATAACCAGTGCCCTGTAGCATACAAGAGTTATGATCAATCGCCAAATTGAAACAACTACTCTGATTGGTTCACAGTTTGACTTGAAAGAAGCAAGAAGCAAAAATTCAATGCAATAAGGATCCTGCTTGGTCACTATTGATTTGCAATTGATTGTAATAATTAATGTTACAGGACACATATTGTTTCATGAGAGCCATAAAAAATTCACACTGTGTATTGAATCAACCTGATATTGAAATACCCAACACCTTACAATGACATATAAAAATGAGAAAACAAATTCTAAAAGATTACAAGACAAGACGAAACAGATCCACGAACATTGAACGCAGCTACATCATTTTCTTGGGCTAGCTAGCTTAGCTCACCACCCCAATCCATAGAAACTCACTTCAATCTCTACCTCCACATTTTCCGCATCCTCCGTGGTCGTGGTTGCTAGGGTACCGTAACCAGACTCGGCGCCCTCACTGCTGTCGGCCCGTACATGTCTGGGCATTCCTCCATTCATGTGTGATGTAGGACTGTTCTCCATGGCCAGCATGTCTTCTTTGAGATTGTCAAAGCGTTGCTCAAGACGAGTGTAATCCTGGAGGAGTTTCTGATGCCGTGACCGTTCATCTTCAAACTCAGCGATGAGATGTTCTTTAGTCTCCTCAACCGCTGTGTTGACTTGAACTGCAAAAAAAGCATGAATGGATTGCATATTATTGAGTTTGTTAAATAGGATAAAGTTTTTTGTCAAAAATATTCAACATTTTGAGGATTTGTACTAAAATAATATAAGTGAGTTCATGAAAGCCTGAGCCTTAAGAAGAGATCCAGTTTAAAAACAACACTAAAAGCAGACTGACATTATTTCATGTTGCCATTACAGACAAACTGATATTTTCCCTGATATTTAATTTGAATACGATAAAGATAAGAGAGAAATCATGAGCTTTCTCCTAATGCTTTAACTTCTGCTGCGGTAGCTTTGAGGTTAGGATTAGTCTAAGCCCTTGGCTTTGAGCACATCCTAATCAAATCATCCTGGAGACAACCTTAACTTTTGCATTAAATATTTCATTGTTATTATTAAAGATTATGGTAAATTAACAACTTTCTTCTTATGATCTAAGATGTAATACTTGAGGATGGTGTTAGAGACGAAGCTCAGAGGGCAGGATTAACTACATGGTAAGCTTTTAGCTTTACAAACATCCTCTAAAATTGAGGAAGGGTGGATCACAAAAACCTCAAAACATGCCTCTCAAAAACAAAGAGACATAAATTCATGTCGTTACTTACGACATAATGATATTTGAGAAGACACAAATTAATGACTTTCTTCTAATGATCTATGAGACTGCCATACTAGGGTGGTATTACCTGAGTAGCTCAAGAGGGTAGGATTAACTAAGCCCCTAGCTTTCCCCATCTTAAGGAGGAAATGAAGTTCAGAACATTCCTCTCATTAACAAAGAAACATTACTTCATCACTAACAAACTGAGTTTGGCTGTTATAAAGTCATTTGATGAGAAAAAGATCAGGGGAAAATTAACAACTTCTAGGGTGGTGCTACCTGAGTAGCTCAAGAGGGTAGGATTAACTAATCCCTTAGCTTTCGGCACATCCTCAAGTTAAGGGAGGGGGAAACCAAGGAAATGCCCTTCTTTCCGCACATATTTCCCCTCCCCTTAGAATCTCTACGCCCTGACAGCTACATTGTAGGCTAACTCTTCGGTCCAAGGTGGACATAATTAGGGCAAGGAGATGATCTTTTAAAGGAGCTGCTGCAATGTGGAGGATAATTAGAACACAGGAAGATATCTCATCTACAGTATGGATGATATGGGATCTAGGACAGCTGAATGGCTTGACTTTTAATCCCCAGAGTTTAAAGTCTAGACAAAAAGTATTCATCATGCATGCCTTTACACTAACTTCTTCCTTCATTGGCCTTTAATGGATTGAGAATCATAAAACTTACTGAAGTACTTTGAACTAGCCAATATACTTATATACCTTGGACACAATTATCTACAGAGAATGTAATTAACTCACATTAATCTCAAGTAGGCCCTTTCATAGAATAACACAATGTTCTAAAGTTAAAAATCATTAAGAATATTAAGAACAGTCCAGATTCTTGAAAAAAGAAACAGAGGCTGTAAACATTTTAGATCCAAATTTCCTCTCTTTTGTGATCCAATGATAGTATTTTTCAAATGCAGTGGGAAAGTAGACAAAGCACTGCACATTCTTTGTCACAAGTAAATATATTTATTCATGACCCACATCAATGATACCAAATACTTCCCATTAGATGTATCCATGATAATGCTACTTACAATCAACATTATTTCCTTTACTTCTGTTTTGCCTTTTCAGTGCAAAAAGGGCGAAGCAAAAAGCACCTGTCCTCAACATTACTACATTGTCATAACCCAAGCCAACATTAAATCCGCTCCTCAGAACTATGTTACGTGATACAGGGACTGCTTTTCCTTCCCTTTCTCTGTTGTTGCTAAAGGTCTATGCTATGATGGTGTGACAAGGGAATGCTGCTTTATTTATTCCAGCTGTAGCAACGTTTTTAAGATTTCAGAGGAATTCTTGAGGGATTATGTCTTTTATTTGAAATATCCGCACTCTTTGCGAAACAATGAATCAAGGAAATGCAAGATTCTCTGAAAGAGACGTGCTATGAGTGGAAACAATTAGTTTAAGTTAGTTGCAGTTTTGGTCAATTAATTTTTATTTAAATCAATCTAACTTAATCTTATGTGGGCTTGAATGACCCTATCCAAGTGACAGAAATATAGAGTGCAGTGCAAGTTATATGTATCTCAAGTTTTATACTGTATGGAGAAAAATGAATTGAAATAATAAATATCAATTAAAGCTACAGCAAGACTTCAAAACAACTAATGTTCATACAACTTATCTAGTATAATGTTATATCAAATTTTAACCAAATACATATATGTACAAACACTTGTACTCAATGATTAAATCGTCATTCAACAGGTAAGAAAATTTTTCTGGTTCAAATCCCTCCTGGGTCCAAGATTTTTTCGTTCTCATGGAGATCAAGCTTCCGATTTAACACAAAAAATATTTCTTAATAAATCCTTTCGTAAAGCGACAATAAATAAAAGTCTGAGACAATAATTACATGAATATAATAAAATTTATTTTCTTACGTTCTACACTCTCCTCTAGATCTCTTAGTTTGTTCTCTTGCTCCTCGAGGTTGCTCTTCAAATTACTGCTCTCTTCCTCATACAACCGAGTCTCCTGAAAGATTTCATGGAAAATGATAACAAACATCAGGAATAAAGTAAATATACAAGGCAACAACGCTCAACTGAAAGACTTTCATTAATTTTGCGAGTCCATCTTCCACTAATCTCCACCAATGAACATTTCCACAATATAAGGCTAAATATACAAATGTACTTATGAAAAGATCACAAAAATCATGAAATTATCCACTTTTGAATATCCCCAAATACATGTAGTCCAAGATCGCGAAATACTAAGTACGCAAAAATATTAGCTTGTACAGTACCTCCTCTCCTCCTCCTACAACTTACTGATTCTCCCCTAAAAAAATTTCAAGAAATGAAAACAAAACGAAATTCAGGAATAGTATATGAGGCGAGAAGTAGAACAATTGAAACCATATGTATTCCAGTAGACAGGGTGAGGCCTTACTGCATTCAAGCCTACACTGTACCCCTTCCCTACTCAAAAACACGAAGATCTAACGGTCAAGGGTCACAAGAGTCTGGGATTGGATTCTAATTTGAATATCCTCCACTGAAAGCTATAAGGACAGTAAGTTCATGATGAGAGATACATCCTTCTAACGCTCAGTAGATCATATATATGTTAATACACTTTTAATGACTTTTGATTTGATCTACTTGTGTGACATTTACAATCCAGGCAGTGTTTCACTAAGTCATCCATAACCTTACGAATTATGTCTTTACGAACAACTGGAACATTTTTGGGGGTGGTATACTAGTCATATTCTTAATCATTTAGCACAAGATTCGATCACCACACATTCGCAAAGTCATGCGTTACTTTGCGAACAACTTGGACAAAATACCCCCTTGGATGTAAATAAAGTCAACAATTCATTAAGTTTCAACACTGAATGGTAGCATATAAGATAATATAATATTTTGGCAATATTTCAGGGAGAAAAGACATCTACGAAGAAATCTTTGTGTAATTATATGATGCATATAGTGCCAAATACTCTCACTCTAAATATAGCATATGTTTTAAGGAGTTATCAAAATTCTAAGTTCAGCATTACACCACACCCATAAGTAAGCCATAGAGACTTGAGACTTTGACCTAGATATCATATCAGGTTGTATTCAATTTCAAATGCTTGTTCTTTGGTTGCAGTGTAATATTACCAAACCCTAAATAAACAGGCATAAAGCCCGACCATGACCTACAAGTTAGGTTTTTGTTTTATTTCTGTGTTTCTACCTTTTTCCCCCTCATATAGAAGAGCTATAACTCTTCTCTATAAAACAAATTCAAACAGATTTCAACATTTTCTTTCCCTTTAACCCTATCCCTGCACAATGCAACCTACTTGGAATAATGCAAAAGTAAGTATGGAACTAATAAATAATAACAAAATAAGTAATATGATCTCCCATTTGAATTTGAAACCATAAAATTTCAAATTGATACAACCAGTATACCACACCAACTGCATAAATGATATAAACCTGTACATGTATATTTGCACCCTTGGGTGTTATAAGCCAACTACATAGATTCAAAGGCCTATATTCTACTATGAAAACTGAGTTTGTTTTCATCGCAAGTTCGTGCAAAGCTATTGTGCGATCCACATCAGACAAAATCTTTTTCTTTTACGATAAAATATGATAATTACCTCAGCTCTAGCCTTCTTGACTGACTGTAGCTCCTCTTCAACGAGTCCCTTCTCCGTCTGAGTCTCCTCCAGGAGCCTACGTAGTTTTTCCAGCTCTGTCTCCTGGTCCACCATGGTCTTATTCAGCTCCTTGGACTCTGCTTTGATCTTCTCCAGGTTACCCAGGTCGTCCTTGAGCTTGTACATGACCTGCTCCGTCTCCCGCAGTCGGACATTCTCCTTGTTCTGTAAAGAGAGAGTATGGAGATAAAGACTAGCTAGATTGATGCCCATAGTGATTGCTAGGTACCCAACCCGCTTCCCATTTAGGGCTAGCATTAGGGTTGTACAGCAGAGAGAAAGCAACATCATGATGGCTGTGCCTGCCGTAACCTTCTAATGCCAAGGAAGTATATCTTCTGCAGAACTTGACAATGTACTTTTAATATGTACCAGCACATATCACCATTCCTCCCAGGCAACGATCTAGTATTATTGAGGGTATAGCTAGTCATAACAACATAAAAGTGCATGGTCTAGGGTTGATTCTCAATGATTATTAAGTTTTATAATGTATTTTATATAACTTCAATTAATCTATAAATAAGGAGTAATTTTTTTCTATTTAAAATTATGCAATTATATTAGGTAGACCTTTTGAAAGAGATCAAAATATTTCAGATAACACTGTAACAATGTCAAGATGGATACTTCTCCATTTGTGCCAAAAAAAAAAGTTACATAACAGAACAATATGTGCATATGATTCCAGTAAGATGTCATCACATACCATTTTATGAAGGTAATCCATTGTCAAGTATGAAGATATTCCATCAAATAGAAAATCCAAACTTTATGACATCACAGAGTTACAAAACCAAGAAGTACATGTATCTCCAAAACCCATTACAGAACTTCTAGCTCAATCACAATTATGCAAAACACAGAAAACCCTTTCCAGAGAGAAACACTAGGCAAATGTGGACGTCACTCTTTCTGCCAGTCAACAATGCAAGAATGCATTGTGCAGAACTTCCACAAAGAATATCCAGGCATTCTGAAGTCTTGATAAATTCCTGGCATCTGGCTAGACAGCGCAAATCCAGGACTCTAAGGCAGAGATCTGACGAATGAGACTCTGGAGGCTTGTAAGCTAGCGTCTTAAAACAAAAATAATGCCACATAAATGCCTAAAGTTATGGAGTTATGGATCAAAACTCCCCCTTTCTACACTCTCGCATGTGGTTCAGAGTTGCTTTCAGCTGTGTGTCTCACTGCGGTTTAGATTTTCAATCTCAAATTTCAGGTGGATAGCACAACTTGGAAAAAAAAACAAACCTTGCCATATTGAGTGACGACCCTCCCACGTCCCACCCTATCTATCTTTAAACTAGGCTGTAAAGGATATACAGTAATAGAGCACACTAGGGCAAAAATCAAACTATATTTAAATAGCCTAGTGACTTGTGAATGGGCATTTGAGGGTCAATAGGAAGGGAGAAGAGTGAGGATACGCGCGCCTCTGACGATATTCCTTAATATTCTCGTCTTTCATTGATCGTATAGACAAGGTATTTTAGGAGGGGGCTAGGTGAGGAAAATCACTTTTGTTTCGTTTCCTACTTTGTAAAGTCGGATTTCTTTTACGTGTTGGCAATTTGCCATCTCCTTTTAAAATATGAAATAGATTTATGATTTCCTTAATTTGAGGATGCATAAATATTATTAGCAGACTAGAATAGGTGAGAGAGAGACTAAGAGATGAAAAGTAATGAGCAGGATAAAGAAAGGGACAATTCTTGGATGACTTGCAAAAATTACACTCATTTTGATTTAGTATAAATGATGAAATTATTTAGTTAAATATAAAATAGCTTCATTATTAAAAATGTTTTCAAATGTTTAAGATGAAATGGTACACTTCTGCATTCCAGCAAATGTTTATAAACATTCTATGGTCTAATATAGCCCTGCTGAAATTTAGGAACAGTGCCAATATCTTTTGTAGTTTTACATCAAATTATAACGCCTTTCTGCCTTTCATCAACAGACAAATGCTATGTTGAGAGGACTCGCAAGAGATTTGTGTCATAGCATGATGATATTACTGGAACATGAACGTAAGACATTTGTGGCCTTTGTACTTCCAGAGATCACTGGGGTTTAAATGTTGTGCCATGAGGGCTTAACAATGATTACAGCAGTTGGAAAAATATAATTCCTCAATGAAATCTCACATTGTTATATATCTTGTTAATACAAATGAAGAGAGGTATTAAATGAGGGGCAGGGCATTTTGAACTCAATGTAAGAAGTTCAATGTCATAGAGATAGCATCCTTTGATCCGTTTGGTTGGACTTGGCTTGGCTGTGACATTGATATTGAAACATTAAAACCACATGGTATTGTATCAAGTTTTACAATGTTATCCAAATTAGACATGAATGCATCATAATAAATCATTTAACCCTCTCATTACCATGGTCGCCTCTTGGCACCATAGAACACTGGTGACAAGGGAAACTGATTCTACTGTCATTTTGTAAGAAAGCGCCCTCTATTGTTGAGTAATGTACCGTTGGAAAGCTGGGAACGGTAGTTTTCATGTGGATGCAAACACTAGGGGTATTGATTGAGTTATCATTTTGAAAATTCGAAATGAAGTGAGGGAATTCAGTTTTTTTGAAAAAGTGCCTGGTAACAAAAGGGTTAAACTTGTATATTTGCTTATAGTGTACAGACTAAAAAAAGGAGAGGGTAGAGAGAGACGGAAGAATGTAAGGGGAAGGGGAAGGGGGAAGATGGGGTCTAAGGAAGGGGGAAGGGAGAAGAGAGGGTGTAAGGGGGGGGGAGAGATGGGAAGTAATTAAGGGGAGTAGGGGATTGGAACGTGAGGGAAGTGGTAGGAAGTTGAAGGAAGGAGAAGGAGAGGGAGGATAAGATTGAGGTGGGGATAGGAAGATGGAGAATGGCAAGGGGGAAGCAGAAATGGGAAGTGAAATAAGGGATGCACGTGTAGGAAATGGGAGGACGTTCGGAGCGACAAGACCACAGGGAGGAAGAAATCACTAGTAAAAGTCAGAGACCATATACAGAGAGGTGATGAAGCATTGAAAGAGGTGTCAATGGCCGCAGCTAACTGTCAGCGGCACAGATACTGTTTTGATAGAGTCTTACGTGAAGTCTAGCCGTATCTCCTATACCCTATTCCTCTCTCTGTTTAATTCATTGCTCATCTTTTGAGTGCCTATAACCTCTCCCTTGTCCCTAATCCTTAATTGTCCCATTTTATCTTATTCCTGGACATTCAGGATTTTTTTTTTTATTAGTTATTTCCCCAAAATATATATCAATCTTCCTCTCTCTCTCTCTGTTCATGAAACACCCTGAAAGAATATGCAGTGTATGAGGTGAATATAAAATGATTTATTTTTGTTTATTTAGTGCTGGAGTGAAAAGTGGTGCAACGGAGGAGTACAAAAGGGTGAATGGGTTGAGTGAAAAAGAGATGAAAAGTGAGTAGTGAGAATGGAGAAAATGGGGAGGATTAAAAAGGGGTGAAGGGGAAGAGTAAAAAGGGGTGAAAGGGGAGAATTGAAAAGAGGAGCATGGATGAAGAGTGAAGAGGTGGGAAAAGTGTATGTGTGGGGGGGGGGAGGGTAGGGTGATACAGACCTAATAAAAAAAATCACCCCATTCTTAGATTTTTTTTGTTAAAGTTCTATCTTTTGGTAGAATTGATAGACTGTTATAATATGATGTAATACGGGGTTATACTCCAAAGGTCCTATCAAACCTTGCATGATTCATCACCTATATCTTTGTAAGATCTAACCTACACTTGTAATATCAATACACAGATCTCATCCCATCGTACAAACACACTTTTTAGATGAAAAACACAAAAATAGTGACTTCCTTGCATTATTCATTCCCAGGAAGTTAAGCATCTCTCAACAGCTGGAAGTGAGAGAAAACACTTCAAAATATATCCCCTCAATTCTCACCAGAGATCTTCTCTTCTATATTGTCCATTTTGCCAAAAAGGCCACAGGGTGTTCGATTTCTTCAACATCCTTGAAAAAAACCCTACAATCTTCACATCCTATCTGATAGTTGAAAAGGCTTTGGTAAAAATTGAGGAATAGGATTTGAAGAAAGGGCCACATATGGAAACTGAATGGTGTTACGATGTACATACAAATCCCACATTTTATATTAAACAAATAATACAAGTAAAAACTATTTTGCCAGTAATTTTCTATTCTGTATTGCCATAATTTTTGATCACCTTTTTCAGCAAAGCATCTGAAAGTATTGCTGTTCATGGATTAATTTCATTGAGCTAGCTTTCCTGCCATATTATTACCCCTATCTTTCAAGACTACATGACCTAAGGTAGACAGGAATGATGTAATACAGACATGTGTCTCTACCATTGCCCTATTTGCATCCACAAGACGACATATATTTCCTTTTCCAATGTATGCAAAATTACAATTTTAATCCTCTTTAACCACACAGGCCAAAGAAATACAAAGCAAATATAAACACACCACCTATAAATTCCTAATTTTGCTCTTTATTCATACAGATTCTCACAAGGAAAACTTGAGACATCAGACTATTATGTCATTTGAACCCCCCTTTTCTCTCCCCCAACTGGATTACGCATTATGTCATGCTTAATGGTCAGCTCTTTTACTGACCATACATAATTAGTCATCCAAGGGATCAATTTACAGGGAATACACAGAGCGACAGGTGTGTACTTTTGGGCAATTGTCAAAATTAAAGGGGAATTATCCCCTCAGAGAAATTTAGCTTCAGTCAATGGAGACAAACCCCTAAAACATATTGGGAAAGTTTCAGAAAAATCAGGCTATGAATAAGAGAGATATGAATTTTTACATTTTGAGATCACTTATGATATGGAGATCCTCCCATTGGCAATGCGACCATGATGTGTAATGTAATGTAAATATATGAAAGTTATAACATATCATGAAAAGAAAAGCTGTTCTATCATTAGAATGAAAATAAAGAGACATTTTGAATAGTTTTTGTGCACACCATTATGGGGAGTTCTCCCTTTGTGACATCACAAATGGTGACCACGTTGCCAATGGGAGATTTCCTATGTCATTAGAGATCTCGATATTCAAATACTTATAACTTTCTTATAATTTATCCGATGTTCACCAAATCTTCACTAATGTGCTTATTTGATTTTTCTGCATCCACAGTAAGCCAACTATCTACAAAGGGACAATTCTCCTTTAAGTCATCTACAACCCCTGAAGTGAAAATGTTCTGGAGTAAAAAACTGGTAAAGAATACTCTGATAAAGACCAAAAGACTATCTAGGTATTGAATTCAATCTTGTATTATTCCCCTTTATTGGCAAGGTCAAACCATATTGCATTTTATATGAACATGTAGGCCTATACATTATCTCACTGTCCATCTAAAGAAATGAAATAACAATCTGTGCAAAAATGAAATATAAAGTCAAAAAAGAAAAATAGAGTTTGAATGGGATATGAAATTATGAAGGGGAAGCGAGTATAGTTTACTTACCAGCTCATCGACCTTGTGTGTGATAGAAATGATTTTGTTTTCCATTCCACGGTTGAGGGCCTTGTAATGTTCCACAGACCTCGCCTCGATCTAAGTAACGATGAGAAAGACAAAAGATATTGATACTTTTAAATGAAACAAGGTAGAATTGCAGAATATGCTACCAAAATACATCATTGATACTTTACTAAATTATTCTCTTACTTAAAAGCTAGCATATTGTGGTGACCTTTAATAATTACGATACAATTAAATAAACAGAGAGATGCTAAAACGTTTTTCCATAGCATTAAATAGTATGGCAATAATGAAGCAGAATCAATAATTAAACCTTCTTTGGGGAGAGGATGTAGATGTACATGTAGTTCAAAACGCCCTGACAAGGAGGTTATGCTTGACCTACAATGTGTGGTTATTAAACGACATAATCATAGATGTGAAATTAAAGACGACTTTATCAGATTTATCATTGACCAGTAGGACATGTAGGATGTGAGTAAGGTCGTCTATAAAATTGTGTCAGATAAGGAAATCAGTTATGCCAAGCTCCAACCTGACCAAGAGGAATTTAAATTTGAGAGGACGTTGAAAGTGACAAATAATTCTAAAGCAACTTCACACTCACTTGTATCCTCAAACAATGTTAACTTAATATTCTCCATGGATGGCATACACATGTAACTCAATATATATATAGTTATAACTGTACAAATATACAATATGTAACTATATATTGATCCAATATCAATATATTAACTTTGACTGACTAATTGAAATTAATTTAAAAGTAACTTTGAAATAAAAAAAATCCAACCCAAATCATACTTTCTAGTCACTTTCGAGGCCAGTATGTTCGTGAAAGCTGGAAGGGCATTTAAATCATGTATCGTGTGTATGCAGGTTAACATCCTTCTAGCTGTGGTCAAATTAGTTTGCATGGCAACCTTTAAAGCCAGAGTATGTCTTTCATCAACTACTTAACTATCTATCGATATGGCGTCAACTAACTGTCAACCATCAAAGCAAACTTTTATTTAACAATCTCTTATTCCTCAAGATTCTACAAAACCCCAAGCTGTTATTCTAGATACCCATATGCGATAAGAGAGGACCTGTGATTGAAATGTTCAGAGTAGTTCCCAGCTCACTCTCTGATCTGACAGTCCAAATCTGGGTGACTCAAATAGATTTCCTGAAGGACAGGATACATGTTAATGTATGTTAATTAAAATGAATTGTAGTTTAAGACAAGGGGACCTGATTCCTGGATTAATACAGCTCATGGTCTGGAGGGAGAAATTTTTATGGTTCTGTGAAACAAGAGGGTATAGTCTTAACCTCTTGGAGACGAGCTGATTTGGCTATAACACACATTTCCCATAGACCTCAGACCGAATATATTCGGGCTCAGTCCCCAACGGGTTAATGGTCTTCTCTTGATCATCACAATAGAAAGACACAGTTATAAACTCATGGTATCTTACTTGCCATGAGACGGATTTGAGATTAGTTTAGGACGGGTTTGAGACTGTTTTGGGACTAGTCCCGGAGCCGACTCCCGAGTCTCCAAAACATTTCACGAGTCTACGCGACATCTCATGAGTCACGGGAAAAATCGAACATGCTGAAATTCTGTTGTGGGTACATCGCAGAGACGTTTTTGTATGAAAGAAAAAATTATCGGAGACATCTATGACTACCCGAGTTGGAATGACGTCTCCGCGAGTGAAATTTCTTTTCCAGGCAAAGAAGAGAGCTGAAAATATGATGTTTCTACAAATATTATCTTCATTGCTTTCCCCCCCCCAAAAAAAAAATAGCCAAGATGGGTATCAGATTGCAATACACTATCAGGGTCTACCACCTCCCCCCCATACTTACGACCTTGAAGCAGTGACCTGATTTAATATAAAAGGATGTGAAATTGTGACCTCTCTATCCCATGAGGCAATAGCCTGTCACGCACTCCTAAACGTAGAACGCAAGATGATACATGGAGTACAAAGTCGAGGATATTCTGAACACCCATAGGGGAGGAGTGGAAGTAGGATGAGTAGTTTGAGGTCCATTGTCATGGAAACTGGCATTCACATGGGACAAAGATACTAAGGATGGGGGTAAAAGATGGGGGACAGGATCCTACGTGTAATACATAGGCATCAATAAAAGATCAGTATCAGCGTATAAGTCTTGTAGGAGTCATATGATGTCCAGGGTGGGAGGAGAGGGCAGGGAAGGGAAGGGGGAACAGTGGTGTCCTCCACGCAAAAGACTTGGACATCCATAGAAGATCATGTTGTGTATACATGTTGTAGAAGTCATATGAATGTTCATAGTGGAATCAACGCCCAGGGGGAGGGAAGGAGGCGGGGAAAGGGGGCGTGCAGTGTCCTCCATGCAAAAGACCCCATTTTGACCAGGAATTATCTTAATTTTCTACAATTCTGTTTCTTTTAATGTTCTTGTAAACTTCTCATCTATGACAGAGCTTGTGTATACATGTCAGTGACTTTAAGGAAGGTGTCAAGATGGAGTGACTACCTGGGGCAATCCGGATAAGTTTCATTATTAAACCACAACTTGACTTTAAAGATTTGTGTCATGATGAAGTAACCTATGTGTCACTATCGATAGTTCGAGTACATGATGATCAACTACTGTTTGTTTTGGAAAATGATACCCATTAGACTATTATTTATCCAAATTTAGAGTTTAGTCATGGTAATATCATATGCTACAGATAAAGATGAACACATTATGCTGTAGACCTTTTCTTATGTAGGATCTTACGGCTGAATCATAAATAGGTCACATGTCCTTTATGGGCCTCAAACAGCAATATTTCTAAAGTGGTTGGAATTAACCTTGGATATCAACAGACTTAATCAGAAAAATTAGGCTCCTGCACTATAGTTGCCAAGTCTTTAAGATGATCAATGATCGTGGTACCTATCAAAATAACAATGGAAATACGTGCTTTGGAAGCAGTATAAGTCATTTATTGAAATGTTTAATGTATCTTGAATCAGTGCGTGAGGAAACATGTCACCACAGTTGACATTTATGAATCATAAACTTCCTCACTTTTAATAAAAATTGTCAGGGAAAATACATTTTTTTTCCCCCACATGAAATGATTTGTAAGGAAAACAGTTGAAAATACCACACATATGTACATGTATGTACAAAGGAAGAAAAAAAAGAAAAAACACAAAGTTAGTATTAGTATCCAAAAAAATAGTGGTGGTAATAGGGAATTAATTGGAAACATAAGTAGTAGTATAGTAGAACATCAGTAGTATAATTGGTCCTTAGTAATATTGTTTAGTGGTACTAGTAGCTGTTGTCGTAGAAGTAGAAGTAGTGGTATGAGTAGGAGCAGCATCAGCAGTAGTAGAGTACTAAGAACAGGAGAAGCCCTCGGTCACTAACAGTCATAGTAGTCCACGTAATGGGATAATTCTATAAAGTGATATTATCAATATATCTCATCGTATTGAAAGACTATTAAGGAAGGATATAATAATGAAGGAGGAAAGAGAGTGGAGTATGACTAAAAGCAAATAATTGCCTAACCTATGTCAAGATCTCATAGGGGGGTCTATTTAAGCGAAGGTTCTGCACTTATCTTCAAACCTATACTTACAAGTGCAGGAAAACCTTGGCTCCATTTACAAGCGCAACTACAGAAAAAATTGTCTGAATCATGAGATGTAAATAGCCGAAATCCCTTTATTTTCTCAAGATTTCAAGTTCGAGTTGAAGGATTTGGAGGGGTCTTAGAGCCTTCTTACGACATCTTGACGACATTAATGTGCCTTTTCCCTTTTTCCACAATCTTTCCTGTATGAACAGGTGAAGGTCTCTGTCTTGAAATGGAAGCAATATAAATCAGGCATGGAAAGCTCTTGACGGTTACACCCTACCTCCTCTTATTACCATTTAAATTCCATAAAGGATCATATGTACAAAATATTTCATTTAGCACAGGTTTTTGAGAGCTTGTGTCTTTGAGTGGCGGCATATGAGTAGGCTTTTATCATGAGATCATATCTTTCTGTGGTTGGCATATATTAGCTGTATGTTGACAGATTGTCTAAACAGATACTTCCCTTCCAGTTTTGCAGCTCGTTTTGAGGCTGACTAAAATGCGCAAAACTTGCAGAAATGTCAAATTGATCAAATTATTTTGGAGTGAATACAGGGCTTTAGGGTTAATTTTTAGTGCTACATTTTTCATGTTAATGAAAAAAAAAAAAGTTATAAGTGAAATACCAGTAGGCATGGATTCTTTGGTATTGTTTTATATACTTCTCACTTAAAATAAAATGTTCAAAGTCACAAGTTGAGGTATATGTGCGCTTTCTACTGCTGTATACATAAATGAGACTATTAGCTAACTTTTGTTCTAATGTAATCAGTATGTACCCTTTTCCTATGCTCACATGTACACCTCTTGCATGAGAATGTCACGGTGAAAAGTTAAAGTCAAGGTCATGGTAGGTTATATCAATTGTTTCCAGTTTTATAATCAATTGAAGTTGTGGTATATAAAATAAAAAAAAAATTACCAAAGAACTACCTTAAACCCACAGCATTTTAAATTACGCAGGTCCAATTTTAAAGTACCTGTTTGTAGGCCTAGTCAGTATATAAGCAGGCATCAAAATTAAAATTGGGAATTAAATATTAAAATCATTGAAACAATGATATGAGATAAAATGATATCAACTAACCTTGAGCTGTTTGAGTTCCTTCCTTGCTTTGAATCTCCTCACGCAGCACTGTAGCAGGACGATGGCCCGCCTTGTCTTCCGGAACCATGTCCGCACCTGCCAGCCGCGGATGTAACGCTGGATGGTGGTTGCACGATGCTGTCGCAGTGCCTCCATGTAGATATTGCGACCGCACATTCCCCGGTAGTACGACTGGATCTTGAGGGTCGCGTTGCGGATGATGAGGAAGTCCCGGCGACATCGGTAGCGACGCCATGTTTTCTGGAGGATGATGGAGGCCCGGGTTTCTCGTAGGAACTTGGTGAGCCTGACAATAAGAAGGGTGTTCTGTAGTGAGCGGAGCTCTGAATTGTGAGGCATCATTTCAAACACAACTTAAAACCAATAAGATAATTCCAATATCCAATATATAGACTGCTTCACACAATTCCATTCATTAATACACATATCACAGGTATTCATATCCTAGGTGTTTAACAGGAAATTTTTGACAATCAAAACCATTCAACTTAGAAAATATTCTTTGGCTCCCAAACAACAGATAACGGGTAAGAGAGAGAGCACATTCATGGTGTCACATCACAAGTTTTGTTGCCTTATATTGCCCAAAGTATTGACAATCATGGTAATCTATTCCACTAAATTGCATGCCAACCAATACACAGCACCTTGTAATCCAAACAGGTTCACTGTTGTGGAACCCACACTAGAATCCTAAGACGATAGAAAAAGGTAGAAAAACAACATCCCAAGGTGTAATGAATTTCTCTTTCATGATCATAATCACAGTGAAAGCGGCATCTTCCTGAGTGGAATTTCCAGTCAAAACTCAAAATTTCCCTTCCAGAAAATGCTTGTTTAGATCACAAATGATAAGATCCAATGGAAACAGCACTCTCGCTGCGCAGATTTACACAAAATCCTCAAAGTTACGAAGAGGTCGAGTGTAGAATTGAAGGAGTCTAGTTTGGTCTTGTGAGGGAAACCAAGGCAAGAGCTTCCTGACCCGGACACCAATTTGCTCCATTGCCAGGCGAGATTAATGAGAAGCAGTCTGACACAGAGCAAAGCTGAATCAAAGCAGGCTTCAAGAAAATGAGTCAAACCTTGAAGATAAAACTTCATCAAATAATCACCGACAGTGCAAAGCCTCGATGATCCGCATGATACAGGAGGCTTAGGGGAGATTTCTAGCTTCCTATTAGAGGGGAGGGGGTAAGCAAGGAGGGGGGCTGATTGCTTCTGTGATGTAACAAGCGCATGTGGCTGACCCAAGGTAATTATGACTTTCCTCGATTCTTTCCCAACTCTGAGTGATGGAAGAAGATATTGAGCAATGGAATCACCCTCTCCTGTACACAAGTGTGATATCAACAGCTGTTGTAAAGTCACATTGGCAGGAACTAGCAGCACAGCCTGCACCCATAGACGAAATTAGAGGGAAATCAGGGTGCTACTTCCCCCCTTCAAGCTTTCCAGCCCCTCCCAAAGAATCACCAAACTAACCTCATATATTCATGATATCAGATTTCGTGTCAGGAGTCCAACAATCAAACATTACTCTGGAGAAATGGTCGTACTTGCTTTATCTCAATTAATAGTTCTTCTAAACCTTTCCTGAACGATGACTCAATCCTGACCAACATTGATGTTAGGTGGATTTAGAAAAATTCAAGGGTAAAGGAAGTAGATAAGGGGTCAGACTTGCCCCCATTTGGCCACACACATGTCCATGTTGCACTGTAAGATGTAAGACTTATAAAGCATTTATAAAAAGAATTCTTAAGTGGGGCATATTTGAGCCATATCCCTCTCTTTGAATGCAGAACCTTACTTCCAAAAATTTATTATTATGAAATATTATAAAGGATGTCTAGTATGAAATATGAAAAAAAAATGATGTCTCTTGAGCAAAAGACAATATTCTGAGATGAGCTCCTTTAACAAAACATGTGTGATTATAATGATTGGGGGTTCTGAGCTTCTGAATGAAACATGTGTCATTATGATCACCCGGGGGGGGGGGGGGGGGGGGGGGTCCTGAGCTCCTGAATGAAACATGCCTCATCATGATTTTTTCCATGGAAATTTCCATTTGTCAGCAACATCACTGAGTTTTTAAAAATGCTCAACTCGACATAATATACACCTATGAAGGATTTTGGGAGCTTTCTAAGAATGTTAGACCTCCCAACGATCACCACGAAGACAACGTGGATGCCTGTAGTAAATTCCAGACATTGCGGCAGGTTTATTACAAGAAGATGTTCATGGGGGGCAGTAGACAATTTTAATACCTTGGGTGTTTAAAATAATGACGATAGAAAGGAGACTCCAGCGGGGTCACCAGGTCCGAGGCACGAACTCAGATAAGAACACGACCATCTCCTGCAATCTGCAAATTATTACAATTTCCTCTGATTTCCTCTCGCGCTGGTCGCCCATACTCGAGAATGACTAGGCTGGAATGGCTTGCATTACCTCCTTTCAAAATTAGACTTCAGAAATAAGCCCTCTCTTAATGCAGAATCATTCTAAAAGCATCAAAGTATCGACCAGATAATCGTAGAGAAAGATCTCTATACTTGGCACTTTATCTGAGGTCTTTAACTCAAAATGAATTAGAGCAATTTGTCCTGGATTGCACTTGGTCATGCCTGATAACTCGTTTATCAAGAATTCAATCACAAAAAGGAGGGATAGATTAACATGTCACTGGCTCAATCTGCACCTTAAGACCCATCAACAAACCTACCATACATAGAAACTGTCAGTGCCCTTAATCCAAGGAAGTTTGATCTTAATTTCTTAATTTGAAAGACATCTTCAAAGGATGTAGAACCCTGGTAATTTCTTCATGAAGAGTGGACAGAGGGTTTATAGAAATATAGTAACTTAAATTCAAAGCTCTCATTATACAACACAGAACCACTTAATTGACTGTGAATGTTATTTTATTTCACAAAATTTGTGTCACAGTTGCAAACTCCATCCAAAAAGTTCAATGGATCTTGATATTTTGGTTATTAATAGGTACATGTAGTTTTTGGTCTACAAACAAAATAAGGAAAAAATTTGACTAAACAGTGATCCATAGATATCATATCTTCAATCAAACCATTACAAACAGAATGAAGTACTAAACTGACTCCTTTAAATTTCATGCACAATAATTGTTGGCAAGCTAGTGGCACATCTTAGGGTTTAATTAGATAGTCTATGCCATTGGGTCCTGGTCTATACTTGGTCCTACTCACTTTCTGGCAAGGAAGGCTCTGGTATGCTTCTGCATGACAATGGTTGCTGCACGCAGCCTCTGGTACTTGGTACGCTGCATCCAGCCTCGTACAGTCTTCTGCATGAGAACACAGGCAGCACGTAGCTTATCGGCTCTCAGCTTCTCAAGATAGGCCACCTGGCCTGCACGGAAGAAGATCTTGGTCTTACCAAACTGGTACTTGTCTGGATCCTAAACAGAATGAAGGTCCATGCAAAAATATAAGTGGTATTAATATTGGGTGCAGAAATTTGAAAATTTATGAAATGTAAACACAGTAATTCCCCCAAATAGTCTAGCATTTTATCAATATGGAGAAGAAGATTCATGTTAATTAACTTATAAAATTTTTTAATATGCTTTAAAAAAAAGAAGTCGCTTTTAGGTTCTTCAATCATATCTCATGAAAACAGGAATTTTGTAATCACAAACTTAGAATTGAGTTGACTTATTTTAAAAAAAATTAATCTTCTCCTAAAATACAAAGAATTGTTAAATAATCCCTAACAAACTGTGAATGAAAAGGGGGAAAATAAATGTACTGTATATATATCATTTAACTCTCTAAAGGATATCATTATATGACCCAATACATGTAGTTGATTATGTATTTGAAAAAACATAAGGAAGTATATTTTGCCAATAAAAAACTTTCACACAAATTTTTTAAAAAGGAAAAAACAATTTATCACTAATATTTTTTTACTCCTGCCTTTAAACAATGATCCATGTTTATCTAAATGCATCTACATGTACATGAAATGTGCAACAAATCAATTCTTCATATTTCAATGATTAAAGATGACAAGTTCTACATTTTAACAGCGAGTTTAAAAATCAGACCAAATAATCCCACACCACACCAAACTCATTATCAAAGTCAACACTATATTTGTACATGCCATTTGACTTATCTACTTGAGAAAAAAGTAATATCTGCAATTGAATGTGATGCACCAATGTAGCTAGCCCACTTACAAATTCATGAAAACTTTAATTATTTCCAGCAAAATATTGACAAAATATGAACATTTGTGAAAGAATGCAGTCACCTAATAGTTGAAATATCTACTTTCGACAATTAAAAAAGGACACTGTATGTTGAGGAAAATGACCCTGTGATCGTAAATGGGACTCAAAATTAGCAGGTCCCAGCGCACATGGGCCCAAAAATTTGACTCTTAGACACCTCAAAATATGAAATATAAACAGGGGCCATGTTGAAATTTGTCCTTGACCCTCCTAAATGACAAAGTAATGTAGGGCCCTGCTGAAATTAAATTAAGTTTATTATGATAAAAAAATTTCAGACAGAAAATAATACTCGTAATTATGATTGGACAATGTCAAGTGCAGAAGAACAAATTTAAATCCATGAACATCTAGGTTTATGAAAGGGGTTTGAAAAAGCAAGAATTTATTTTTAGAGTAAGAGTAAGAACAGAACATAAAATGTCAAAATATGAAAACAACCAAACAGCATTGCATGCAAGCATTGGCCCCAATTTGAATTATAAAGAAAGAGATTACAAACCTTCGGATTTTCACGCTATACATGTATAAAATTGAGATAAAATCATAACATATCAATATGCAAATACAAATTTGAAAGCAAGGGATACAAAAATTAACCAAACTAACTTTGGTACTGAAAAATCATATTGTCTTCTTTCCCATCCCCTAAATAAACCTTTTATTACCAAATGTACAAAATAATACATAATGCATATTAGAAAGAAACTAGATGAATCCTCGACCGCACACGGTCGAAATTTATGCCTCCGCCATTGCCAGATCAGAAATATATGACACAATCATCTATTCACTTTCATTTATACACGGACACCTTTGACCTTGACCTTTGACCTTGTAACCAAACAAGCCATTTTCATGCATACAATGGCCTCTGTGACCTTTGACCTCATGATCCCCACATTTAATCAGTTCATTGCTCCTCCCATATGCACATATTACCCAAGTTTGAAGATGATCCGTTACACAGTTCTTAAGTTATCACGAGAACAAACTATTTTTATGTATACAATGACCTCTGTGACCTTTGACCTTTGACCCCAAAATCTAATCAGTTCATTGCCCCTCCCATATGCACACATTACTCAAGTTTGAAGTTGACCCGTCACACAGTTCTTAAGTTATTGCGAGAACGAACCATTTTCATGTATACAATGACATCTGTGACCTTTGACCTTTGACCTCATGACCCTAAAATCTAATCAGTTCATTGCCCCTCCCATAGGCACACATTACCCAAGTTTGAAGTTGACCCGTCAAACGGCTTTTAAGTTATGGCGAGAACGAGCCATTTTCATGCATACAATGACCTCTGTGACCTTTGACCTTTGACCTAATGACCCCAAAATCTAATCAGATCATTGTCCCTACCATATGCATACATGATCCAAGTTTGAAAGTGATCCGTCAAACGGTTCTTAAGTTATCGCGAGAACGAAAACGGGACGGACGTACGGACGGACGGACGGACGGACGGACGGACGGACGGACGGACGGACAACCCGAAAACATAATGCCTCCGGCACCACCTTCGGTGGCGGAGGCATAAAAAATGATTGCATTTAAAAAAAAATAAAATAAATGAATTCCAATCTGTATTCCCACAAAGTTTAATAATGATTATGTTAATGTTCACATAATTTGATCCTGATCTAAAATATATATCCTTTGAATGAAATAAAAAATATTACATAATCATGTGTATGAAATAATCTGCTAAAAAATCTCTATAAAGCAGAATAAAGTAGACGAAATTGGATACGAGTTCTGCTTTCACTTCATAATAATACAATACATCACTTATCTAAAATAAAAAAGACTCTTAAATGAAATAAGCAACTATCCTGTGTTGTAACATTGCCATCCATTAAAACTCAATGCTTTCCAGCAAGTGGGGTAGAAAGAAAAGAACGACAAGACCTCTAATCATTCACCTCGGGCAAATCAGACATCTTCTAAGTAGGAACCTATGGTCGTTGAGTCAGATTATAATCCCTCGGGCACGGCCAGTCGCACAAAATATGCCAAATTAATTTAGTAGTACTTTTGCCACAGGTGTGCCCCTGTGCGTGTTCCTCACTGTTTGGTCAGTGTAAATGCTACATGTGTATTATCTTATTCCTTTCATTTCTTTTCTACAAAGAGCTTTGAATCACCTATAGTACTTTGAGCCATGTCTTCCTTCCTATATTTCCTTCTGTTCTAATTTGACAACAATCTAAATAACAAAACTGTTCCCAGGAATCGTTTAGTCGAATCTTAACTAGCATTTTTTGGGTATTCTCTTTACTTTCTGTTTGAACACATTTGACCTCCGACACACACATGAAAACGAGCTATGGTAGATTGTATAGCTCAACAATTTCATTTTAGAGAATTTTTTGAATGACTCATTATTAAAAAAAATAAAAAAATGTGTGCAGTGGTATGATAACATAACTAGTCACTTGAAAAGTATAAATATGGCAGCATTTATAGCCCAGTCAACTAATACACTAATGTGTGAGTGTGAAGTACTAAATACCTACCCCCAAAAATCATAACGACAGACTGACATTGCTATTTTATTCCTCAACTGACCAAGGCTTGGCGTCTGCAGACGAGACTTTATTTTGTCTATGAAAATTGACTTGATTCATTTACGAAAGTTTGACGTTGGTTCTTTGTCTCAAGATGACCTTAGGTATACCAATGCTGACTCTGTGCCAAGTCATTGGACTGGTGTTGAACGTGAAGAAAGTAAAATGAATTATCTTAATTGGTCAAAAGCACAGCTGGGATGGTCACAGAATGTCAGAGTCAGAACTCAATTTGAAGGTGTTTGATGCTTACCGTTATGAGTCGCTTGAGCGTCTTTTCGCTGGTCCCTCGCACGTCTTTCTTGTTGATTTCTTTCCGTACCATCAAGACACGGTAGCGAGTGAAGAACTCTGAATACGACCACCTGTTATGAAGAATCAAGATAGCGGTAGGGAAAAGAGAAGGAAGAAAACGACAAAAAACATTAATTAATAATGAGAAATAGAGAAAAAACATTGTTGTATTCATATCAATTGATTCTTTATAGAATACATCATGGATAGGAGCAACAAGATTTATCCCTAGTTATACACACAATACAAACTTCTCCCAAAAATTTATTGATCAATTTATCAACTCCTTGTTTATCAAGAACTGCACCCCCTAGCTACCATTTTGAATACCAATATAGGTTCCAAAAATAATATCTTTCTAAAGTCAACTCAAAAGTATGAAGAGGAATCTTTAAAAGTTACTTTGCCTTTGTAATTCCTCAGACAGATTTAGCCATATGCAGAAATGCTGTAAACATTACTTTGCGAAGAACTAAGAGGGAAAAAAAGTATGCAGGAAATACCAAAATGTTTTGCGAATTGCAATTTAGGAAAGTTCAACAGTTGTTTTTTTAAGCAACAAAAGCATTTTTAAGTGGCAAAACTTTTTGCAAAATAAAAAAAGAACTGACGGACTTTTGCAAATCGCAATGCCCGTAAAGAATAAAAGCTAGAACAACAAGATTCATTATATCAGATATCTCCTTTACTATAATGTCCAATCCAAAATGATGCGAGATGCATTCATATTTTTAATATAGAGTATATTTTCAAATGTATCTCCATACTTAGAATGCAACTCAAGGAAACACACTATTTTAATCCACAAAAAGATGAAAAATCCAAATTGTCAGCTTGAAAGGGGTCGCCCACAAATTGTTAGCTTAAAAGAGGTTGTCTACAAATGGTCATACTAGAAACAACTTGAGCTGGAAGGAAAGAAGTTACTCACTACATTGATGTCAAGCTGTGGGTCTATTATCTCTTCGTGACTATGAATTCATTTAATTCATTATCTCATTATAACGAAAACGACAATGAAAAGGATTGGGGTTCACAACAACATCTACCAGGCTTACAAATTTTCATATAGAAATATTCTTCTCAAGCCTCTTGAAATTAATATCTTAAGCATATTTCTCTGAAAACTTGCCAATTTGTGTTGTTGGCAGTTTAAGAAAAGCCAAAATTGTATATTAGAAAAGAGTGCACTTTCCCAAATATTGCTGAGCAATATTCTAATTATAAAGGTGATTCAGTCTTGCTAATCATCACATAGTCCTACTAATTCCCCTTCATGTGGTTTTTGCACATGACTGCATTTTAAACTTCCTTACAAACATGCCTACATTT
This sequence comes from Paracentrotus lividus, assembly GCA_940671915.1. Lineage (NCBI taxonomy): Eukaryota > Metazoa > Echinodermata > Echinoidea > Camarodonta > Echinidae > Paracentrotus > Paracentrotus lividus. Next base: position 53,240,046 of record CALNVZ010002100.1, on the reverse strand, counting down.
CCTTTCCATCTACAAATCATAAAATCAATGATTGAAATCTACCACACTTTCTTTTAATATCCTCCGTTTTTGACAGCAAAGACCAAATCCAGCTAACACTTCACGTATCCCCACCCTCTGTACCAACAAACGACCTTCCTACGTCAAAGCTCTGATTGGCTAATAGTTCCTCAATTTACACCTTCAGTTTGCACTTAAATATATCACATAATATTCCAGCAGTCAATTTCAAGTTCGCCACATATTGGGACCCCATTTAAGACCAGGATGTTAGAATTTATTGAATCATGAACTGACCTTTTATTAATTGAGTCAAAGAGCTTTGCAAAGATATTTTTAAAATGTATATACTCAATATGCTTTCTTAAATTCCCTAATTTTCAAACTTTGTGGTTGTAAACAAACTGAATTAACTTTTGGCAATCAGTCTTTCTCAAGATATAGGAAATAAGTATGAGAAGATAAGAAAGTTGTGAAATGATATCATTTTATGCACTCTTTTGCCCCCATTGACTGTCCATAGTACTGATTGGACACTATCAATTTCATTGATATAGAATTTTGATAGGTAAATGTAGGTATGATTAAATCACCTGATTCTGGGTTTTTTCTTTTTTATTTATTTATTACTTTATTTCTAATCATAAGGTCGGATACAATAAAAAAAAAAAAATAAAAAAAATTTAAGTTCTTATTTGGTAAGGTCTGAATTTGTTTACCTGTTAATTTATTGTAGGGTACACTGTGTGTCCAAAGATTCAGTTCCAAATTTATACATCACTAAGACCCAACTCAAGCAGGAATTTTAAATAAGTTAAAATTATCCTATTTTAATCACTACACTTCTAATCACATTTTTTTTTTTTTTTTTTTTTTACATTTGTTACACAAAAAAGTATGTAAATGTCTTGAAAGAGTATAACTCAAAGGGTGAAAAATACAAAAATTTGGCAAAATGCAAATCATGTTTTAACAACATTCAATTTGATATTCCTTTGCCAAGTCAATCTTAGCTCCTTATCATTTGTCGAAAGGGAGCATGGCAATTGTATCTATGAGGGAATAATTCTACATTTCCTATTCCAGGCGCCCTATTCAGGAAATCATGACCTACGTGCCTGCAGTGAGAACATTTAGTCTTGGTGAGGTGGATATGCCAACCTTTTCACACCTTATTGAAAGGGAAACTTTGTGACAGATAAAGGTGAATGTGGCTAGCAAGTCAAAACATAAGAAGGGCATTACCAAAGAAGCCTTGGTGATATTTAATGGGTTACAGAGTTCCAAGTTACTTATAAACATTTAGAAGGGATGGGGAAGGTACATGTATATTTGTTGAGTAGTGGCCCTTGTATTATGTGAGATTATTCTCTAATAAGGTCAGGTGTTCAATATGTTATCATATGTAATTTGATTTAAAACCCTCTAAAACTTTATTTAAGATCATATTGATACCATACATCTCTATCAAATTTTCTTTAAAATCCTTTAGTTGTTAAAAATCTAACTCTAATTTTGATACACAAAAAAAATATTTATAAAAATTTATAAATAAAAAAAAAAAATTAAAAAAAATTAATTTAAAAATAATTTATATATATATATATCTTACTAAAACGGGCCTTAAGGGGAACTGAGAAGAATAGCTTTATTCAGTCAGGATTCCCCTTAGCGACTTTCTATAGGCGAAAAATTCCCCTTAACGCCAATTCTATAGGGTTAGGGATAGGGTTAGTTGGGGCGATATAAAAGGAGGAAACAAAGAAATTCGCCTTAAGGACGAAAATAGGAAGATATATATATATATATATATATATATATATATATATATTTTTAAATATATATAATCATTTACAAGTGTTATGTGAAAAAAGGGTTTTGACATCCTCAGATCAAAATAATTCATCTACTTAAAAAAAAAAATTATTTAGGTAATGATTGGATGATTGTGCTCTGTTTATCACAAAGGAGACATTCATTAAAATGAATTCACAAATTAAGAAGAGTTTGCTTTTTTCATTTTCCCTTGGTAAAATTGTCCAAATATATGTCTAAAGAAGAGGAAAGTCAGAAATAAAATTTCACCTAACTGTTGGCCTACAAACTGTTGATTCATTCCAGGGTTCCTCATACTAATTTGGCTCACTTAGCAATATTAGTTAATTAGTAACATGAGTTACAGTCCAGAGTATGCAATTTTTCATGTGACTATTAACAGCTTTGTTTAGAGGACATTTCTTCTCTTTCATTCTTTTCTTTTTTCTTTGAAGGGGGGGGGGGGGGGGGGGGGGTGAGATGTAGGGAAATTTTACAATCAGCATGCCTGTATTACACATGTATTCATAATAATTAGTCAGTAATGCCTCTAATCTCATTCTCACACATGGCAAATCTCCTTGTGTCATGAATTTCATGGATTGAGAAACTTTTCACAGCCTTAACTTAGAGCAGTTGTGTATCACAAGCATAATTCTGGTAATTTATTTTCTCAAATCACTCTTGGGCACATACAGACCCTAATTAAATTAAAAATCCAGAATTTATTCAAGCAATCCTCAGTTAATCTTTATGATTAGAGAGAGGAAGGAAACAGTTGTTACAGGATGATATTGAGATGTCTCTTGTGTGTTAGACAGAAATTACCCTTTTCAAATTGCAACAAAGTAAAATGTAACAATAAAACAGCAAGAAATTTATATCTGTGGAACAACAGCAATGTAAAGTGAACAAGAAATTTTCTTAAGTTGATTTAAAGACTTTATCTTTACACTGTATAAGCTGAAAATTTTACGAAAGTTTCATTTTTGCGAATTTTGCGAGTCAGTCCTCATGAAAATTTCCACTTTAATATAAGGCTATTTATAGCAGTGACAACATCACAAAAATCACGAAAGCCCTCGCTAATTTCCCCACTTAGTCCAAAATCGTGAAAACAAATTTATGTGAAAATATTGGCTTATACAGTATTTAAACTTAAAAGAAGAAAAATTATAAAATAAATTGTTAAAACCAAACGTTGAATAATTTCAGGAAACCTCACTAGAATTTTCAGGAAGAACCTGACAATTGTTAAACCTGCCAACCTAATCCCACACCTGGCCCCCTGGAGATCCCCTTCCTGCAACTAATGTCACACCAACCGTCCAACAGACTTCTTGGCTCTATCAAGACCTGTTGTCTGTTACCTAATAGCTGACACTAGATCGCCTAATGATTTCTGATTCGTCTAGCGCCATTAGGGAAAGGAGATCACACCTGTTAGGACGGTTAAGACATAGGCCTATGCATTGGCTATCCTAGTGACAGTTAGAATATCCCTGGTATATAGGATTTGTTAATCCCTACAGGGGCCATCTTTCTCTTGAGAAACCTTAAAACAATGGGTGAAAATTGGACAACTGGAGATCTGATGACTGTAGCACAGAGGCATTAGGGAAATAGGCTCCTACAAACATTGTACACATTCTGGGGGGGGGGGATATATATATTTGCATTACATGCCTTCCCAAATTCATCCTTTAAAAGCTTAGTTTGTAACAATTCATATCCTGACAAAATGTAATTAACCCTACATTGGCTAACACAATTCACGGTATCGCACATGCATGAATTTCACATATAAGATTCCTGGGGCAGAAAACATATGCTTCAAATATTTGTACTGTAGACTTGCTCAATACTCATAATTAAACATAAGAATATACAATTGGAATTGGTGTATTTGTACACAAAGACAGATAGCTGTGAGTAAGATGTACTACCTAACCCCGAAATGTTAATCCCAAAAAGGAACAAGGACTAGGGAGGGAGGTCTAACATAATGTTAAAAGATATACAGGCATGCAATCAAGAGGATTGTTCTGTGGTGACTTGAGGAGCGATAACAGGTGAAGATAAAGTGTGAAGGACTCATAACATCGAGTCAGGAGGGGATCGATTCGGTCAGCGGTAACAGGCTGCTCTCCTCTCTATCTTCTCCTGTGACATAATATGAATCATATCTTTGGCAATACCCTAATGACATTGTCAACTATTGTGAAAAGCTTCAACAAAGTTGCAACACCGATCTGGCTTGTTTCAATTCTTTCTGTTTTATTTGCCAAGACTGCAGTGTACAATTTTCAATTTTGTTGAGCCCTAAACCAAGGTAACATTCTTTAAAGTCCAAGGCCTAACAGTAGCCTAAAATTACTTTCTTGAGAAATTTGAAACTTTAAGGTCTTGTGGCAAACTTGAATTTTAAATATTACCAGATACATGTAAATATTGGCTTAGTTTATCTTTTATACTTTATCTATTCATCACAAATAACACTATTTTTTACACTGAATTGATCTCCAGGTATCCTCATTGAATTACTTAAATTACCTGATTTATTAAATCTTAAAATTGCTGAAATCTTTTGGCAATCCAGTAAACTATAAGTATTAGATTGTAAATATCTATAAAGCTGATCACATGATGAGGCAATTGCTTTACTAGTGAGTTTTTAGCCAAATGTCTCCATTAGGCCTACTGGATATTCAATATCTAAGATATACAATTATTGCTGCTTTACAAAATTCATACCAAGCAGTTTCTAAAGGGAATAATTAAGATTAGCTTATCTTTATAACTGAGGCCGATTCAGCAGCCCATGTGGCTCTAGTTCCTATTAGACTAATATCAGGACTAGGCCTACTGGAGACTAAATGGGATCTTAAGTAAGAGGCGACTTGTGAAATAATAGAACTTATTGGCTGCGGTACAAGGACTAATTAAGATATAGATGAACTAATCAGAGGAAATGTAGGTGTAAATTTGAAAGTGCACTGTACTATTCAGTTATGTGAGGGATTACAAATTGACCTTTAGCATAACCTGGAGAATAATAACCTCAAATCCAATTGGTTATATGTATTAGTGAGTCAAAGACCCAACTGTTTTAAAACGATTGCACTATGAAATAGTTTAAGGTGAGTATTTTAATGGAATATAATTACAATATAATTATGGTGAAAGTGATTATTGCAGGACTCTAGGTGTCAGGAAGACACCTGGTGTCAATAAACTTGTCAGGTAACATCAGGGACATGCATTTGTGCTTGTTGGAAAAACTCTTGTATTAATACAGCACCATATCTATAAAAAAATAAAAAATAAAAACAAAATCTGAAGATACTACTTGGCATCCTTATGAGGACGTGCATTTCACGGCATCAAACCTATCCCCCAATTAAATGTTTTTAAAGTGGCAAGAGAAAACTTTTGATAAAGACAAAAAAAAAAGCTATTTATGTATACATTTACAAGTACAGGTGTTTTTTCCAAGTCGTTCGTCATGTTGTTTTTAGCTTACGAACGACTTGGTGAAAGACAGCCGAGATAAAGTGACATACCTTGATGGATATCCAGCAGCACTGATACGAATGGTCTCGAGAACTCCGCATGCTCTCAGCTGCTCCACCGCCCTCTTGGGTTCAAATCTGTGCAATGATACAACAAAGTAGAATAAGATGAAGAAATTAACAACACAGGGTGTGCCATGTTCAAATCGGTCAAAATTAATTGAAACACCTGCTGAGCGAATGGACGTCTTATCTGCATATGTTTGGCAGATGTTGAAAAGGTTGATTCCACCTCTCTCACTCTCTTTCTCTCTCTCTCTCTCTCTGTTACAAAATCATTATTTTAGAAAAGTGCTTAAATTATGCTGTGGTTTATTGAATTGTTAGAATGAAATAGTGTGTATTTCTGAATTAAGAATTCTTGACAAAGCAATATACATGTATTTAGTAAAATGACCCTGTTCAAGGAGTAAAGTGATGATGTGATAACAGTGACAAAGATAAAGTCACATGAGCCAGTACTATACAAGGTATGAAAAAAAAACATTATCATTATTCATGAATAAATGACATGTGAATTCTTGCTATAAATTAAAACATTTACAAACAATATTCCTTACAACATCAACTATGTATTTCTGGTTAGAATGTAAAAAGTATGCCCATTCTAGATAGAAAGAGAACATTTTTAACAAAATCAATAGATAAGTTAAATGTACCTTCTTCTGCTCATCTTGAAGTTTTACTCCACTTATAACTATCCTAAACGTACATTGATCAATCCAGTCAGAAACCAGACATGAAATAATCACAATAGCATGGTTATCTCAAAATGCACAGAAATGTACAAAATCAGACATTAATTCCTCAAAGCCATTCCAACATCTGAACACCTGAATATATCATCCTATTCGTTCCACCAACGACTTCTTGCAGGTCTGTCCAAAGTGAGATTAAAATCTACCCATGTTGACACAAGACCAAAGAACCACACCGATTCCAAGTGATCCAAAGCTTTCACCCCAAAGCCACAGTTTGGTGAGTCACCCTAACATGCAAGACTTGAAGCGTCTACCCCAAGCCGATGACAGGCGATCACATGGAATAAGAGTTGTGCAAGACTGCTAGGTGTTGGGGCATACATCCAGGGTTGTTTGTTGATATCAAGGATGATACGCTATGAAGGACCCAGGAGAAACTATCTAACCTGTTATGACCCTACCATTCCTATTGTCATTCAACTCTCCTTGGTGTTGTGCCTTAATTGTCTATGATGGATCAAATACCTCGAGGTGAAACTGTTGACAAGAAAACAAACTTGAGGGCTCAATTTCTTGGAGGGTTGATAGAATTTCAAGGATTCTCTATGAAAACAGAAAGAGGATCCAAATAACAGAGGGTAGAATCAAACTGAATCTAAATCAAATGCAGTCTTCTTTCAAATTCCTCAGTTCGTCATCGGGGTGGAATATTTTGTTTTCAAGGAAATGTTTCATGCAAAAGACCTGATACAATAGCCCTATTGTTTCATTCTTTCATATAATTTGCAAGGATTTCCAGTCTGCACTTTTCTGAATGAATGTATCCTAAATCACCTAAAAGAGGAAAATCAATTCAAGTTGAAAGTAATGGCATAAACCTCAAAGTCAAGACTACATTTATGTATTCAAACACAAAATGCAATCATATAATTCACACAATTGTTCTAAACAGCTGCTTTCTGGCACCTCACGAAACATCAGCAGGTGTAACATGGATTTCCTAAAAATCGTCTGCAATAGAGGCTCTTCTAAACCATGAAAAGAGAAGCAATGTTTCATTGCCAGCTATGGATGTTTATGCTCATCTAGTAATCCATTTAACCAATTGGGTGGTAATTACTTGACGGTGGATTTAGAGCATATTCCTTGAGAGTGATTAAAGAGATTATTCCGATAGTTGCCCAAAGTCCTTTCTCCTGAGAATGTTGAAGACAATATCAAGATGCACTCAAGCATAACCATAAATCCAAAGTGTAATCTGAGACAAATCAAACTTGATGAAATATCAGACAAAATATGAAGCCTACAACAACTGCTTGCTTCTCAGACCAAATAAAGATTTCTTTCAAAATTTGCACATTTTATTTTTTGCTATAGCTGCACCCTGAAAGGGATACGGCCATTTAACCAAAGTGGATCTATAAATACACTCCTCCCTCTTAATCAATTTCAAAGGATGGAAGAGATTGATGCAGCTGTCTGCTCTTGGATAATTTTGCCCTCTTATCACAAAAACCACAGATTCTTGGGTTAACTCAAGGTTTTGTATATACAATACAAATTTGAATGATTGATTGAATCTTATATAAATCTGTGTAATATTTCTTATTTTTAATTTGTCTGCGCTGACTGAGAACATACCAATATCATCCGCAATCAAAAGGAAATCTACAGAGAGTATCTACTGACAAGAGAAACAAGAAACAACTCCAAACTACATCTCAAAAATTACTTTCTTCCTCCAAGATATGAAACTTCCGTAATGAAAAAGCTGGATAATCCATTCATCCACAAATAAAAAGAGCCAGACTACAAATCTCTCATATCTGATTGCCTGGCCGAAAAATACCTCCAATAGAATGAATCTTCTAAATACAACTTCAAAGTTTCAAAGACAAGTCCATCCCTACGATGATCGTAAAGATGAAAGAAATTATTTTATAAATATACTTAAAAAGGGCGACTCAGGAAGCAGTCGGTGATAGCTACACACGTCCCTTTCCAAAGCGACAGCAGTGGCAGATTTAGGACTTAAAAATAGAGGGGGGGGGGCACCATCCCGATTAGGAGGTGAGGTGCCAAAATTGTCTTATTCTAAAATGTACAATCAATGAGTAGTTTTCAAGTTATAGAGGGAGTGTGTGTCCCCTCCTCCCCCGCCTGGATCCGCCACTGGACAGGGCTTCCTGCTCTCGGCTTGCCCTAATAGTGAGCATCCTATTAGTTTGTTATCACTCAGTATGCCCTATCAAGTCCCGCTGGGATTTTGGGATACATCTGACAGGTAACTTGGAAGTCATCAACATGGCTCCACTTGTCAAATCAATTTAACAAATTAAAAGTACTAGATTTCATACACTCCAAAATTCTCTGACTTTTGCACGAATTTGTATTTTTGGAAGCATTTTCGTATTTGCTTTGGATTTTAGCAACAAAGTTTGGAATTTTGAGACACATTTTAAAATTTGTCTAATCTAGAATTCATTTGCTAAGTTTTAAATGATCATACATGACTCACAAAAGTTAATATTCTCAACAGCACAACTTGTTAAAAAGTCTTCAAAATGATACTCTGATCATAATTCTTCTCTTTATGAGGCTAAAAAATCAAAACTGCTGACTAACTCATGCAATGCAAGCTTTAATAAACAAAACAAGAAATGAAATGCAAGTGTCAATTCTCAAATGAGCAACATCTGCCTAACTTATGCTTGCTACCATGACAATAATCAATAACAAATCTGATGATTTTAATAGATTTGTAGTGGACATGCAACTTCTTTGAAATCTGAGTGCCTACTTCAAATCACATTAGTACCACTTCTGGCTTTTAAGGCATTGATTTCATTAGGCCTACATGTATTAAGACAAATCCGGTGAGAATGATCATATTCCAAAATTTTAATTGACTGCATGCAAACGGATGACATATTAACATCGAGAAGATGACTTTTCCTCTTCAATTTCATGTTTCAATTTTGATTTCTATGCATGAAAAGGGCAAGGTTATGCCAATTTCTTATTTTTGAGTATTTCTTCTTTATTCTGGATGAAAATAGACCTGATCTTTGCTCTTATTAGAAAATTAAGAGAAGCCACCACAAGAGACGTACAGGATGAAAGAATTGCCCAAATTAGATTTTAAGCTACTCTTATCTTACCATCTCATTCATACATCTGTCATGGCAGGCTGGCAAAATATGTTTCATCGAAATTGGTTGCATCAATTAAGAAACTTGGAACAAACTCATCTTGATCTTGAACATGTTTTCATATTATGACCATCATTTCTGACAACTTTCAAAGAGTAAACAAATCTTCAGTTCAAATAAGTTCATGTTCACTAAAAAACTCGAACTAAAATCATAAATGATATTGTGTGGTATGCTCTCTGACTTAGAAGTGTGTATTACGACACTGATTGAGGTAGTGTATAGAAGTACTAAAAAAAAATTAAGTGAGATTTTGACTGAAGTTCCAAATTTAAACATACCAATTCATTGCAGCATATCTGTAGCTGCATTTTATAGTAGCACATGCACTGCACTACTGTATAAGCCAATATTTTTGCATACAGATATTTTTGCGATTTTGGACTAGTTGGGGAAATTCGCGAGAGCACAATTTTGCGATTTTGGTGATGACTTCATTACTGTAAATAGCCTTGTACTGAAGTGGAAATTTTCCTGATGACCGACTCGCGAAATTCGCGTAAATAAAGTCACCGCGAAAACAACCACTTATACAGTATTATGTTTGGTCCATTGTGCGAAAACTGAAGAAGCACATTTACTTCTTTCTTTCCTTCTTTTCTTCAAGAGGATGCATAAAGTAGAACATCCACACTATAAAAAGACCAGAAATTGAGAGTAGAAGCCCCACCTCCTTGACTTCCTATCCTAGATACAGATCTAAAATTTCATCAACGTGGCCTTGTGCAGAGGAATATTTCTGATTTGAAAGAGCAGTTTGTCAAATTGAATATTTCCTAAAGCTGAAAATCAAGGGTTGTTGCTAGAGCCTGACTCACCTATCAAAACCCTTATCAATATTTCAGATCAAACAAAACAAAACTCCCTAATCGCAACATCAAACCATTTTTTGATATGTATAACCATCAATGTATAATTCCATAATTATAAACTTAATTCCTAATATAGATATGTAGGGGGTTCATGCGTATGATAGAGGAATTCATTATAAATCTATTTCCTCGACGCAATATAAAAAGGAAATGAATCACCTCTCAAACTGTTGATACAATTTTATCTATCAAAACAAATTAAATAACTTAATTCTGCTTTATCTTCTTTTCTTAATGACCCAGTAATAAATAAAATGTTTGCATTATTCTGCTTGGTTAGCAAGTATGATACATGTATAAGATCAAGCAGTAGACTGCAATTTCATTTACCGGTACTTGTTTGAATTTTTGAACATTGAAGCGATTTTTGGTGGACTTTTTTATTATTACAAATTGTTTGCAGAACAAATAGGAATCCCATAAAATTGTCCCACAAAATTGTTCTCAAAATTGATCAATTCATATATTATGTTTAAGAGTGAATGTGAAATAATTCAATGTAGTTCTACCATCTACATGTACTGTTGGGTGTATGACTTGCTTATCTCCCCCTCCCCCTACCCATGACACAATGAATTTCTTATCATAACTTAACATGACATTGGTGAGATGCAATAAATATCAGGCTAGCTTCATATAACACATCTAGTTCTTCCAAGACTTAAACCCTCTTCAGCAGGACACACTGTAAAGTGAGCTATGTTGAGCACCATGCTCAAAACGCTCCATGAAGCTCTCTCATCTTGCCACTCACTCATCAGCACTCGAGAGCATGGCCTTCGTGCTTACATACATGACGGTTACCACGGTAACGCCAAACATAATCCAGCATGCTACATGACTGTATGCTAACATACATGCAAGAAGAACAGGGTCAAGGAAAGATGTGGTCGGAAACCATTCATGGTTTAGTTTCCAGGATTTTGATAATTTCCACTATTTACTGATCTCTATTTCTGTTTGGTGAAATATCAAAGATATTTAGGTCTGCACAGCCTCAAAAATTGTTATCTCTGCCATGCTTGATTTGGCCCAGAGTCTCTTAGAATGATATCTGTAGGGTAAATCTTGAACTACAAATCATTGCTTCACTTGTTCTGTTCTCTATTCCTATAATTAGCTTTGGAAATGAGAGTATTAATGATGATGGATTGTTTTGAGGATGAGGAGTTCAGAATTAAATTAGTTTGTGAATTCCTCTTATTCTGATTCAACTTAAACAAATAAAAAGTCCCTGGTAGTTCATCTTTCCAGAACTAATCCTGAAATACAATTCACAAGAAATTTAATACGGTTTTACAAATCTACAAAATATGTTCTTTTGCTTCATTGAGATGACAACTATGATACAATTCCACTATTCAGTTCCCCAAAATTAGATTTTTAACCAACATTTCCAGTAGGACATCCTCACGTGAACCAAATAGAGATAAAACAAAAGCTATTCGGATCGTAAACCAGAGAGTTGATGCCTAGGGGGTCTTAGTATGCGACACTGCACTTTAACTGACCATACCCCAGGGCTTCCTCAACTCCATAGTAAGTCATCATCATGCTTTCATGAGTCAAGATATCTTAGAATTAACAAACAACCATTCTGATTGGTCCACAGTGAGAAGTTTCTGCAAGTAGTCTATGCAACAAGGTTCCAGATTGGCTACTATCACTTTGCAATTGACGGTAACTCTTTATGTTACAGGGCACTGGTCAGACTTAGTTTCAGGCTTCACAAGTCTGTAGTAGTCTTTATGCAGGAATACTAGAGCATCCCACAGTGCATTTCAGTACTTCTTGATAATCATCTGCATCCTATGCTACAATGAAAGACCTAAACAAAAGACACTATCTTTGAAGTGAAAAACACATTTTCCATCTAAGGTGGTTTACTCTTGTATGTTTTTAAGTTCATGCTTCGAGAAATTCTCAAGACATCCTCAAAATGAATGGCACAAATTTTTACTATCACATAAACTGGATTTTACAACATACATGAATGTGACAGTGGCAAATGCTCCTCCATCAAACCCTAACTCAATATCTGACTTTAGCCCTGGAGGTAACATTATAACTAACCCTAATCCTATACCAATATAAAACTTCAAAGGAACCCTCAGAAAAAAAATAACCTGGATTATCTGTCCCAGTAGTCAATGTCGGCGCAACGTAAATAAACGTCTGTTCATGCATTAAATGGTTCCATAGCTCAAAGTGTAACGCCATCAGGAGCACCTTAGCAGAAACAAAGTGAACAGGAACTAAAAAAAAAAATTAAAAAACCCCCCAAAATAAAGGTTTCTTACGTGAAAGGTAGCTTGTAATCATTAGGTTTGATACATCGGACGTAGTGTGGAGTAGTTGAGTTCAGCTTCATCATCAGATACGTCAAAGAGTCACGGAACTGAAGAATATAAAAAGTCAAGAATTCATTTGTTAATTATTTGCATAGCTGGAAAATGAAACAAGAATGACATAGTGTAAAGGGATAGTTTCACAACTTATAAAAATATGATTTTGTCAATTGGTTAAGTCTTTGGCTTCAAAGCATATTCACCAACTATATTACAAATAACATTTCTTCCTACTGATCTCTTGAATGTCTCGGTATTCTTGACTGATGCTATCACAGGTTTGATGTTACCCCTGTTATCATCATCATCATCACTATCATCATCATCAACGTTATTATCATCATCATCACTATCATCATCATCATTATCATCATCATCATCATCATCACTATCATCATCATCATCATTGTTATCATCATCATCATCATCATCATCATCATCATCATCATCATCATCATCATCATCACTATCATCATCATCATCACTATCATCATCATCATCATCATCATCATCATCATCATCATCCACATCATCATCATAATCATTACCATCACCAATTTCGTCCTTTCTTTCTTACATGTACCTGACTCCCTACTGATCTCTAGAATGTCTTGGTACTCTTAACCGCCGCTATAATAGGTTTGACGTTATCCGTCTTATCATCATTATCATCATCATCCTGCTCATCCTCACTACCATCATCATCATTATCATCACCACCATTACCAACAACAATCTCCTTCTTTTTTCTTTCTTTCCCAACTCCCTACCGATATCTTGAGTGTCTTCATACTTTTGACTGATCATCATCATCATCATCATCATCATCTTCATCATTATCATCATCTTCATCATCATCATCATCATCATTACCATCATCATCATCATCATCATCATCATCATCATCATCATCATCATCATCATCATCATCATCATCATCATTACCATCATCATCATCATCTTCTTCCTTACCTGACTTCCTACTGATCTCTTGAAAGTCTTTGTACTCTTGACCGGTGCTATCATGGGTTTGATGTTACCCCTCTTGTGAGGATGATGACCAGTAGGTGCTTCAGGTTTGGGTCGGAACAGTTCTGCCACAAACTCATACTAATCATCCACCAAGAAAATATTGATATCAGAACAAAATACATAAATTTTATAAGCTTATACATATAAATAATATAATATACATGTAGTTAACACCAATCCACACATGTAATAATCACATACACTTTTAGATAAGCTTTAGAATTAAATTATAAAAAGAGTGGGGAAAATTGCCTTGTATAAAAATACCCCAAGGCACCTAAAATATCACTTTGAGAGGTTCTGGAGAGAAACACAACTGAAGTAAGGATACTATATGAATTGGAAATGACAAAGTCAGATATTGGATGTTTAAAGTGATGGAATGTGGGATGCCTAATTTATGATAAATGCAAAAATAAGAATCAACATCCCTGCTCATTACAAAATCTTGTAGTTTTATTTTTTTTGCATCTGTACAAATCTGGGCAAATACAGTCTGTGTCAAATAAAATGGTACAAGTGGAAAACATTTTTTTATAGTATGAAGATTAATTACAAACTGGTATTGTTTGGTATTTTCATAAAGCAGGAAAATCAAACTTTCTTCTGCAATTTTTTCATCACATTTGGTGCTGTAATTTTTGAAATATGACTAGTTTTCTACAATCAAGAAAAATCAATTTTTCGCACGCCATCCCATGCCTTTGTGTAGGTTTTGCATAATGGCCATGAATTCAGCGCTCCAGAACAATAAAAGAGCGCAATTTCGATTTGTTCCTCGTCGCACAAAATTTAGCATAACTTTTGTTTTACGAAAGCAAATTAAGCAGAACAAAGCGCATCAGCAAGAAAAATCTTTTGGCTTTAATTTGGTACCATATACACACATTATTTGAAAATATTTCACACCTCAATTATTTTTTCCCCGACTGTACCATTTTTTTTTTACACAGACTGTATAAGAGTATTTTCACCTCCCTCTCATCATCTCAAATGGTAAAATGACGATGCATTAAAGAGAAGAAAACTCATTCTTACCTGACTGGCCATGAGGATGTTAAGATGCTCATCATTAACCTGATCTCTGTTCTTCTGCACAAAACCTTCTGACTCGTACTCCACCTTATCAGCAAAGTGATGGACCAGGAAGGCTGTACGTGAGGTCCTGGGCTTAGAGAAGTGACTGTGCGGTGTGAGCTTGTTGTAGATCTTATTGCACCAGTTATCATCAGATCCCTTGGGGAGCTGTAATTATAAAAAATAAACATATGCATAAACAAATTATGGAAAGAAGTAACTTCTTTCAGCAATATACTACAGGTGTGTAAAACACTGATCCAGCTGGGAAAAGCTTAGCCCCAAAACAGATTAATCAAGTCAATTGTGCATTTATTCCAGAATTTTGATTTTCCAGACAAAACTCGTTTTAATGACATAGGGAGTGGGAAGTTTTAATCCTGACATTCACAGCAAATTCCAACAGGAAAATGCTGTGTATTATAAACATTAAGAGCAATCATTAATCCATTTTGTTTCATAGAAACTTTTCAAATTTGCTCTACTCATAAAATTTGCATTTCCCCCTCTATTCTTCAAAGTCTTCACCTCACTCATAATTTGAAGAGGCGCAGTAAAACATTAATAAGGAATAATGGTTTTTATATAGAAGATAATCTGGAAATAAATCATGGACTGATTTATTTGTCCTGCTGGCAATTTTCTATTCATCATAAAATGAGATGATTGACATTACAATTTCTAAAAGAAACTGTTTCTTCACTTACCATACATTCTTCATCCAAGAGATCTAAGATACCTAGTTTGCTCTCAATCATATCAATACAAGACTGGTTGTCATAGTAACCAATCACTTATGATACATTCCTCATCTAAGAGATCTAAGATCCCTAGATTGCTCTCAATCATATCAATACAAGGCTGGTTGTCATAGTAACCAATCACTTACAATACATTCCTCATCCAAGAGATCTAAGATACCTAGTTTGCTCTCAATCATATCAATACAAGAACGGTTGTCATAGAAATCAATCACTTACCATACATTCCTCATCCAAGAGATCTAAGATACCTAGTTTGCTCTCAATCATATCAATACAAGGCTGGTTGTCATAGTAATCAATGAATGACCACTCAATCTGCTCCTTTACATACTCCTCTTGCTCCAGTTTGAATACATGCTGTGAAGAATAAGAATAAGATCAGAACAAGAATAAGATATCAGGAATAAAGTACAGTTGGAGAAAATAAGTGAATTATTATTTTGGACAAATTTATCACACTAATAAATTTGCTCATTGTGTAGAAATTGTGAGTGTCGCACAGGGCATCATGCATGCAAGTATTTTCATTTTCATCATGTCATAGCGTAATGAAAAATTTGGATCAATGTCTCGAGCTTATAAGCCCGGTAGAGGTCTGCTCCTATTATTTATGTTCAATGGAAAAAGTCCTTCAAAACAGATAAATTTAAACAAAATAAAATGTTATTTCATTGAATAATTATATTTCTTCCATTCATATGCCATGTCAGAAAATTTCTCCTTTTTAAATTGAAAACTACAACATAAAAGCATTCATATTTCCAGTACACTGCAAACGCAATAGCTCCCCCTAGAGGTAAGAATTGCTCATGATAAATCTAAGAATCCCTAGAAATAACTTGGTTCCTATTTTGCTTTAAAAACTGTCAATAACTTTACATTGGATAGCCATAAAAAGTAGCATTCTCGTAAAAATAGTCGTTGACGTCATCTAGAATTGGATACATTTTTTTAAAACTAGGAACTCAGTTGGCAGAGTATTATGTGAGTGACATAGTTCAAAGTGATGAGTTACCTGTGTGAATTGTTGTTGTAGCTTCTCATTGGCATAGTTGATACAGAACTGTTCAAAGCTGTTGATCTCAAACATCTCAAATCTGAAAATGAAATATAAATACATAAAATCAAGAGAGGGTACATATGAACCCAAGAAGATATCATTAACCCTTTATAAATCAAATCTTGTATTTATATACAAGACCCTCTCAATAAACTGGTGTTCATAGTTATTTCAATTTATTCACACATTTTCAAACAAAAGCTATTCTTAACGACCAAAAAGCTTCTCAAATGTCTGCCCGACATAGCAACAACATAGTAAACTGAATCCCAAATATTGTAGTCCATTCTTTAATAACAGGATGCTCAAATACCTCATTACTATGTCCCCAGTACCAAAACATTCATAAATTAAAATAACTAAGAAAATCCGCCTATTGTAATTCTCCTTAAAAGTTCATTGACTGTTATTATTCAATTTCTTCACATGCACAATTTCATGCAAATAATGATAAAGGAAAGTTTAGTGAAACTAATATTTGCTGCTCTAAAGCACATATCAGACCTTTTTTTCCTTCTAAATATTAATGGGCAGTTAGGTGCATTGGGAGATTAGTTATAAAACCCTGTTTAATGACCCTTAATAAATGTCCAATTGCCTCAATTAGGTAGCCCAGTTTGTCTAGGATTGACTGACACTACCTCACACCGGTTTATTTTGGCCATGTCTCTTGGGGCAACCGGTGGCCTCCTACATCCCTTTTCTATTTTCTGCTTCTTCTTCTCTCGCTGGCAATCCTTCCTGAGAGAAGACTTATTAAGGTGTGGTACCTTCCTGACCCCCTTGTATTCAAACTAAAAAAACATCTTAAATGCCTTTCAACTATTAGCCTGTAAATCAAAAGACCCCCTTGTCTTTAAACTCAAAAACATCCTAAATTCCCTTCAACTCTTAGCCTGTAAATCAAAGTCTGATGACATCTTTCAGAAGAGTGCAGACAAAATGTATGCCTTTTCTTAAATATCTATATCTAAGCGACAGCAAAGGTATGAATCATAAAAATTATCAACTAATTTTATTATTTACGATATGGAAATATACATTTGCCTACCATTGCTATTCGACCTCGAATCGCCCCAAACCGAAAAATACACCGAAATTTTTGCCCTAGTGTTTGCCTATTTACCCCCCACCCCCATTAAATAGCGCCCTCCATCGACGAGGATGCGGCCGCATGCGATCTAATACTCCTCTCTAACTCTCTCGCCCCAAAAACTTCCGTATGTTGCAAGGATAGGGGGACGGAGGGAGGGAATGTAGGCAAATGTATATTTCCATATCGTAAATAATAAAATTAGTTGATAATTTTTATGATTTACTTCAATAGAAATATACATTTGCCTACCATTGCTACGACCAGCACCGACAAAAGTCGGGAGGGCAACCATAACGGTTTATGAAACTATGGAGGACCGCCGCGCTTTGAGAGGTGCAGTGGAGAAAACACCCTCACTAGCGGCAACGTCTCTCAGGTAAAAGGAGGTGAAAGAATTCGCAGAACGCCAAAAGGCAGCTTTGCAGATATCTTCCACACCGACCCCTGTAAATAGGGCCCAAGAGGAGCTGATGCTCCTGTCTGATGGGCCTTGGGAGTAGATCCCTCTTCAAGGGCCTTCACTCCCGCAGCCTTGATAGCGGAGACAAATCCACCGGGATAACGTATCTCTAGAAACCCCTTTATGGGGTTCACGGGAAGAAACAAATAACTGTGAAGATTTACGAAGATTCTCCGTTCTCTTGATGTACCATTTGAGGGCCCTAACGGGCACCATAATTTGTCTTCTCTGATAGATGAGAACCCCGTCAGAGGCCGAATGAAGATCTCGATAGAGCCCGACGAAGCTGTTTGGTTCTTTGCAATAAACGAAGTGATAGGAATCATACGAACCCCATGTCTCTCCCAACGAATATGACCTGGTGATATTGAGAGAGCATGAAGGGAACTTCTCCTTTGCCCGGAGGCAATAGCTAGGAGAAAACTAGTCTTAATGGATAGATTCAATAGGGAAATCGAGTTCAAAGGCTCGAACGGTGGCTTTGACAAAGCCTCCAAGACTTTAGGAAGATTCCAGGCTGGAGTCAAGGGCTTAGAAATAGGGCGTTTTAAGAAAAAGGCCCTAAGCAACGCCGAGAGCTGGGGGAGGTCGAGACCGATCCCCCATTAGCAAACCAGAATGAATGGCCGCAATAGCCGAACGATATCCACAGATCGTCGAAAGAGACCTACCCTTATCGAACAGAGAAATAAGGAAATCGGCAATAAGAGGTAAAGAAGCCTCTCTGGGGGACACCCCAAGAGGCTCGCACCAGGCAAAGAAAGCTCAGGCGCGAATTGTATACAACCCTAGTCGATTTCCGTCTACTTTCAACTAGCAGCTCAGCTGCTCGGTCTGAAAAGCCTTCATCCCTAGCCCGCTGGCTGATAGAGGCAAGCAGTGAGATGAAGTGCGATGGATTCGCATGAAGAACCCCGACAAAGGTTGAGAGACTAAGTCCGGTACGGCCGGAAGGAGCAGCGGCTCCCTACTAACAGAGAACAGGTCCTGAAACCAGGCTCGACCCGGCCAGTGGGGAGCAATCAAGACCACTGTTGCCTGATCCTCCCTGATCTTTCGAAGGACCAGAGGGATCAGCTTGAAAGGTGGAAAGGCGTAAGCCTTCCACCCCTTCCAATGAAGAGGAGAACGCGTCCAACGAAGGCCGAGGTCTCCCTGACTCGAGAGCAAAACCGAGGAAGTCTGTTGTTCAGGGAGGTCGCAAAAAGATCTATTTCCAGGCTCCCGAACCTCTGAACTACTAACTCGAAGACATGAGGGGACAACATCCATTCCGATGGCAGTGAGCGACCTCGGGATAGAAAATCTGCTATCAGATTGTCCTCCCCGGAATGTGGGAGGCCACCGGGGTGATCTCCTCCCGATTGCACCATTCCCAAAGGAGGAACGCTACCCTGTTCAACTCCAAGGAGTGAGTCCCTCCTTTTTTGTTGATGTAGGCCTTCACAGAGGTGTTGTCCGTGAGAATCAACACCGAACGGCCCACAACAGGTCGTGAAAACGTTGGAGGACAAACAGACTGACAAAAGTTCCAGAACATTGATGTGAGCAGCGGACTCGGAAAGCCCAAGATCCGGAAACCATCCGCCTTGACAATGGCCCCCCAACCTTGAAGAGACGCGTCCGTGGTCACTAATTGAGGAAGAGGGTCCTTGAATCTCTTTCCCTGAGAGAGAAGGAACGGTTCGTCCAAGGGGAGAGAAGCTTCTTGATCTCCACCGTCACGGAATCCAGACCAGAAGGGAGCTGAGATTCGCCTGAAAACTTCAGGAGATGCAGTTGGAGAGGGTCTCATAAAGAGACGACAATTCGGCAAGATGTCCACCAGACTGGCTAAAAGCCCCAGCCGATCTCCAAAATCTCTCTCTTTT
>CALNVZ010002100.1:53138205-53215201 GCA_940671915.1 Paracentrotus lividus | reverse complement strand
GAGATTAGAGGAGGAGTATTAGATCGCATGCGGCCGCATCCTCGTCGATGGAGGGCGCTATTTAATGGGGGGTGGGGGTAAATAGCATAGGCAAACACTAGGGCAAAAATTTCGGTGTATTTTTCGGTTTGGGGCGATTCGAGGTCGAATAGCAATGGTAGGCAAATGTATATTTCTATTGAAGTAAATTATAGGATTATTCCCTAGGTGCACTTTAACTCTTGAATATTAAAATTAAAATCAGGGCTTGATTAGAAAAATATCAAATATGATTCTAAGGAATCTAAATTTGACTAATTTTAAATTCAAACAAAATGTAGGCCTATGAAATAGGGCATGTCGTCGGCTGAGAACCAGAAGGTCGCTATTACAGACCAAAGATATTCCGTTGAGAACCAGAAGGGTGCTACTACCATTGACTTTGTACAACAATAGCGCCCTTCTGGTTCTCAACAGGACATCTTTAAGATGCAATAACGCCCTTCTGGCTCTCAACAGACGATATACTTGTGTACCATTTGGTGCCTCCTCCAAAAAAATGATCGGTTGCCCCATCCATGAAAATGGATCTGGTGGAGCTATGGCTTACAGAAACCAATTTTATGTTAATATCTGTAGGGGTAAAGTTGATTTAATAAATTGCCTACCCGTAGATGTCGAGTACACCAATGAAGTTGGTAGTCTTTGCTTGTGTGTCCATGGCTTTGTTGATCTGATCTACGATCCATGAGAAGAGCTGAGCATAGATGTGTTTGGCAAGAGCGTCCCTCGAGGCTACGGCCTGTAAAAATAGAAATCAGTAATATATTTCAATACCATTATGAATAGCATTCACTCAGTTTAACTTATACAATTTGCTGCCCCAATTTGCTGCAAACATGATGCAATAGCGGATCTGGCATCAACTCTGACATAGAATTTTATTGGCCATAATGGAGTCGCTATTGTCCCCAGACAATTGGGGCGATAAGAGCTGAAGCTGGATGTGTGCCTGTAATGTCCTATTGAATCCTGCACAATCACAGGCAAATTTGGAAAACTTTCCAGCAAATCTTTGGTGAGCTTAAAAAGCTTTCCCCTTATAAAAATCAAAACATAATGGCAATTGGGCAGAGAGGGCAGAGACGCATGTAAAAACACAATGGGAAATGCAAATGGCATGTAATTTTATTACTGAAATCCAGAACCATATAAATTTACATGAATCAGATCTGGAACTAGCATGCACATCTTATTGATACCCAAATTACCATGGAGATATTTAGATGCTTTAAAGTCAATATCATTCTTGTCTTTTTCTGCTCATTTCGGTCATTCATATTTGCCATTCTGTTGCAATCCAACACCATAAATATTTGGTTGTATTTATATCTACACAAAGTGAGTGGAATAACGGCATTATATCAACATTTACACCTATAATTTCAGTTTCCTGCAATTTTTCTAGACAAACACACTGACAGACAAACAAATGAAGAGAGAGGGAGTTACGGACAAGGGGAGAGGAAATAAAATATGACATTGAGCACTCTCCTTCATAACAATAAAAAATTTCAAATTCAATCAGACAATCAATAATTTTAGAATGTGTCACATACTCCAAAATACACAGCAGTTGTTGGTCAGTGCTACTATTCATATCCTATTGTGGAAGTCAAATCTGTAACTCACAGATAAATCAGGACAAATGAACTGGTATCCCTTTTTCCTTTTTCTTATCTTGTACAATGTATTTTTACATTTGATGAGTAGGATCGGGTTGTGATGTAAATATGAGTTTGGGAAATTAATGAAAAGGTTGCAGGAATCGAGTGAATGTAATTCTAGAAGAAAGGAAATGTGACAACAAATCACAGCTTGGATGTCCAATGTATATCTTCTCTTTTCATGATCTCTTTTATCTTTCAAACTCTTAAGGTAGCTGAGTAACAAAATCAACAGAAATGCTATACTTGTTATTGTTGTTTTTGGTTTTTACAACACTGCTGTTCATACTTAATATTTACGACCAAAATTTCCTGCTAATATTAAACTTTGTTTATGTTTATGTGCCCCAGGCTGTACAGGTAGCAGTTTTTAATTTTTGAATACATGACCACTTTTAGATGTGGTAGATAAAGCAAAAACTGACAGACACCAGGTGAGAGAGGACTGGACTTGTTGGCTCAATTGGTCAGAGCACAGGTAGCCTACCTGGCCTCATGAATTAGAGGCCGTAGGTTCGGTTCCTGGCCGAGTCATATAACAAAGACTTTCAAAAAATGGTAACTAAATCGACTTCAAGCAAGACTCTTGGGATAATGACATATCATGTTGTCATCATGATGTTATTCTTTTATCTTCAAAATCCCAAGGTAGCTGAGCAAAAATTAAACCAGTAATACTATATTTCCTGGGAACACTTTATTGATGTAACTTCCAGCTACCTTTAGCTGAATTCAAGATGCGCTCACATGACCGCTTTGAGACGTGGTCAACTTCTTCCTGTTTACACAGTGAATCACGGTGGAGGATTTTTCACTCAGCGGGGACTGAAATTACGTCGTTGATTCGCAGGGAGCGTGTCAATTCCGGGACGTCCCACCTTCCGGTATGCCAGATCAAAGAGGAGTTAGGGAACGATTGGAAGAGGCGGGGGAAGGGGGTAAAAGGGGGCGGAGTCCCATGGGATGCTGGTAGAAGAGGGTGTTGTGTGATTGTCAACATTTGAAGGCTAGTAGACAGATGTGAGAGCAAAACAAAATTCCCAACCTTGGCCTTTATACATGTACATGTAGTTAAATTATGTTCACTTCAGCCTTAATTAGCAATTAAGAATAGTTCTTCAAAATTAGATGGTCATACAATATTTTGATATAGTAAATAGTGGTAGTATTTTAAGAGTTGTGATTGGTTGAAATGATGTCACGTGTCATTCACGTTTTTGTTATATTGAACGGTTTTTGTTATATTGAACGTTTTTTTTTGTTATATTGAACGGTTTCAATCCCGTGTTAAAATGAATGGTGAAATGAGGGATGGATAAGTTACTTGTCAGACCTGCTTTTATTTTCCGCATGGATGGGGTCATGTCTGGGGGCTGTTCTTCTTTTAATGGGGGCTATTTTTTTAGTGGGGGCTTATGCGAGGGGCATTTTTTTTTTTTTTTGGTGGGGCGGACATTTTTCTTTATTTTAATTTTTTTTTTTTTTTTAGAAATGTCAAATTAAAAAAAAAAAAAAAAAAAAAAAATGGGGGGGGCCTAAAAAAAAATTGGGGGGGGGGCCGATTTTTTTGTGTTTTTTTTGTTTTGGTATAGAAACTTCATTTAACAAAAAACAAAAACAAAAACAAAAAAAAAATGGGGGGGTGGGGGGAGGGGCGCTCAAAAAAATTTGGGGCCGGTTTTTTTTTTTGGCCCCCCAATTTTTTTGGGGGGAGGGGCATGTATTTTATTTATTATTTTTTCTAGCCTATTATTATTATTTCAAATTTAGAAGAAAATAACATGGGTGGGCCCATGGGGGGGGCGGCTGATTTAGGGGCTATTTACTATAATAAATAGTGCATGCTCTATTAATGCAACATTACTGACTATGTGAACTCCAAATACTAAATTATCCCTCGTGCACCTCTATTTCACCTCGGCCTACGGCCTCGGTCAAATAAAGGGTGCCCTCGGGATAATTTAGTATTTGTCGTGCACATAATCTAGTATGTTGCATGGTAGAGCATGCACTATTTATATAATGAATTACAACCAAAAATAGCATATAATAGATTATAAATGAAATTGAAGTTATATGTAGTAGCAGTTTCTTGGAAAAACAAAACAGTTTGGATTTCATAGTTCTTGTTAAGAGGATTAAAAATGTAATATTTCATCATTTTTCTACCAAAGATGTCTCTATTATATAATATTAAACTGTGGATTATCTTGTCTTCAAAGTATTCAGACTAATAATCTTTTCAAATGCTCCTCAATCAAAATAAGTATAGCATCCACTATAAAAGACATGAAAATGATTGTGTTTAGTTGATTCTTGTCCAAAGATCTTGCCAAACAATTGAAACCTTTCCTGGCAATTGTCTGGCCATATGTTCAGGAGGAAATTATACCAACAGGAGCATATTTTTTGCACATATTTTGAAACTCATCCAAGATCAAGCATAATAATAGCACATACATTGTAGTAGCACTTCTTTTAGAGGTTGCCAGAAATATGGTATTTTCATCCATCTTAGTCATCGAACAATAACTTACTTTGCCTGTTTCTGTTTCATTTTCTTTTTAAACCTCTCGACAGACTGCATTTAGAAGGATTTTCTTCAAGACTTAACCTGATTTTTAGAGTTGGTTAAACAGAGACCTGATTAACTTTAGCCTAATATCCTCTGTTGGTTTTACTTTAATTTGGTTGGATATCAAAAGGGGGTCATTCAGAGACTTTACTGGCTTTACATTAATATCCACAATCGCTTTTTACTCTGTGCATGTGAATTGGTTGGCTTCATTTTCAGAGTTGGTTAGGGGAAAGAGTAATCTAAGATAACCATTTTAAATAGACTTGTGACTTGGTTAACTCCCAAATGGTTACCAAATCCCATGTCTAGGTTTTCAGTGGCGAAAAATAGACAAATATCTTTCTTCTAAATCCGTCTGTGCATGACCGAGAATCACGAAGCTCGTGGGAAGTGACTGCATGGCCATGGAACATGCTTAAACAAGTTCAAGGTAACTAGCGCTTTGGACTTTTCCCAATTTTTGTTTGAAATTGTGTAAGCCCTGTCTCGGTTTTTCCTTTTGACATGGCAGATGTGTTACTTTTTACATGAGTATTATTCATAGCTTGTAACTAGTGTGATATAATATACAGAGCATACAAAATGCAATTACAGTATTCTTCTACTTTATCATTTGCAAAGAACAATTAGACAAATAGTGTTTAATTGGTAGTTCCAACCCTGTTTGTGATCGAAGGGACCGATACCAATCCAGACAAAAAACGTAATTTTTCAACATGTGACTTCTAAATTCTGTCATTCTCCTAGGTTTAGTAGGAACACCTAGTACTCTTGTCAATGAGCTAACAAAAGCTTTAAAGCTTCAAACTTTAACAATCCTCTTTACCTACAACAACTCTATTCTCTGCCACCCACCAGAATGACATTATATCTTTCCATTCACACCTCTCATAAGTCCCACATCCTAACCTGTCAACTTACGGAGATTGCGTAAAGGGAATCAGATTAATTTGAGATTCGCCTGCAAATCAGGCCTAAAATGAACAACTTCCCAGATTCTGTCGAGCTATAATGAAGATTCATTTCCCTCTACAAAAATCATCACCTACATGTAAACCTAGACTAAAAGATACGTCTCCAGCTCTGGTAGTGATGAAAGGTAATGTTGAAACAGTCAAAAGAAATTTACGTTGTGATTTAAAATGAGAGATAAATGTGTTTGTAATGTATCTGAATACAGAGTTTTAATCAGATAATTTTTTTTAATAAAATTGTTCTTACATTTCACTACAATGCATTTATGAGGACTACTAACATAGTAACATATCATGTTTTGCAGGGCCCGCTGGTAGAACAGTTATGTGGATACTGTGGGTAAATAAACAATATTATTGTAATCATTATTAACCCCCTCAAATAATAAATAAATAGAATAAAAAAACAAAATCTATAAATAAATTGAATCAAATTAAAAACAAATAATTAAAAATTGAAGGAAACAAAAATCAGGACCATTTTGTTTTAAATAGTTTCATTTCTGGACCTTTAGATTACTACACATGCACCCAAATCACCCTATGAGGTCAATATTCCTATAATCATTGCTTAGCTTATGGAAAGTAATATCAAAACCTTCATCAAGTACTGGCATAATCCTCAAAGTTACTTTATATCAAATTTCCTTCACCCCTGGTTCTCAAGAGAGCACTAATGTGTACATTGTACATGATATTTTCTGAGTGAACGGATAAAGAATTAAGTGCTCCTTGAACCTGTCAAACTTGGTTTTCAAAACTTAAATGCAATTTTATTTTGCTTTAAGCATTTCATTTTATAACATACATGAACACGTAAAGTTCATTAGACTTGTACGCATAAAGTTCATTAGAAATATATGTTTTTTCTTCTTTTTTAATCAAAGAATAAAGGTAAACTAAAGTTAAGAGAGCATTATTTTTCCCTTGCAATTCCTGTTTTATCAATGTATTTAGCGTTTTCCCCCTGTTCCTTAACTTTTGAAGCATTAAAATTATATGCACAAAATAAAAGTAGACTTCTCAGACTTGAATTTAATCATAAGAACACTTAGTACCCAAAACCAATTCTTTATCTACTACGCAAATCTTGATTCCTGCTGATTATGCCTTACGTGCTACGGAATAAGATTCTTGTAAAATAGTTTGTATTTTCAAGGCACAAGTCACTGGCAATGGTATCATGCATTACATATAAATTGATCCTTTAGCAGCTCATGGGTTAAAATCATTGCTAGCCAATTATCAACCGGTACCTAACCATCTATAGAGAGAACTTGTTGAGATGTATGCCTAGAGCAATGGCGCACCAATTAAACAGGAGCCAGTGAAGTTGATTGCCAGGAAATCAGCGTTTCCAGGTGGAAAACCACCGCAGTACGCAAACTCTCAATCAGTTCCTTGCCTTATAGCATCTCTATTTATAGTACGTTTTGATAATTAATACTGGAGTCATCATCTTGATGTTCACAGTGATATTTTAATTATTCACAAATGAAAATAAAGTTTTTGAGGGGATGACTCCATGGAAAGACTTGTGATAAATGACATTGCAATTACAGTCATTCTGTTAAAGGGGGAAGTCAGTCCAATAGTTTTGTGGAATAGTTCAAACATTATTGATAAACTTTATGAGTATTGAACACGGTGCATTTTTTAAACTATTCAATAATTTTACCAAAAGAACACTTTTTGGAGGGGACGAGTCCATAAAAAAAATCTTGTGATATAGTGACATTGCAATTACAGTCATTCTGTTTAAGGGGAGTGAACCCATTAGAAGTTGGTTTTATGGAACATTTAAAACATTTTTGATGAACTTTAGAGTATTTAAGAGGGTGCAATGTTTTTACTGTTCAATGCATTTACCAAAAGAATAATTTCACATAGAACTTTATGTTTCCTATAATTTTGCTCCTGACATTGCCAACCGTAAAGATAGGTAGGATGGAGCAATTAAATAAAACAATGAATGAAGTGAACTATTCCCTAAAGCTTTAGTGACATTTATCACCAATTTACACCCTCTATTCATCATCGCTAGTCTTCATCATTGACTGATTTGACATGAATCCAGCTGACGTAACCCATGGCATTTGAGCTTGAATGGGATAGCCTACTGTCAGTACAGGGTGTGACAAAACAAATGTGGAAAACTCTGTCTGTTGATTTCATTGGACGCAGGGGTTCATTGATGTAGTAAAGCCATCCATCTATCATTCATTTAGCTGTGATTCCGGCACTCAATGTGTTTCATAAGCATTTGAGCTCCAATGAAAAAATCTACTGTTAGTACAGGGTGTGACAAAAAAAGGGGGAAAATTAGTCTTTATATCATGGGTCGCAGGGGTTCATTGATCTAGTAACGCCATCCATCTATCATTCATTTAGCTGTGATTCCTGCACTCAATGCGTTTCATAAGCATGAGAGTGGTCTATGGAGAGGCTGAATCAAGCAGGGGAGATAGGGGAGAGTTAAGACAGGCTGTCAGCACTGTCATTTTAACCACAGACCGATAACAGTTGGCAAAACTTCCTCTACGCAAAGGATAAACATCAAACTCTCAGGTTTATTTCCGCAATTTGGGGTTACCTTTATAGCCTCAAACGGTACACACACTCTTGTAGAACTACATGTATGAGGTTCACAGTTATTTTTTTTGACTAAAAATCTCATTTTGAGTTTTATTAGGGCAATTTTGCATTTCCAGAGGAGCAGGTTTTGATTTTCTGGCTTGTTCATCACACCCAAGGGTTGTTTGGGATGGAAGTAAATTGCATTCAATAGAGAAAAAAATCTAGAATTTGCACAATATGTGACAGAGTATTCTACAAGAGTTACTATTTACCCACTCCTCTCTATTTCCTTATCATGTTTCTTGTCTAATTTATTGGCAGAAGTCAGTCAGTGTAATCTTAAGTCTACAAAGGCCTGTTGTCCGTAGTCTTGTTCCACAGCTTTCCTGAGATTTGCCCTCATCCAATTAATGAATAGAAGAAAAGCCGATCAGCAGGGAAAAAGGCTAAAAACTGTGGCCAAAATAGGCCCAGAATTGTGCCAACACACCTAAAACAAGAGTAAATATTTCTCTTATTTGAAAATATGGTAAATTAATATTTTAGTACCCCTAAATGAAGAATAATGCAATCATGCATTACTGATAGGGCTACCCTGGTGAAAGAAAATTTAATAAATTCAAATCAAATAATGACCTGATCTGATCAATGCTCTACTCTATTACACCTACCGTATCACGCCTGAGTGGTTTAGTGAGGACCTCTTTTACGGTGACGATCTTTCGGTTACATAACCACTTCCTCATAGAGTCCTCCTCAATACCTAGAAGACTGCACAGGATTGGTAGATTTTCATTATCGGCCTAGAGAAGGGGAAAGCAAAAAAAAAAGTATAGAACTATTACCTTTTTAGAAAGATACAGTGTTTAGAGTGTTTGATAGTAACAAATTAAATCTAAGCAGCTTTTTGATAAGTACATTTAGACAAGGTACATGTACATTTTATTACAATAAAACATGAGATAAAAAAATGATAAAATCAAACCTAATCCAATGAGTATTTTTTGGAATAGCACCTTTTCTTTCCAGTTACAAAGATCTTCAAAATAAAGCCTTTAATAAAGTGCAAAGTAACCCAACATAAATGATATACTTAATGGGCAAAGAGGCAGAAGGATAGAGTAAAAAAAAATTTCAGAAATGACAAGAGGAATATAAATAGGGAACAATTACATCGAAATATCGAAAGGAAAAACAAGTTTGTAAAACAGCACAAAGATGAACAAAAAGCAGCAGATATGAAATATATATTGATGTGGAAAATATAGAGAGAGATAAAGAAATGGATAATAAAATATAAAAAAAAAAAAAGAGAGAGAAAGAAAGAAAGAAAGAAAGAAAGAAAGAAAGAAAGAAGAGGGAGGATAAAGAAATGATAGAGAAAAAAAAGAAAGAGAGAGAAAGAAATAAAGAAAGAAAGAAAGAGAGAAAGAAGGAAAGGAGAGGGAGACACAAAGAGAGAGAAAGAGAAAGAGAAAAAGAAAAAGAGAAATGGAAATGATGATTTTGAAAATATTCCAGTACATCAGGAAACATGGTACAACATAGATTTTTCCACTTGACATCCAATGACATCATCGTGCCTCAACCAAAACAGATTCTCTACAACTTCTGTTTTTAGTAGTCATGATAATTTTAACAACATGCTTGCCCTACTTTCTCAAAGGTAACCCTCTTTGGGACATCTTTAACTTTGGTCTTTATCTCATTTAGCAATCTGTTTGACACTTTTATTACTGACATATCAGGCAAAAGTACTCACAAACATGTGTCAAAATATCAAATCCATTCTACAGTGACATAAACTCTAACTAAATTTAAAATGGCTTTTTTTTCTATCTGGAAGTCATAATTTTCACCCATTCAGATATTGCAGACATACATGAAACTTTATATCATAGTCTTTAATTTAGTAGTTCTTTTCTTTCTTTTTAAGTTTAAATTTAATCACATGCAATCTCTGAAGGTCTTTAATAGGGCATCCTATATTCAAATATCACTATTGCCACTTGTAACTTTAGAGACACATGTACTGTGTGTACATGTCTCACATAAGATTTGACCCCTAAGGAAGTCGACCTAAATCATCTCATTTGTAGACCTCATATACTTAAAACCTCAGAATAAACACCAGAATACCAGAATTTAAGTCGGAAAGTTTCTGTTTTATCTGCATCATGGATATACCCTCATCATGTAGAATACAAGTTGGTCACTTCCGATTATACTGGAGAATCATAAGATCACAATCTTCTTCAAATTGGACTCATCTTATCCTTCAAATATCCCTCATCTAAAGCCTGTTCTCAATTTAGATTTTGTCATTTGGAGAAGGGCAAGAAAATTTCCTGAGATAAATGCAGAGTAATTCTCATTTTGGAGAGGGTATTGATGACATATTCTAGATTGAAGAGGAAGATTATTATCTAAAGCACATGTCTTCAATGGTCAGTCCTACTAATAGGTAAATCAGTTAGTTGTGTGTGACCTATCCCTAAGCATGACATGGCAACAGGTTTATATGATCTTTCGTCTATGCTGAATGAACGATTGGAATTCATTTTTATTTATCAGCCTGCTAACAGAGGTAAATTGCCACTTGGTCGAAACCCACTTTGACTAATATGCCAATATATTCATTTTCTGATTAAAACCCCCCCCCCCCAAAAAAAAAAAAAAAACAAACAATTAACTTCTAGGGTGGATTTTCTCTTTAATCAACACAGTGAGAAAACTATCATACCTCAATCTTACTGCTCTCATGCTGATCAGGTCGGATCTCTACGTTGCCAAAATGAAGAACGGCACCAATGATTCTGAAGATTTGTTTCATCATGTCCTCCTTAAAACCTGCAAAAAAAAAACAAAAAAAAATGAAATCCATTTGCGACATTAAATTTCCAAAATTAATCTGAACATGTGGTAATCAAATAAGGCAAGAGAGGCATATCCATGTAGTTGTCATACATAGTGCAAATCAGAGTTGTATGTATCATTTTTTTTTTTTTTCATATTTGTCTTCATATTACTCCCCCCTTCTGTCTGTCTGTCTGTCTCTCTCTCTCTCTCTCCCCCCTCTCTTTGGCTTTCTTGCTCTCCTGAAGTATAACACCCATATATATTTGATATCTTCCATAGCAATTCCAAATAATTTCTCTTTTCCCCTAAATTTTCCGTGCTTTTTAAGATAACATTTGATTTTCTCTCCAGTTAAATTTTCTTATCCTTTCCCCCCTCTCTACCTCCTCATCCTCTATATCTGTGTACAAATCATATCAACGTCTCTTTTCAGTTTCAATAAGTGATCTTTAAAGTGGGGTAAGTGGTTCGAAAATGGGTGTGAAGCAATCACCTACAATAGGAAACCCAAGTAGTTATCAGAGCTCAAAGCCACTTATAGAGACCTCCAGAGGGGTTTGACTACTTCTCATATTAACATGATAGTTCGGGTGTTTGGGTAACATAGATGGCCTTCTAACACTTTATTTTGGATATTGGCAATGAGCATCACGCATACTAGTATCAGTCACCCAAGGACTGTACAAGTTATTTAGTTTATCCCACACTAGCCCCTTTCCTGCATCCCCAAAATCACAACGTTTCCCATTTAAATTTATTTGCTGTATCTAGGCCTATAAAGCCCTAATGGTAAAAGTTAAGAGCATAATGCTGACAGACATTAATAAAAGTACCGTGCAATTCTAGGGCAGATACTAGTCAATGAACATGGCAATCATGTTATTAATGAGGCATACTTAAAAACCATTATTACTCTTTTTAAAAATTTGTTGTACAGTCCAAGAAATATTACAGGTAATCAAGCACACACTCTTCTTCTTCTTCTTCCAGTAGTTTGCATAAACCTCCAAGGAGTATCGTCGCACAACAACCTCCACTCGGAAAAATAAGAGATTGGTGTTGAGTAAACTGTTAACCTGTTGGAGACTAGCTGATTTGGCTTTAACACACATTTCCCATAGACCTCAGCCCGAATATATTCAGGCTCAGTCCTCAACGGGTTAAAAACATTAGATGTGAATGAAGAATCAGATAGTTTGATTAAAAAGAAGCTGTCGCAACTTATCTTTTCTTTTCTTCTTAAACGAAGCACTCTGTTTACCTGCATGTACCTCACATCTCTCCCAAGCTACATGTAACTTTGATTCAGGGAAGTTTATCTGGAAATCTATCTTTCAGTTTGTATCATCATCATTCCCAGCAAGATTCCTTCCTATCCTACTCACATTAATATCCTTGAACGTGATCAAATTTAGATCAATCTTACTTCAAATAAAGTGAGGATGAAATCAAAACAGTTTAATACCTGATGAAGTGCTTTAGATTTGCTCCTGATTTCTCATTTATTATGGACTTTGCTGTTAAGAATCAAGGCAAATTCTCTTCTCTTTTGCTACTGACATGTCCTCATGATCTACAATGTATCTATGACTCTATGCAATCTCTACCATAGTACTTAAATCACTTTATTTCCACCATTTTAATTACAAAAACCATTTCTCAATTGTTCATTATTTACCCTATCCAATTTCTCCACACCTCCATGTTTGCAAAGGAAAAAGTCTTATTCCATGTTCTGGCTCATTAAATTATCACCACATTATTTTCCAGAACAGCTAACCCTCATCATCCTCTATTGTCATTTTATGATGTTGTTCTCTGATATGAATCTCTCTTCATACTTGAATTGACTCACTGTTTACCCTACCCAGGAAATATAAATATAAATATTGTAGTTGGAATCAGATGTCATTGAAATTTGAGACTATGATATTTCTGGGTTTGATTCCTGTGTTTTTAAATCATAGCTCCCCAAGGTATTTACAGAGTAATTGAAGATGAAATGCTTCGCCTGACAGAGCATTATGTTCATGCTCGATCAATTCCTTAATACTATCAAGGGGTTTTATTTATAGATCTATGAAGAAGAAATGTCATGGTGACGATCATTACTGTTGGGATTACAACTATTTCTTTTAATATCCATCTCTTCTAATCCCATTTTTCATTGTTCCTGTGTTGGCCTACATGTAGAACTAGGGGTCTCGTTATTGTACCTTAATACATATTGCATGTTCTATTGATTCACTACTACTGGACTATGTGAACTCCAAAAACTAAATCATCCCTCATGCAGGTCTATTTCAGCTCGGCCTTCAGCCTCAGTGAAACAAACCTGCACTCGGGACAACATGATACTTGTTGTGCCACAATCCAGTTCAGTGCATGATAACCCATGCAACACCTATAATGTAGTAGCCCTACAAGTACATGTATGTATTGTTTCATGCAATTGTCTTTTGGCCCAACCCAAGAAAACCAAATCTTCAATAAATGCTGATTCATCCTTAGACATTCTTGATAGATGTCCAGCTCATCAACCCAACCCTTACACTCTGACAATTGTCATTCATCTCACCCACCTGTTTCTTTGCAGTCAATCCATAACAATAATCAAATAACTAAGTTTAGTCTTGGACTTAACATTATACCTGAACCTAACCCTAACCCTAAAACCTAATATGATAACCTATTGCAACCTTAACCCTAACCCTACTAGATGAAATAAAGCACGGAGCAATTGTCGTTGGAGCAAATGTCGGTTCCCCCCCCCCCCCCCCCCCCCCCCCGCCAGTACCCAACAAAAGAGAAGGGATTGAGGAGGGGTAGGAATGGAAATGAGGGTAGGGGCTGACTGTTGTGTCATTTCACCTACCAGTACCCAACCTGAGAAGGGAGTATTGATGAGGTATGGATGAGGTAGGGATGGATAAAGAGGGGGTAAAGAGGGAGTAAAGAAGAGGTAAAGAGGAAAAGAGATAGCGAAAGAAGGGAAAGGAAAGGAGATGAGGGTACAGGCTAACTGTTGTGTCATCTCACCTACCAGTATCCAATCGGAGGAGGGGTATGGATGAAGTATGGATGAGGTAGGGATTGGGTAAGGAGGGAGAGTAAAGAAGAGGTAAAGAGGGGAAGAGATAGCGAAAGAAGGGATAGGAAAGGAGATGAGGGTAGAGGCTGACTGTTGTGTCATCTCACCTACCAGTACCCAACCGGAGGAGGGAGTATGGATGAGGCATGGATGAGGTAGGGATTGGGTAAGGAGGGAGTAAAGAAGAGGTAAAGAGGAGAAGAGATAGAGAAAGAAGGGATAGGAAGGGAGATGAGGGTAGGGGCTAACTGTTGTGTCATCTCACCTACCAGTACCCAACCTGAGGAGGGGTATGGATGAGGTATGGAGGAGGTAGGGATTGGGTAAGGAGGGAGTAAAGAAGAGGTGAAGACGGTTAGAAGTATGGAAAGAAGGGATAGGAAAGGAGATGAGGGTAGAGACCAACTGTTGTGTCATCTCACCTACCAGTACCAAACCGGAGGAGGGGTATGGATGATGTATGGAGGAGATAGGGATTGGGTAAGGAGGGGGTAAAGAAGAGGTAAAGAGGGTTAGAAATAGGGAAAGACGTGATAGGAAAGGAGATGGGGTTAAGACTAGACTGTTGTGCCGTCTCGCCAGTATGCAACCCAAAGAGGGTTTATGGATAAGGTAGAGGGGTAGGAAGGGAGATGGGGGCTAAGACAAGTAGGGGCGACTGTCTGGTGCTTCGCCAGTATGCAACCCAAAGAGGGTTATGGATATAGGTAGAGGGGTAGGAAGGGAATGGGGGTAAGACTAGTAGGGGCTGACTGTACTGCCTTCTTGCCAGTATGCAACTCAAAGAGGATTTATGGATAAGGTAGAGGGGTAGGAAGGGAGATGGGGGTAAGACTAGACTGTTGTGCCGTCTCGCCAGTATGCAACCCAAAGAGGGTTTATGGATCATAAGGTAGAGGGGTAGGAAGGGAGATGGGGGTAAGACTAGTAGGGGCTGACTGCAGTCTCGGCAGTATGCAGCCCAAGGAAGTTTTATGGATAAGGTAGAGGGGTAGGAACGGAGATGAGGGTAGGGGATAGGGAGAGTTTACATGGCAGGAGATAGAAACACCCAATTCCTCTTCTATCATCTTGATTCTAATAAAACTTGATAACCAACTCAGACATCCCTAACAAGCACATTAGCATTGTCATCAATGTGAATGCTCTCTCAAACTTCTGTAATTCATGTGACTGCCATGTATGAGTTCCCAAAGGGATTACCACATCAAATATCATTGTTTTGAAACAGGCCTTTACTTTATATCACATATGATACAAAACATTTTCCTTGAGGTCAAAATATCCAACTTTAATAGTCACACACTACACATGTAGATCTCTGTCTCAAGAAATGTTGAATGCTTTCATCTCTGTGGCATTGAATCTTTTATCACTTTCCCCCTCCCAGACAAAATGAGGCTAGCAGAGGGGGGACACGTAACCCTAGACCAACAAAGGATACAAGAACCTCTTGATATGAGACATTATGTCCAGGGTAATACATGCATGATTCTCAGTATTTACAAAGTCATGCCAAAAGGCTTCAGGAACTTACACTTAAAAGCCATCAAAGCAATTCTGTGAACTGTTTTATGAGAATTATAATACATTATTATCAAAATATCAAATTGAACAGGGAAAATCATTTCTTATTCCACATTTAACCAAACTCCATACACAAATATTTTACGTTTTGTTTTTATTTTCATTCCATTCCATCCAAAGTTATACAGGTCAGTTTAAGTTACACATGAAAACTATTCTTCAATGTCAAGAAAATGAGTAGAAATTGTTAGTTTTTTAATGAAGAACCAGATAACATGACCATGTACTTGAGCATAGGCCACGTCACACTTAAAAAAGAAAACCATCTTCATCTTGATTTAAAAGTGATCCAGTGAGAGCCTTTAGACCAATCCCCAAACTCTTCTTTAATTCACACTCATTCTGGATGGTTCACAGAACTCCAAGGTTTCTTTCTCTCAACATCAACCAGATACCTTCAGGAGGAGGGGGCTAGGCTTCCCTCTGAAAACACCAACCTAGCGTTGTAGAGTGACGGGATTGGAAGTGAAGGGATATAAAAGAACATGTTCCAAGCCTCGGGCGAAGGCAGGACCGGTAATCAAGATCTATACCCTGATTTTCCTTACCCCTACACGATTTCAGAGAAAATTAAAATCAAGGCTTCAAACTTGTTGAAGTAGGATTATTCATATACGTGAAGTTTGGGAAGATAGAAACTCCTTTTTAAAATAACTTGATACTATTTGAATGAAGAAAAATCTCTCTAATATTCTTCTGCCCTCAAAACCAATAATTCAGTAATTGACCTAGATCTGTGACCAATGACTTTTGAAACATTGCTCAAGAAATCTAGTCAGATTATCTTCCTGGGAAGACCTCATAAAGTTATTACAGCTGATTTTTATCAATATATAGGAATTAATTTTTTTCAACCCTTCCCCCCCCCCCACCCCATAGATTCAAATATTGAAAGATATCTTGAAGATAGTATAATGAAAAGAATGGCAAGTGCTGAAGATCAAATATACAAAGTAAGGGATGTACCTTCATTGCAAGATACACGATCATCTGTTCAACAGCAAGGGATCAAGAAGGAACATCTTGTGACAAGGGTACTGATTTGGAAGTCATGAAAGTGATATGAATGGAAATTATATATCAAACATATGTTGTGCACAACAATAGGTGACTCAACTATCTTTATCCAGGAAACGAATGATGATTTGCTTATCAATAAAAATAGGTGCGGATGTATTACAGCCCACAACAGAGACCACCAAAGTTCATCAAATCTTCAAACCCTACACAGAGAAAACAACCACGTATTTAAAAAGTTAGGTTACATAGTTTTGATGTGCCAAACAGTTGAGGAGATCACATTTTGACACTCAAGATGTTCCTGATAAAACTCCTGTAACCTAAATCTTGGATGATCATCAAAAGACCAAACAACAGCAGGTTTCATGTCTGTATGACTGTGTTCCTTGATAAAGTAGCTTTATAAGGTCTTTCTTTCACCATCAGCATTATCTGATTATCATCAGGTATTGTAGAGGTTTATTTACAGTTGGATGACATGGTGAATACATGTGTTGGGGTCTAGTGGGTCTCTGTACCATCTATCATGATGTACAGGTTCAAGTCCCTTTACAACACTAATATTCTAGTACAGAAATCATCAAACTGCATTATTTTGCTACATGCACCTAACCCAGGTGAGATTACTGGGTCCCTCACTGTAGTTCATTCCCTGAAATGCTAAACCACCATAATGAAACAAATAGCACATGTAGTCCTAAATTAGAAGGTTTAGCTAAAAAACAACCTATAAATACCTTTTTTAAATTACTTTCCTTGATATAAAAACACTTGCTCTATATCCAAATAAATTAAAATTGCAACTATTATTATATCATGAAGTTATCCAAAAATGTATTGAACAATTTTATGTCAAAATGTCGCTGGTGGGCAAAATAACAGAGGCAGATCATGATAAAGATTGCAAAGGGCCAGCAGAGAAGTGTGGATGCATTAATCTATTCCACATTGTTTAAAGGGAAGGAAGAAAGCTGCAGGATTGATCATCGTCTTCGGACATGATTGATTTTAAGAAAGTATTCCCAACAGAGTTGATGACATCTCATTGAATTTAGGAGAAGATCTGCACTGGATGTCATTTCCTTAACCCCCTTGTTTGGATGGCCTACCGACCCCTGTTATACGCCCTAGATAATGAAAACTGACTAGTAGCCAGAGACACACACGGGTTCTCTTCTACTGTCGTATCAATCTAGTGACAAGTAAAGAAAATTGTCCATAGAAACTATGAGATTTGTATTTATATTTGGGGTTAAGATATAGGTTCTGTCATTTCCAGTTCCTCACTTTGTTTCCAAGGGCCTACATTCTGCTGACCTTACGCCTACCCTCTCTCCCAACTTAATAGCTCCCCATTTTTGTTTTGTTTTGTGTCTGTCTGACTTTTGGTAATGTCGCTCTCTCTCTCTTATTACCCCTCCCCTCCCATGTCTCTCTCCTTGCGATCTTCTTCTTTCTCTCTATCTGTTTTTCTCATGCTATATATCTCTTTCTCTTTCTAAAATAACTTTCCCTTTCGATCTTTTTCTTTATTCATACCTACAAATCCACTTGCACAGTTTTAAGCATGTTAGATTTGTAATTAATTTTTTAAAAATGCAATCTGAAAAGTCATTGCTAAAACAAAACCTCTACCAGAAATTAAGATATTATACAATCAAAAGATTACAATAAGTATTTTTTTTAAATAAAAAAAAAATAAACAAAAATTAAACAGTTTGGCCTACAAAATATTTCCTCCTCAAAAAGAAGTCTTACCCAATAACTTGAAAGCCTCCTTGGTTTCTTCCAGATTAGCCTTGTCATCTATCCCATCTACTGTGGGTGCCTCCCCCTGGCTGGTGTAATAGAACTCGTCCGGATGGCCTTCA
This sequence comes from Paracentrotus lividus, assembly GCA_940671915.1. Classification (NCBI taxonomy): domain Eukaryota; kingdom Metazoa; phylum Echinodermata; class Echinoidea; order Camarodonta; family Echinidae; genus Paracentrotus; species Paracentrotus lividus. Next base: position 53,196,938 of record CALNVZ010002100.1, on the reverse strand, counting down.
GGGACAAAGAAATATATGGAAGAGTTAGGAACAGTCCATTCAAATTGAGGGGTGCTAAAACAACACCAAAGTGAAAAAAATTAAATATTTCTGCAAAGACTGTAGTCTATCCATACCACTATCAAACTTTTTCTTTAATGAAATCAGGTATACAAGTTATGGGACATGTCACATTTCCTCCCCTTCTTTATTGAATATCCATACATAAACTTTATGTTACATGTACATGTACAAAATGTACCTGGAATGAAATACTGCAGAACATTATCCTAAATTTTAATTTCCTATTATTGTATTAAGAAATATATTTTTATTGAGAATTTGAATTTGCTATTTATAATTCAGTTGCTATAAAAAAAAAATTTAAGGGAAAGGTTAACACCAAAAACAGATTCAAGCTGTAAGAAGTGAATGTAATATCCTCTTTTGATCATAGCTGGGGAATTATATGTACGTCATGATGGTTATCAGAGAGTGGGGTGGGAGTGAGTCACTCATAACATTGTTAAAACACCCAAAACAGTTAACATTTTAAGTTAAGCATCAAAACATGAAGGTAAAAATAGAGACCATACAGTGTTAGATTCATTACAATTGCCCATGACACCACAGTTTATTGTCACATTAAATTACCATTGGAGTTTTTTTTTTTTTTTTTTTTTTTTATAATACCTGATTTTCAAAAAGCTTTTTCCTGTAGCGGAAAAGTGCCTTCATTTATTTTTTCAGCTGTTAAAATAACAATCCCAAAATGGCCTGTTCTACCCCAATGACATGACATTTAAAGTAAAGCCCCCCCCCCCCCCCTCCCACCAAATAAAAAAAGTGGGAGTATAAATAACACTCTTTAATTAAATATGGTTCATTTGAATGTCTCCATTTGAATTCAAGAATATACATTCATTAGTCTTTTAAATCCCCATGATTTCAAAAAATCTAATAAGTAAGATGTTCATATACAAGTAGAACTGTTAAGATAGTAACTATCATATATAGCTTTAGAAAAAAATATAATTTTTGAGGTCATTTTATTTTTGTCTCATTTTAAATTGAATTAAAAAAAAACTTATGTATACAAGACAAACCATGTAATTATAAGGAAAGAAAAATACAAATAAGATAAATACTGTATATAAATGCAACATGCATGCTGTGAGCACATGACATTGGGAATTGCATTATAAATGTAGGGGATACAAATCACAGTTTTAAATATTTAACACTTATTGATATCAAATCACAAGTAAAGGGGAAGCGGTAGATTATAAGTGTGACATCTTTTGGGAAGGGAAACACACAAACTGAATAAAGATGTGAATAATAATGTTAAAGTTAGTAAAATTATATCTGAGTACACCTGTCCTTAAAAAAAAACACAACATATACACATATACAACATGTATGGTGAACAAAAAATTCTATTAAATATTACACATAGAAAACATACATGTACACAAAATATATCAATATTAAATAACATAAGGAGACACTTTAACATGGGAAACATTAACAAATATGTGAAGGGTAAATATTATGTAATTATATTCAGCATTTACATGTATGCATGATATTGAAGAAAGAAAAAAAAGTTATCAGGAAACATGCTTCATATTGATATACACCATCACCCACAGTATCATGTGATCAATCACATGGTCAATCACATTTAACCTGCATGGAACAAGTCTAATTACTAATAAACATATGGGCAGTTCCAAGGTAACGGAGTGACATTCAGAAGCAACATTTCAGCATTCAAACAAGTTTATCATCCAAGCTTTAATCTTTATTTACAAAGAAATGGTTCATGACAAAAGCTGATGGTACCCTCTTTTCAAATTGATAATTTTTTTCATAGTGGTCCTCTTAATTAATGAGATATGAATATTCATAATCATGGTTACGGAGTGACGCAAAATGGACATGCATATTTGAGCAGAAAACATTTTGCTTAAACTCTGTGAAATTGAAATGGCTATCACAATTTTGAGTTATTGAATGGATTCTATATTATTCTAGGTATAATATGCCACCTTGCATAAAAAAATTGGTTGAATATTTTGTTAATTATGACTTAAAACTTGAACCCTTGTACGGTTACGGAGTGACGGTTACGGAGTGACGTCTGGTTTCCCGGTCTTTTTCGTTAGGAGAAATGCATTATAAAGAAAAATTAATACCAAAGGTTTGTGGAGTAGACCATGAAAATTACATTAAGCAAAAAAAATTGGCAAAAAGTGACAAGATATAAGAATTAGAGGCATTTAAAGCCTCATAGTCCCATACGTGCAAATTTGGGTTTGATCAATTATTCAGCGCAAGAATACTGAATCGCAAATTTTTTTAACTTAAATGTTTGGTTGTATTGTAAAGAAGCCTTTGTGGTATTTTCAGATCCTAATTTGCATTTTCAAAGGCACAGCGGCACATTAAAATTTCAGCTCCATGTCCTGTTTTGCTTGGAACTGCCCACTTACAGAAACAATCATTGAAGTATAAACCTGACTTAGCATTAAAACAAAACACATGATACTTATTAACTTAAACTCTTGCCTGTTTGAGGCTTAAACTACTTAAACCGTTATTCTGATCAAAACTTTCCATGAAAAAGTTATAATTAAAGTTTACAGCTTCTTTCATTATTGCATCTCTCCAGCCATCATTCATTACATATATATATATACATGTAATGTAGTAATGCTCCCCAGCAGGACAACTTGTAAGTATACAATTTCAACCTACTTTACCCAAATAAAGACCAAGAAGAAATGAACTTCACACCTTTTTTTTATGAGAAAAGGAGGATCCAGTGTTAGGATACAAGAAAAGACGAGAGCGGTTAAAGATTACATAGGATCTCCTGTGATCAAACCACTTTTATAGCACACATTATTCCCAAGACAGATGTTAGTCGAATTGGGCTTTTCCCATGAACTGCAACCAAACAGTGTCTGAAACAGTTATTAGGTCAAAGGAGGAACACCGAGAACAATTTTATGAATTTAAGACAAGAAAAAGTACAGATAATGAAAATCTCCATAATAATAATAATAATAATAATAATAATAATAATACAAAAAAGTGCACATTTTAAAGTTTTATTTTCTTTCTATTTCATTGCAAATACTTTTATTACCTTAATACTAATATTAATACTGAAATTACTGATGATACATGTACAATCCTTTTCCTTTCTTTTTTAATTTTTAATAATAAAACACCAAGTGACTTACATTACACACTATGAATGTATTGGGGAAAAATTATGGACAAATTTATTGGTATTTCTTTCTGATTCTTCATGGATGACCTAGATGAATGAAGAACAATAAAACTTTCTACCTTCAATATTTTTTTCCTGCTTCGTACATAGGCAGATTCAGATCATTCCATCTTTAAAAATATCCTGGTTTGACAAGGTGCCTTGCTATTACTAACAACTTTCCATTAAATGCCTTTCTTTGAGGGCAAAATAAAATTGTTAGGTTGAGTATTTGAATACTACAAATAGTCATATGTTCATTAACTCCAAATGTTATGACTAAGTTAGTTTCATGTTAAAAAATAACATTTTCTGTGCCTTTACCAGAAATGTTCTCGGAAAGGAAACATGGCATGCATCAATAAATATTTGCTTCTATTATTAAAACCATTAGTATAGAAGGCCTGACACAGCCCTGTTTTTAGTTCTTTGCATGCTTATTGTTACCTCAAAAGAAGAAAAAAAATATGTGCATATATTTCTGATGAGTGATAATAACTAGATGTGCATTCCACAAGAAGATGAAATGAGAATAGAATACAAGTGTCTTTAATATAACTTTGATGGTTAATATCAACAACGGGGACATAATTGGAATAATTTCGAACCATTATCATTATCTGCAAACCCTTGACTCGTATAGAAGAAATCCGCAGCGTTACCTGTATGGGTTCAAAAACAAAACATGACAAGGGATACGATAAAGAATAAGTGAAGGGAAAAGGGAAAAAATAATGGTGGAATTCAAGTGAGGGTTGTGAACATGAAGAACTAAAATGGTAAGATCTTTGCAAGTGCAAGTGGAAGGTGTAAACAGATCTAAATGAACAAGGGCACTATATGGAAAACAATTACCTGAGTTACATAATAAACAACAAAAATATTCATATTATTATTTTCTGCAAATACATTGCAAATAACAACTACATTAGCTGATGGATACTAAGAGCCAACACTGATCAAGTTTAGTTCTAATCTTCAGGGGCCTGTTTCTCGAAACCGTCATATAAAGTCTAAGTTCGTGGACATCCCATTGTAATGTGTGTTAATTCTACAACACGTGCCCCTATGGCTTGTCCAAGAAGTTAGACTTATGGTTTTCAACTGGGACAATGTTGACAAACAATAAACAAGCATCTTTCAGATGACACTCGACAAACTCACTAAAAACTTTCTTTAAAAAAAAAAATAAATTTTAAGTTCTTAATATTGGTTATCAATATTTAACAGCCCAAACGAAAAGTTGATACACATAGCGTAACCATGATGCAATAGAAGACTGCCTTCACTTATTATCAAATCGTGAGGGAAAAAAATCATGTGATGTGTCAATTCTCCCGTCATTCGCTCATAGGAAACAAACTAATGACGTAAATTTCTGTAATTCCTCTTCCCCAGTGGCCATAATGTGTTTAACGACTCTTCAAATCTTTTATGAACATTTAATAAATTTGGCCACACACAAGTGAAATCTCACACGAGATGTTTAACTCAATTCCAATGGTAAAATGAGATGTCATGCCTAATTCTTAGTCAGTCCAAAAGTCAATGAACTATTGAATGGCACGATGTTCAAATCAAGAAAACATAACAAAAAGAACATCAAAGACCACTAATTTATTTTATATCTTAATCTCGGCATCCCACTTGCTAATATATTAAGGTTCTGTATCCTAGCCTGTTTCATTAGACATGGCAGTCTTTTCAACCTTCCTCTCTTTACCCAGATGATGTCACATGTCTTCTTGTATTATTCTCATAATGTTCTTGAACTTTGATAAACCTAGGAAAGTTCACTATGATATGTATGTAGCATGTCATTGCCTATATATAAAAAGGTGTTTCTAAGCTTTCTACAAAGTTTCAAACATCATGAGTGAGGAGAAGCTTTGATTAAAATGGCAAAGTGAGTTCCAATTTTAACTCTGCTCTGCTCTTATCCCATCCTTTTTTGACTGTCTCCAAGAAGGAAATAAGTAATTAATTAGTCAGCTCCCAATTCAGAGATTGTTTTATAGTCTATGGTGGAATCCTTCGACAAGTTCAAGTCATCGATAGGTGCTTCTTCAAGTGACACGGTAGAGCAAGTGTCAGCGAGTGTCAGAATGAGTAAGGGTTGGTTTTGACTAATACCATCATATTAACGGTATCAGCGATCACAGTAAAGGAGATCAGGTTCGAGGAAGGAGAAATGCAATAGTAAAGACTAGGATTTCCAGCATTTAATACTTTTTCATTGGAGCTGTTCTAAGATAATACCTAGCTTGTAAAATGTGTAGAGGAGTATTTTATTTTGAGTGACACATTGATTTGAAACAGTATTAGAGAGAGAGAGAGAGAGGGAGAGAGAGTTTCAAATGTGGTAACAAGTTCATACTGAGGGCGGGAGACAGGAAACTCTTAACTTGGTACTTAGTTTTATTGGCCTATATAAAACATTTTTTAAGGAATCATTCAAAATATTTTTAAACCTGAATTAACTCTTAAATTCACAATACACATCTTCAAAAATAACTGCCTTAGATTCTAGAAATGGTATTAGATTAATAACAAGAGGGAAGGAGCTGATTAATGTTTCTCCCTAAAATAGGACCCAGTCAAAAATGTTGAGATGATGAAGAATTAAGGTCACAGCAAATCCAATAATCGCAATTTAAGGGAGTTAATTTTGTCTCAATTGTGGTACATGTACAACAACCACTTATGAGGACAGAACAGGGAGACAAAAGGAGACAAAATTATTATTACCCTAAGCTTAATGTTCTATAGAAAATCTTGATTAATATAATCTCTGAAAAGAAAATGTTATTGCTGCAGTTCTCAATGCTCTAAAATGCAACTATTCTTCTTTATAACTTCTGATATTTTTCTTTACTTCATCCTCTTTAAAGGCCTTACATCTTGAAACCGATAGCCAGGTACTGAGTTGTCAGATTTTTGCCCATCCTGAGCAAAAGCGATTGGGCGATATGAAGTGACTCGATTCTAGCATGTTTTTCAGGATTTCCAAAGTTCCTGCGACCCTGGTAGAGAGTTGGCTCGATATCAACATCTAATTTTGGGTTTTCTGAAACTTTCAATTTCTCCAGTTGGCCACATAAAAAATTGTAAGAAAAGGTTGATACACTTCAAAATGATTAAATAAGGATTATGAATTCAACTTCCTGGATTAAACTACATGTAGGTCTCCAAATATGGAATAATTCCCGATGATACGGTGTATGTTTCCAGAATTTTCAGGGTGAAAGTAATACACGCTGATTAAAGCTCATAACGAAGGACTTATATTGCTTTTTATTGTAATCTCTGCATTTTCAGTTCTTGATGATGATGATGATAATGATGACTATGATGGTGGTGTTGATAACATAGTAATACCATCAAAATGGTCAAGGCGATTTAAAATTTATAAGGGTCATCCTGTCTTTACCGCAAACTAGCAAGTTGTAAACTTGATAATGAATATACTATGATGATCTTGCATAAAGATAAGTCTGGGAGATAACTGTCTCTAATTATTGATCACCATGAGGTCCATGCGATAGGATAGGCGGATGATCTCTAAAGCAAAGACATGCTGTGGCCTACGATTTTATGGCCTTGTTCCTCATTAATTATGCCATGTTTTTGCAATGTCAGAGCAAGCACCTAGTTAAAAACTATCTCAAGGCATATTCTATTGAGGTCTCTGCAAAATTTGGGAGACATTTATTTTTAAGATAATCATTTTAAAGCCATTAAAGCCACTACACTCTAAAAACTTTTAGAGTGTAAGAACACTTTTAGAGTGTAAGAACAAGCAGCTTGTATAGCACAACATCAAGTCCTCAACTACCCAAATCTGCACCGGTTCCTAACCCATAATGCAACATTCTGAGCCTTGTAGTCTAGTAAAATAGGTCCATTTGAATAGTAACACACTTATTCAATGCACAATTATGTTACCTTGTAGCAAAACAAGTACTTTTCCTCTCAAAACATTTTAGCTTTCCTCTACAAATAGAATTATAGGCTAATTTCTACACAATATTAAAATTTTGATTGTATACTATAGAAGCTAATTTAGTATGACTAAATCAGTTTATGACCGTAGTCATGTTTGACTTTAATCTTGTTTCATTTTCCATGAAGGGTGAGATCCAGGGCCATAATGAGATATTACATGGACACTGATAGCAAGGGAACTTCAGATGACAGGTTGCTGACAATACAACATGAGGCCGCTATAAATTTGTATTATAACTGAAGCCAAACAAGATGATGATATTTAATGCAAGATTTTTATTTTCATGAAATTTTGATTAAAATTGGAGCTCAAAATCAGTTTTTCATTACAATGGTTAAAGAATGTAAAGTTAATATCATCACAGTTGTTAATAGTTTATTTTACATCTGTTTATTTTACCTATAACTTGTACATGCCATTAAAAGGGTCAATAAAATTGAGGATGGTGAGTCATAGTACAGTGGTATCTCAGTCTTGAATAAAAGAAACTTCTCAGTTTGACCCACAATTTTCTAGGACAATGGAAAACAGAAGTCAACTTAATTGAGAGCAATGATTAGTTGTCCCTCAAGGCCATATAAAATGTACAGTACTGCTGTCATGAAAGGTTCCATCCTCTCAATATGATCAGTAATGGTCATTGTCCAAAGAAGGATAATCTGTTTGCTTCTTATATAAAGCTGACGGCAAATTTCTATGAGCCAGTCTATATCAATCACAATTATTATAACATAGCTTCAGTTCTTTTGTATACCTTTGTTACTTCATCATACAAAATGTATACATTCTATATAATTACATTCATGCAATAATATTCACTTTTTCTTTACACAACTTGATATATATACATACATAAGATAACCTACACAAGTCACACACACTTTTGGCAAAGTACTGTATACCCTGTATTTTTCGCGTACATAATTTTTCGCGATATTGCTTCAAAGTGGGGAATTCATGAGAGTATGTTTTTTTTTTCAGATTTATTGTATTTTCATGAACTATGACAAGAAATATCAGAAAGTGAATATTTTTGCGTTCAGTAAGCTGCAAAATTCGCGAAAAATAAAACCACAGCGAAATATTCAGCATATACAGTATATATTCTCTAAAAAAAACAAAAGGCAAGAGGGGAGTGCACAAAAAGCACACTAAAACAACGAACACTGCAATTCAAAATACATATTTAAAAAAAAAAATCACATATCAAAATGTAGAATTCAAAGGCAATATGGCAGAATAAAAACAGGAAGGTATATATAATTTGACTGCCCTTTTTAAAGTAGAAATAACACATACATGTATAGGTCAAACTAATATAATATACTATGTGTACATTGGCTACGTGACGGAAATTTTAACGAGAGAACAATGCTGAAAATTAATATAGCATGTTTTATATTCCTAACATGATGTCATCTAAACCAAATATTTATGATTTCCTGCTCAACAGACTCAATGCCAAAAGAGTCTTTAGAGATATCCAGAAAAGGAAAAGTAGGCTATTTTTGCTCCTCACATTGCCAGTTTAACAATGTAGGTAAGTTTAGCCCGATTATAAAGGCGCCTATGACACATTCATCACCAAATTCTATGAGGGATAAAAGGGTGATTAATCAATTAGATATTTTAACAGAAACAATAATGAAGTATACGTACCGAGAGCCAGTTCTTTGATTTCTGATTGGTCGTAGCATGCGCAAAGCTGGTAGAAGATGTGGTAATTCCTTTCCTCCGGTGCCTGGAAGACGACACGTGACTTCTCCAGGAGGTACGTCCTCATGTTTGCTCCTACAATGTGATGTAACCGGTTAAAGCGGATCTCAATGTACTTGCCGAAGCGACTGCTGTTGTCATTTCGCGTCGTCTTTGCGTTGCCAATCGCCTTGAGGAAAGTGGACATAAGATGGTAGATGTTGAGTGTTACAAACGCCATGGTGGTGGATTTGATTTCAATCGTTTCCTCTTTCTGAATGATATGACTTTCACTGAAAGGATTTCATCAATTCAAGAAAGATTTCACTGTTGATACCAGCCATCTTAAAACTTTCTGCATGTAATTAAAACAAATAACCTTTGTAAGCCTTTGATTGTATCCCTTTAAAATAAACAAGTTTCAGGTTTGCGATTAAGATGCACAATTCAAATTCTCCCAGTAATGTTCTGTTCCAGTAAAACCACAAATAATCATGTCCCTTTCAGCAGATGTTAAAGCAAACTAATTTAATGGAAACATTTTGGGTCATCCCAGTTAAAGAAATCCAATAATCCTCCTGAAAAAACGATCAATCCAAGAAGTTGTTCAACAGATTACTCAAAATAGTAATTTAATTGCTCTGCTCATAAAAATTTACGGTGTATCTTCATTTAGCGGTAATGTCCAAAGAAATTTATGGCACATCTTCTTTCAGCGGAAATGTCCAAAGAACTTAACGATGTATCTTCTTTCGGCAGAAATGTCCTAAGAAACAAGTGACCAGACTGAGTTGGCATTAAATCAAAAGTCTGTCGACCTAATTAAGTTCTAGTGTGGAGAGGAAAGAACCAGAAGCAAGCCGCAGATCCTGTAAAAGTCTGATAGCAAACAGAAACAACCACAATCTCCAAATCTGTCACAAACTCAAGAATCGTGAAATGTTGAGATAACTCATTTGTTTAAAGCTAAAGTTTTCCTTCTTCACTTGTATAGAAACATCTATCATCAAAGATATCATTGAACACAAAACCTGGTTCAGGTTTTACGATGATAATAAAGGGGTCACAAACGGCTTCCACTCATTGTAACATGAAGTAATTAATATTTAAAGTATAAGACCTAGTTCCTTAGTTTCAGATTCTCACAAGTTTTGAAAGAATCAAGTTGAGATGTCCCTTATGGCAGACACCGAGGCTACTTCATTAAAAAGAAGGCAAAAACAATTAGTTAAAGACAAGCACTTGGCGATTACTCATTAATGTCCTTGCACATCTTCAACTAATGTATCCAGAGGAACGATTTTGCTTCAGGTTAATTCAAGACAACAAACATCAATTACTGCAATGAAGCGGTGTAAAGAGCTGAGGAACACACATTGTAATATCAGCAAAGTTTACAAGAATAATCCTTTCCAGGTCATTGGCGGCTGAAGACACTTTATACCAGTAGATATGATGATACATGGAGTTGTTTAAGGTTGTTAATCACCGATTAAACAGGTGCATGGAGGATAATTATGATGGTAGGGAGGGGGGCATTTTAAGCCCCCGAACCCTTACAGCGATTGTCCAGACATCATGCAAGAGCATGTAGTATGATGCGACAAGGACCAACCAATCTCACTGCTGGACTGATCCTGGAAAGAGATTACAGCTAACCCTATCCACTCTCCCCCAAAGCTCTCTCCTTCACTCGCTGTCCTAAAAGAAAAGCAAAGTGAGAAGCTGCATCGCTCCTCCTAGGCTGAACTAAAGTTCTCGGAACTCCCTCTGCTCTCTCTTCGAGCTTCCTCTGACCTATTTAGGGTGGGATTACTCATCGGAGCAGACCCTGGGCTTGTGTAGTCGTCGGTGGTGAGGGGAGTCGGGAGCTTGCCAGTAAGAGGAGGAGGAAGAGGTACACGTATACAAGATGAAGCTGAACACAAACAGTTTCCTCCCATTTGTAGCCCCTCTCCTCAAGGACTTTCAGAGGATTATGCAATGTCAATAATCATTCTTTCCAAGATGTTCCTTTGTAAGGTGGGTGTTCAACAGCTGTTTTACATAGAATTGTGCAAGTACAAGATTTTATTTATCAAAGTTCATCAACATTATACAGTGTCTTTGTAAGGAACGTCAACTTAATCAAAATCCTTGTTTGAATTTGAAATTGATAAAATTAAAATGTATAAGAAACAGAGTGTCCCCAAAAAAGTTGAATACCAAAACATGACAAGAGAAAAAAATCTCATGAAATGCATAAAGTAGCTGCGAACAGAAAGTAATTGAAAAGAAAAGAGATGATCGCTTCAGTACAGACGCACTTCCTCAATGTCTACTGAGTCAATGGGAGCTATTTTGGACATCTCTTGTGAAAACTTAGAACAGAGTTTCACAGATCTAATTGGATTATCATTTGTTTCCCCACGCTGTCACTCGCAATCAGAGAGCTCTCTCCTGGAGCTCAGAGTGCATACACCGTGACAACAAAAGTGTTTGAGATGAAATGCATTCCAATACAGCCATTTCGTCTTCTAGCCATGGAGCTGCATCTGCGTGACCCCCCAAAATGCTGACTTGTAATTTTGCATTTCCTGCCATGCCCAAAAATCATGGAACGCTTCAGGTTTGAGGAGTGAAGAAAAGGGATGGTACGGTGATTGAGGCAGATAAATTTGAGGAAAATTTCAGACTATGGACCAAATAACTCTTGTTCCCAGCTGTAATACAGTAGGAGAGGACTGGTCAGAGTTATTGAATATTGATCATAAACACTACAGACCAAAACAATCTCTTTTCTCAGCCCTAATAGGAAACGACTGATCAGATATATTGAATATGGATCATAAAGGCTGATGGGAAGTAATGAATAGATTCAGCACAGTTGTTACGAAAATGAGGTTGCCATGGGAACCAGACAACCGCAGGAAGCCTCCACCTGTGCTTTCGGTGACGGGGCATAGACTGTGAGATAGAACTTGGGAGAGTGGGAATCTACCGAGGGAGGGAGGCAAAATAGAATCAATTGTCAAACCCACATTGACAGCCAATTAGATTTTGTTTTACTGAGATATTGTGGACATTTGGCTGTTTTTTTTCTCCACTAATTTCCTTCAATGTCATCATAATTGTTTGATACAAATCACAATAAAGGTTAGATTTGTTTTCGTAAATGTCCAGGGATATGACACAGAGATGAACCTACTGCCAAAACGACCTCAAACTTTAAGCACGTTCTCATCACATTTCAGGACCGAGATTAGGATTTACTCAAAGATTAAGATCTGCTCATAGTCTCAATCTAAAAATCATGCTGAACAATGGGGCCCTGACAATCCATACAATCTATTTTTCTCGTAACTTGTTGTTTTACATATTGATTAAAGGAGCTGGGTTTCTGGAAAGAATAACCAATGAACACTGGTCCGATGAGTAGAAAGATAGTTCATAGATATTTTCCACAAAATTCTTGCAAAGATTCAGCAATTTAATCTCATATCCTACCATGCAGTTACATCTTTGCCACAAGACTGGCATCAACCTGAAGTCTTAAAATACCATCAATTTGTATATTAATATTCATATGACCACCTGGTAGCATGGATGGATCTACATCTAATCCTATTTCCATTTCTTTCATGATGAAGTGTTCATAGGCTTGTAACTCGGCCCTGAACATATTTTGGATCCGGCTGCATCTCCCTCATCTTATTAGGAGGAAGTTTTCAGTGACAGGTTGTCATCTCTGGCCTTTCTTAGAGCTTCCATTCTGGAGCAGTAGAGTAGCAGTCATCTAACAAACCTTTCCTGAATGATGAAGACAATGGTTTCTGGGATCTACCCCCGCTAAATGTGTCATACCTCTGCTTGTCAATGTGCTTCATCTACTCAACATCCATGCATGTTTTGTATAATAGTCTTGATTTGAATGTGATTATGACATGCTATAAAGTCTTTTGGTGTCATAATGAACCAATTACGGATTGTCAACTGATCCGCTTGGCATCGATCTCTAAATGTCATTGGTTGTTTTCATGCGGATGTCAATCTGCGAATCATATTGCTTGTAACTAAGACAGTGAGGTACTGGAGTGTACCCTCTCAACTTATAACTGGTCAAAACTTTCTGTTCTCAAACCATCACCATGTCATCATATGAAATGTTATTACATCAAGATGCCAGACTCTTCTGGGAACGGTTGGATGTATTGTACATATATCAGTTGCATGTTTCCTGTGATATTTCACAGGACAAATGTTACAGGATATTGGTTTCTTGACACTTCAATTGCTGAAAGCCGTTGGTCATCTTGGTCTATAAATATCAAATAAAGCAGCTTGTAGGGAAGTGAGACAATCAATTTTATAAGAATGAATCATGAAAGAATGAAATGCCAGTTGCTGAATATTTATGATAATCTGTATATGAATTATTTTCTTAGGAAGAATAGTTTTCTCTAGTATTGAGAATAATGCTTAAATCACGAAACCAACACTTAAAAACTATACACATCATAACTTCACTTCTGAATGGCATCTTACACCTGAATATGCAAAATTTGAGATTACAGTAAAAAATTTCTATACAACCACCTGTTTAGAAAGAAAACAGTTTTGGCCACCTTGAACAGTGTTTCAACTTGAAATGTATATCAAAGAAACCTGTTCTAATCCCTTCTGCTTTGAAAGGCAATTTCAAAAATACAGGTCACATTCTATGACTGACTCCTTTTGATCACCATGTGGCCATATTGTGGTGGTGATTTATCTGAACCCTGGATACATGTATAATTACCCGATTAATCATTCTGGAGGATGTCCAAACTTTCATCACGATCTCGGAATCTCTGCGACTGGGAATTCACATTTTATATTATAAAAAATAGAAGCTTCCAAAGATACAATTACATATAGACATTGACTTTTGAACTTGTTTCAGAACAGTAAATTCTGATTACAATAGTAGCCAATAAGAAAAAGCCAATATGATGCTCTACAGACCAACAGCAAAAAAAAAAAAAAAAGGGGGGGGGCACCATGAATAAAAATATTCAGACCTAACAGACCACCTGTCTCCTGAATACTATTGAAATTCAATCATACCATTGGTTTTGCATTTTCCTCCACAGATCTAAAACATGAAAGCTTCATGATAAAGTAGGACATGCCTAGAGATCCCATTTGAACATGAATGGTAGCCCTTTCATGTTCTACAGTATGACTTTGTTGTTTATTCCCGTTTACGGACGCAACTCTCTATCATTCATCTGTATACCAAATCTAATACAGATAAGTAGGATGGAGAGAGATTGGGATCTGGAAGAAGATGGCAACAAGAAAACCTTTCTCTTCTGAAGACTTTGAAAAATATGAGATTAGCTGCCAATCCGGGTTATCTATAACTCATCTTAATGTGGGGGCAGAGAAGTAGACCATAGCGGTCTATGACAGTAACATGATACAACATGAATCACTGTCACATGACCATGTCGGAGAGTCATGTGACCATAGTATGATGTAAGGTAATTTCCCATGACGCCAACGTGTCTTAAAGGCAAGCTGCATTTTTGGCTTTATTTCAATCAGGGATAGGCAGCTAGTTCTAACCAGTACACATGCTAAGTGCTAACACCAAAAGTGTAGGATTTTACCGAAGAGAATATTGTTTCTGCCAAGGAACCAACAACACATGGTGAACAGGTCAATATTAACTGTCAACCGTCTGCAAAAGATTCTCCAAAATCTCTTCATGAGATATGTAACAAAATAAAAATCGAACCCAAGGGTAAACCACATGTAAGTGCTACAGACAGTACTAGCCATGAATACATGGGCCAAACAGTGTCTTGCTTAAATCCCTCCTTTTGGAATATGGGAGCAAAACATGGCACTAAGAACTGTTTACCACGGAACGCCTCTATTTTCATGAAAAAAATAATGCCTAATATGTTCAGCATTGGACTACACTTGTTGATAATTTTTCACACCAATATATTCTGCCATCTATAGTGTGTCTATGTATATGAATACGCTCCCAGGATGTCATTGAATTTTTTCCTCTTTTTTCACTCCTTATTTCCAGACGTGCCTTGTGCAGCCAGAGCCAACAGTGTCCTGTCAATGTTGATATTTTGAAGTGCTCAAGCTCCTACAATCTCTAAAGATCACCACGCTATGACATCCACTGCTTTTGAAATCGCCAGGAGGCAAACAAAATTAGCATAAACATGATCCATGAATAGCTTTCAAATATGATGCATCAGGAAAGGACTACTTTCTTAAGACAACGCCTGAAGCTTAGAACACTGTAAGTTTGTCAAACTACTAGGAATATAAAATGTACACTGAGATTTTTAAAAAAAAGAAGAAAAAAAAGAGGAAATATTAAACATCAAAAGAAAAATATTTCCTTTTTTTGGTAAAGTATTATTATTGTAGATTTTTTTTTCACAGAACATGCATATCAAAAGCTATCATAGAAGGAAAAATCAATCCATTTTTAATCAGATATTATAGAGTGGATTAAATAATAAGAAGCAAAATTGAATTTTATCTATCTATTTTTCAAAAATTCTAAGTACTTTTTATATTTTTGGTACCAATCTTTTTCATTGGAAGAAGGTGTTTATCTTCAATTCTGTTACTCATAAGTGAGGTTTAAAGATAATGGCCCATATTCTGGAGCACAGTCTTCAGATTGTAGGAGTCGCAAGTTCGTGCTAAGCTTTTGTGCGATCCTTTTGTCTGATATTGCCTGATGCATCGGACAAAAGGATCGCACAACAGGTTTGCACGAACTTGCAACTCATACAAACTGAGTCTTCAGTTCAGAATATTCGCCATTGATTTTATATTTTGGTTTCTTCTTACATATCCACCTCTGGACAATGCAGCTAGTAAGCCCTATGGCACCTTCAAAGAATCTTAATCATAAAAACAAATCCCGCGTCTTTTTTATTTTACCTCCATGATGGGGTTTGAAGCGAGGACCTTCTTCTCGACCTGGGTTTCGCTAGATGAGCCTCCGACGGTAGCAAAGTATCTCATGGCATACTTGGCGGATACCGTCTTCCCTGCTCCACTCTCACCACTGACGATAATAGATTGGTCCTGCTCAAACCTAAAGAGAAGAAATGTGAGTCGAGAGAAAGAGAAAAGAGAGTCCATTGTAAATATAAGACAATAAATTGGTCCTGCACAAAGCTACAGAAAAGAAATATATGAAGAGACAAGTGTCTCATGTAAATAGCATGCTCCACTCTCACCACTGACGAAAATAGATTGGTTCTTGCTCAAACATACAGATAAGAAATATAAAAAGAGAAAAAGAGAGTCTGGTAAATATAAGATAATAGACTGGTTTTGCTCAAACATTAAGAAAAGAAATATATGAAGAGAAAAAGAGATTCTGGTAAATATATGATTATTAACTGGTTTTGCTCAACCTACAGAAAAGAAATATGAAAAGAGAAAAGAGAGTCTGGTAAATATAAGATTATTAACTGGTCCTGCTCAAACCTACAGACAAGAAACATGAAATGAGAAAAAGAAAAGAGTCTCTTGTAAATATAAGATTATTAACTGGTCCTGCTCAAACCTACAGAAAAGAAATATATGCAGAGAAAAATAGAGTCTCTTGTAAGTATTATAGATTGGGCCTGCTCACACCTTAGAAATGTAAAAAGAGAAAAAGAGAAAAGGAAGTCTACAGTAAATATCATAATGTTTTATTTTGAGTACCAGCATGTTACATGTATGAAGCACTATTGCCAAATGATAACACCATTTGCTATGTCCGGCTCAAGAAAAAGATTGCACATATCATCAAGAACAAGGAGGAGAATCTGCTGCACTTAATTTTAAGCTGGAAGAGGAATATAAATTGTTTTAATTTCTTTCTTTCTTTCTTTCTTTTTTTTTTTTTTTTTTTTGGGGGGGGGGGCCCCTGTCATTTCAATGTTTTGATGCTATTGAAACTATTGATGACCCTCCTTTGGGGTTTGGTCGGATTCTACAAGAAGTAATGAGTCATGAGAAAGAATGGTACAAATTAAATTGTGGCAGATATAATTAAAACTCACTAACAACAATGCCAAACTCATCTTAAGACCCTATGTTTATATGAAAACTTTGGAAAAAGACATTATAATAAAGGAGGGAAAAGCTAAATGTTGCAATATAGGAGAGGGATTAAAAAGAATCACACTGTGAACAGTGTAGTGAATTTAATCCCAAACAAAGTAGTTTTCAAATTATGAAGTTCTTAATCAGCAGCTTCCTTAACGCAAGTTTTATAATTCCATCCCCGTTATAATTTCCTGATTTTCATAGATTCATTAAAAATCTTTTGATCAAAATCAAAGGATAGAGGTTAATGACATTGATGGTATCTCTGGTAATTGAATTATAAAATATGAAACTTGGAACATACTCGGAAATCATTTTTTCAATCAAGATTCTGACTTAAAAGTTAAAGGGAATCTAGTGTATTGGGAAGGTGTGGGAAAGATGAAGAAAATCATTGTTAGCTTTCCTGCTTTTTTCATGCTCTTTGGGAGGAGTATCATAATAAAAAGTTCCACAATAAAAGATTGCTCTTCAATTGCCCTTACAGTCATAATATGACCCCAAAACACCAAAACAGCTGATATGTTTGGATCCCAAACATTTTTGTTGCCCCATACATGCATTTCTGTGTAAAAGCATGTGAATCGAAACTGAATTTGGTTAATTTCTTATCATTTTGGCGATTCCAAAACCTCACAGCACAAAATAATGCTTAGGTGAAATATTATCAACCATTCCAAATCACTTAAAGACATTCTCTTCCACATTTCTATGTCATGACCAGAACAATAATTTTACTTTAAGTCCCTGTTTCCTGAAGCTTTCAAGCAATGTCAATGACACGAGAACCACCCTACTCTCATTACAGGAAGGAAGATGAAGAGGCCTAGGAATACAGCGAGAAGCAGAAAATACATTCAAGGAGGAAGGGATTCCTTAAACATCTCAAGGTAAAAGAGGAAACATTAAGGGAAGTAAAAGATCAGAGAAAGAGAGGGGAGCAGAGAGAGATTTAAAAAGAATGAGCAACAGAAAAGTTGAAAGAGAGAGGGATTGATTCGGACAAACAAAAAAGCCTAGAAGTACAGTGAGAAGCAGAAAATAAATTCAGGGAGGAAGGGATTCCTTAAACATCTCAAGGTAAAAGAGGAAAGGAAAAGATGGAAGAATTTGAGAGGGAGCAAAGAGGATGAGTAAAAGAAAAATTTTAAAGAAAGGGGTGGATTCAGACACGTACATAAGCTATAAGTGACAAATCAATGTATTCAAGAAAATTCTAGGAAAAGAAAATATCTCTAGCCAGTGTAGGGAAAAAAAAGGAAGAGGCCGGATGGAGATACAAATGACAGGAAAAATCATAAGAAGACATAATGTAAGGTTAAAGTGATAGAGAGGTGTATCAAAAAGATAAATATCCATGAGATACACAGGTAGGCTAAACAGAGAAAAAGAACTGAAGATGAGATAGATAAGAAGAGAAACTTAGAAGGTACATTTATCTTATCACTCCTTAAATGGTCATTAGTACAACTATTATGCTGAGTGTGACTTATCAGGGAAGCCTAGCTAAGCCAAGGTGAATAAAGATTAACTGATATAAGCGTTATCTATTGTTCTCCCATAAGTAAATACTCTAATATAAATTGTGCATGGCTCCAGAACCTAAAATTATCAAACAAATTATAGAAGTGTGCTCCATACTCTAAGGCAATATTTCTTCCTCTATGCTAAAAAAGTAGTGAGATGATGTTGCAAGTTTCTGTGACCGCATCTGGTTATGGTGAGGATGGAGTAGCTGGTTTTTTTTTCATCTTTATGAATATGGGATGTCCCAATTACCTGGACCATATCCCTGCCCATAAACCACTTATTCCCTGAATGAGAGAGGAAGAGAGTGATAGGAGTGAGAGAAAGAGAAAGAGAGAGAGAGAAAGAGAGAGAGAAAGAGAGAGAGAGAGAGAGTAAAAGAGAGACATATTCCAATTACCTGGACCATATCCCTACCCATAAACCTCTCACTCCCTGATAAGGAGAGAGTGAGATTCAAACTCAGATGCTGAATTTGGAATGGATTTCTGATAGCATAGTCATTAATGAATAAAATGGACAAAAGATCTGTGGACCCCCTCTCACATGAGGTGCCATCTTGTTCTTCTCAGGTTCTTTCACTCAATATTCTGTTTGAAATGTATTGTTATTTCTGTTTATGTTTAAAAGGTTCATATCTTTCCGTTTCTACATAAATGGTAAATAGAATTAGAATCTGACACTGAATAAGACTCTGAATCTGATATGGTTCAGGGAAATTAATCCTTGCGGAGTGGACAAATTTAATCCACAAAGGGCCAGCTGCTCCTTTAAATGCTGCAAAAATTTAATTATGGCCCAGACTTTTTTTCTTTTTAGGGGGGGGGGGGGCTAAGTGGTGCATATACTATATTTGAACATATTTAGATCCCCTTGCTAAAGGATGATAATTTGGATAAAATGGGGCCATGCTTTCTTTAAAAGAAGTTTAAAAAGGGGAAAGGGAGATGGTTCATAATCATCAAACAAGTTCTACACATATTTGGGGTCAGTTGGAAAAGTGCTTACTAATTCCCCCGTCACACTGAGCTCGTTCCTACTACGTCCTTGCAAATTTTGCCAAACGGGCATAGTCTGTGTGTAAACTGAGTGGACGTAGTAAGTAGTTCTTACGATCTGTTTACGAACTTCATGGACTAGCTCGGTCGGATTTTCAAGAAAGTGTTTTTTTTTTAAATCGGCGCCCATCTCGTCCTAAAATTTAACGGGCGGCAACGTACCTGATAAGAGATGGACCTACTGCAAACGAAGTTGCCGTACTTCAATCGTTCTAAAGATGTGCTAGGACGTCTCACAAACGAGCATGGCATATTCATTATCAGCTTGAAGTTACAAAGACGAATGAGGTCTGCCAAAAACGGGCTAGGTTTTTATAGCAGAACAGGCGCGAATTTATGTTCAGCACATTCTAGCCACGGATAATGACGCTGTAAGAACGAGAAGAACTTTCTTGAGGCCATTTGGTTGAGGTAAGAACGTGTAAGAACGGATTTTGACGGATTAAAAACGACCCAGAACTACTTAGGTCTAAACTGGAACTAAATAAGAATGGGTTGCAACTAACTGGGGACGGGTTTGGATTGTTTCAGACGGGCTCTGCTTCGTGGAAACGGTCATAATAAAACGTTTTATTTACCCTGGGTAAATAAAACGAAATAAATAAATAAATAAATAAATAAATAAATAAATAAATAAATAAATTTTCACCCGATCTTAACTAGATGCAAACGGAATGCAGACGAGGCAAAGACGTGATGTAATCCAACGTTGTTTCATCTTAATCCAGAAATAATTCGGTCAAATGTACACATTCTTTTCAGACCAATGGCCGTTTTTCATATTTTCTTTTAAGTTGTGAGATATCTGTAATTGTAAGAATTAATGGGTGGCAATTAAACAGCTGATCTGTTCTCTTATACTACTATCACACTGAACGAATTCTTACCATGTTATTGAAATATTGCAGAACGGGCTTAATGTACACACAAAGTGGACGTACTTGAGACCTATTTCAATCTGCTTAGGACTTTATAACACGGGCTTGGACAGCAAGACATTTCAATTTTTAAACAGAATGGCATGTCATAATCCCTGTCACACTGAACAAGTTCTCACTACGTTCTTTGCAGTTCTTGGTGAACGGGCTCAATCTGTTTACACACGGACCGAACGTAGCACAGACCTTCTACAATCTAGCACAGACCGTTTACAATCTCTTTACGAACTTGGCGAATGGGCCCGAACGGAGAGAACGGAAAGGCAGTCCGATTTTTTTTTTAACATGTTCAAAAAAATCGGACTGGCTTCCAGTTCTTAAACTAAACGTAGTGACAACGTTCCTTAAACGGGAAGGACTTACTTTGAACGAGAAGGACGTACTACAAACATGGTACCAAACTTTTAACATGCTGCGCATAGACACTTTTAGTAACGTTTTGGACGTGCTACGAACGGTATAGAGTGAACGAGCGGTTTACTCGGTCTGAACTGGATAACACCGTATTGCGGACGCGATAAAGACGAAATTGACGTAACCAGGTCTATTTATGAACTGCCTAGTATCGTATTCAATAAATTATTTTTCAAAGTTATATAAGTTCCAACCCGACCAAAGCCCGTTCAGCAATTTTTTATAGAACAGGCAAGGACGTTATAGAATTACCTCAGTGTGAAGGCCCCTTTAGAGAGAAGTAGTCTAATGCAATTGTGGTACATGTATCTTCATCCCTTTCTGATCATTCTCTCATTACTATTAATAGTGACCTTCATTATTTGAGATTCAGTTCTTTTAAAAAAAAAAAATCATAAATTAGGATGCAGTCTTTCTATGAGCTTCCAAAGAGCTTTGAGAACTCTCAGGTTAGTAAAGTTGTTATTAGTTATTACTGCTGATCAAAGGATATAATAAACAACAACAGATATTCCAGTAGATATGATGTTTGGGGTTAAAATTTGACGGATGGTATGTCTGTTTTAACCTTTCATTCAGGGGCTGTGGAGTGCTTTTGAAAATGTGAGAGGGGGGGGGGGGGCTTTACATGTAAATAAAGTAGAATCTGGTGGTCAGTTCCACATACATGTATTAGTACATATTTCCTGAAAAAAAGTGGAGGGGCTGCAGCCCCAAACTTCTGCTTCTGTTGCTCCCTAGCCTGTCATTGAAGAAAGAGAAAATTGTAGACCCTTCAGAAATTTTGCAGGATGACAACACTGCATCCTCATTAAAGACAGCTTCAGCCCCTCGGCATATCCACAGATCTGATGAAGGGACAGATGATGATGCTAGATGTTGCTCGATGATGCACTGCTTCTAGGTTCATAAGAGAATTAACTGCCTGGAGGAGGATAAATTCTCAAAGCAAATACGTACAATTAAATATTTAATATATATTTTCCATGAGAGATGTGGTGGTACAGTTTACAACAGTTAAATGTAATTGGTGTCATTTGTAGGTAAAAATGTTTAATCACAATTTTTCAAAAATATATTTGTCAAGGTGTGTAATGGATTGAGGTCTTTGTTGCTGCAACTGCTACTGCTGAAGGTGTTACTGTTGAACAATAGAAGCCACAAGGATCATGAGGGGTCAGTTCAGGGTGATACACTTGTATGACCCTTTACTGTACTGATGTCTATTTGTTTTATCACATAAACCCTCCTAATTTTTAAGAGTACATTCTGCTCTACAAGTAAATGGCCATTTCCTCTAGGGGACTGTATTGCAAAGACCATGAATGATGCTGCAGTTTCAAGAATACTCAGGATCCACTGACTAGAGGCACTGCTGGTTCATCTTCATTATCTCCAATTTCCTTTATGACAGATTTATTTCTTTTGTCTTCATCCAATAAGACCCTGAAAAAGGGTTAGCTTTATCTGAAAGGAATTTTATTACCCTTAAGCTGGGTTTTATGAGAGGTTTTAAGTCACAACTGAGTGTGAAGCTTTCTTTATGACTTCCATCTACATAATGCATGAACATGCAAGATCGAGAAGCAATGGGTTGTAATGAATTCCTGCCAATTAACATGTTCTTTGCATTATGTATATTCTCTCTATATAAATGATTATAAATCAATGTCTAAACTACAGTAAATCTTGTGATTGATTTCCATTAAAGTCATCTTGAACTTTATCTTCATTAAGCTTACTCAGCATGAACAATTTAGGTTGGAGAAATTGATGATGCCTGATGAAGTTAACACTTCCTATAAAAGCTCCCAAGAGGTTATGGTCTGATTATTCTTTTCAGGGTTGTATTAGCTTAAACTTGATGCAATACTCTCCACTAGCTAAACCCGGGTTGCCCCAAATGTTGTTACCTACCATGCCATCCTCTCATAGGATCCATCGGCCACTGCAAAGATGTGAGAGTCCATCTGCGTCCTGGCCATGATTAGCTTGAATTTTTAAAACATTTTTTCGTTTTGATCATACCCTGCCTAATTCCATCTTACTTAAATACTATTCCTCAAACTATCTTTATCTTACTACCTACCATGCCATTCTCTTGAAAATTTCCTCAGTGACTGCAAAGATGTGAGGGTCAATAGACCCCATGTTCAGTCAATGATTAACTTAGATTCTTTTTCTTTTTTTACTTTGATCTTAACCTGCCTAATTCCATATTACTAAAGACCCGCTCTTCAATCTAGTATTTGGCCCATATTCACAAAGGTGTCCTGAAATTAAGTCTAGGTTAAATCTGTGGTTTAACTATGGGTAGCAAACCGTGACACAATCCAGAACAGTTGATGTTCGATTAATCAGAATTTTTAGGGCATGGGAGTGAGAAGTACAAAACTTATCCCAACCATTAAAGTACGATTCCATAACCCAGTTGACAGATTGTGTCACATTTTGCTACTCATAGTTAAACCACAGATTTAAGCTAAGCTTAACTTTAGGACACCTTTGTGAATATGAGCCAATATCTGTAAGCTATTACCCACCGTGCCATTCTTTTGAAGGCTTCCTCAGCGACTGCAAAGATGTGAGGGTCCATAGATCCCATGTCCTGGCCATGGTAAGCTTGGATGACATCCTCACCATAGAGTGGTAACTGTTCATATGGGTTGATAGCCACCAGTACAATACCTATGAGGGATGAGGAGATAAAGAGACAGAGAAGGGATACCATTAAATTCAAGTCTTTGAAGAAATTTTGAGTTTTCTTACATGTGAATGTTTAATGATGTGATAAGGAAAGGGAACAGAACTTTAGCACCTACACACATACAAAGATTTATTTTCATTATGATATTAAATTTAATTTATTAGAGTGGGAATTTTTCATTCATATTTTGAAAACCAGTAATGGTTTTTCAAGTGCAGTGCCCGTTCATTATGGAGAACGGAAAAGGGAGAAAGCATCATCAGCCAAATCTTTTTTTTTATAATTATAAACATTTTCTAATACTCTCTCAATAAGATATTTTTATCTTGCATACTTTCAGAGCAATCCACCAGTAATTCAGATGTACATTTACCTCAATAATTATAAAGTAATTTTTGTTGGAGGGTAACAAAAGGCATATGATTACATTACAATTTCATTTTTGATGCACATTAGTAAACTTATTACTACAAACTTGTTAATGTCCATACTATGCCAAAGTATACAACTCTAGTAGTGACGGATCCACGATTCGGAAATAGAGAGGGTGCATACGGCAAAATAGATGGGGGCAGGAGGCAATTTTATTAGATATAATTGTATTAAAATGTATGCTTAATCTGTGATCTTTTTAAAAAAAAATGGAGAGGGTGTGCACCCCTTCCGCCCTCGCATGGATACTCTAGAAACCTTTGAAAAGATGACCAGGTATGAAACTAGAATACAATAGAGGACAAGGTAATGTCCTTCCTTGTTCTATATAAGAAAAGTTTGTTGTATTATTAATAATTAATCATATGAGGCCAGTGAAAGTCACACATAAATTGTCACCTTGGGAGGAGGGTTAGTTCATAGAGGAATTCCATTGTCATGAGTCATTGACCTTTTCTGGAAAACTTAGGACCTTTTTTTTTTTAAACTTTAGTCACACTGAGATCTAAAACAGACCGATCCAAAAACACTACATTATTCAAAATGGCCAAGTGTTTGACAAACTATACTTGCGCAGTTTTAAAGTACTTGTATTGAAACGTTTCAAATAACCTAATTAGACTTCCACTCACATCAAATCACTGTGATACGTGGGGAATAAAATAAGTATATGTGACCAATTAAGATGACTACACATGACAGTTCCCAAGCTTGATATGAACAGATCCGATCTCGTTCAAGCTTAATCCTTAAAACGTATGATCACTAATATTCCTCAACTTTGCACTTGGTGTTCTTTCTGTAATCAAATCCAGTGAAAATATCTCTCTCTTGACTCACTAGATAAAAATACACCCAGGCAGAGAAATCATTCTTTGAACTGGTCTATATCTCCATTAGAGTGCTTAAAAAATAAAAATTCATTTTTCACAAAGTTTAAGCACTTTTGGAAGCAAACCTGCCAAAAAGGCCTGATGAATCATTTCATCAAATCTTTAGGACCTTGGTTATTAATAATGGTCATCTCTTTGTCACGGATGACTTAGCAAGAAAGTCTAAATAAAGTGTCCAGTCATGAACAATAGACCACTACAGAATGATACCCAATCCAACTTATCACTCTGCTAGATTCATACATGACAGTAAGGTTCTAGGACAATTACCCCCCCCCCCAAACAACTACCTCCGTCAAACAAATCTACACCTAACCTTAACCCTTTTTTTTGGGGGGGGGGATAATTGTTCTCACGAAAACACAGTATATGTTCTTTGGAACACCATACAAACTGGCACACATGAACCCGGTACAACTATCGGGTAGACACAGCCTCGAAAGATGTATATGCCTATAAATATTTGGAGTTGGGTTAGAACCCATCTATGACTTGGCAAAACAACATCGAACAGACAAGCAAAATTGGTCAGAGATTAGCTACTAACGACGCCTGAGGCCGTATCTTAACCACCAACAGTGCCACTCTTTTTGGCCATATGCACTGGTTTTACCCTTTTTTCGATTATTGCAGCTCTGTATGGACAAATTGCTCCAATCAATCAAGGATATTATCATAACACAGCAACAACGAATGGCAAGACTAGTTCTTAAAACACATCCACAGACTCCTACAAGCTATGTTCTCTCTCGAATTCGAAATGGACAACAATAGAAAAGAGATGGCTTTCCATAATCATAATGATCCACTCTGCCCTCCACGGGGGGCTCCAAGAAATATATAGGAATCTCTTGTGAGAAGTGATACTCTCCACAGGCATAAACTAGGAACGCAAGTAATTTTGGTTTATTGTTTCCTCTTGTAAGGGTCCAGGGGTGAAAAAAAATGCGTATGAGCGCTAAAGGTAAAAATCGGAAAACATAGAAAAAATGATGAATTGGATTCTTGGTGATTTTCCATGAAGGTGCATTATATACTGGAACCAAGCTGCCAAACCATATTTAAGATTACGGCAAACAAAAACAAGCCATTGCTCTGTGGCAGTACTTGTCAATCACTTAATTGAATGAATTTTTTATTGAACTATTCTATCCTGTTCCGCCTATTTTCTTTTCCAGTTAATTGAAAATTTGTCCAATATTTTTTTTTGTATTTAATTTAAAGCCTACTACGAGTGGTTTATCATTTTGTTACGGACTTCTCTGTATATAAACGATATGTTAAATTGTTTGAATATTTCGCAGTTATAAATTTTATTTTTCTTACCTTCACATAATAATAATTGGTAACTTTTTTCATAACCTTCAAAACATTTCAAGAATCACAATAGTTAAGGAGTATCTATTAATTCTTAAAGAAAAATGACACACCAAATTTTTCCTGTACACCAACATACAACATTTAGGATTATAAATTCTGAATTTATTTTATGAAAATAAAACCCATACTGGCGGAGTATCTAGATTGCAATTGTTTAATGTGAAAACAACTTCTGTGTATAAAAACCTGTAAGAATTTAATTTGAACTGATGTTTCTTATTTCTAAATGATATGATTATATAAATGTTGGATTCTGTTGTGGACATTTTATATTCATTTTTTTTTCTTTTTGGGTTAATTGATTGGGTGAATGATTGGAAAAGAATGTTTGTTATGGATTATGTTGGATTTTGTGTTAAAATTGTGTATTTTTTTTTAAAAAATGCAGGGCCCTCTTGTAAAACAGTGCTGTGATCACTGATGAGGCCACCCTGGATAAATATTACTGAATAAATAAATAAAGGGTAATTGTCCAGGGGCATTTGTCCTGATACACAACAGTAAAAAGAAACAGCTATATACCTATCACAAATTCACAAGACCCTGTGACTATAAACATAACCTTGAAAATGACCTATCTGATCCAAAAAGTGCAGCCACTATAAAGTGACCCTAAACACAACCAACCTGTAACCATGACAATGAAAACAGGTTTGTCCTGACAAATGAGGTAAAAACAACTGTACCATCTCTGGTTTATTTTGAGTAAGTCATTGACTCAAGGACCATGACACCTTCGAAACAAGTCCCTTCCTTCCTCTTCGATTCACGCTTCCTTCATAGTTTGCCACCTCTCTTGACGATTACTCTGAAGCGTCTATCACGTTAAGTCAAGGCAGACTGTATTATACCCTAAAGACATTGCTAATAATACACCTAGGGCCTTGAAAAATCAATGCTGGATTTGTATTCCTGGTTATTTTAAGTGTTTTTGTTTATCAGGGCCGTTAGGGTTCTTTATAAGAATGTCTTAATCGTTTGTTTCTTACAGAAATAATAACACTCCAAGGTAACATAGAAATTCTTCCCTCTTCTAAATGTTCATATATTAGTGTTTAGTTGTAGGAGTTTCCATATTTGGGGTTAGTTATCATGACAGGAAGTGTCCATTCCATTTTGGCTGTATAATTATTTTGAACTAATAGGAGCATTGTTCACTACATGAATGCTTCTTATTATATTTATTTATTTTGTCATCTCTTATTTTGTCTTCTATTAACATAAGACCACCCAGATGCATGATTCCCATTGGGCCTTTGAATACTTCCACTGTATCTGATTGTCAAATCATTATTATGGCCATGATACATTGTCTTTAAGGTCCTGTCCCATCATCTCTTGTTTATAGCTTTTTCTGATGAGACAACAAATACAGGAAACTCGAGGGGGTACAATTTCAAAATATTGTCAAAATGTTGATTTAAGCTAAGTCATATGTATCATGGTTTATTTTTTGACTGGATTGGAGAGATTGTTCACAAACTTGGATATATCGAGGAATATATTGATAAAATGTTGGCCAAGAGCCAGAATGATTCTAACACATTTGCTTTTACAGCACAGATGTAATGTTCTTCTACAGTCTGTGTCAAAAAAAATGGTACAGTCGGGGAAAAAATAATTTAGATGTGAAATCTTTTCATATATATGTGTTTGTGGTACCAAATTAAAGCTAAAAGATTTTTCTTGTTGATGCACTTTGTCTTGTATAATTTGCTTTCGTAAAACAAAAGTTATGCTAAGTTTTGTGCGACAAGGTACAAACCGAAATCACGCATTTCTATTGTTCTGGAGCGCTGAATTCACGGTCATTATGCGAAATCATACACAAAGGCATGGGACGGCGTGCGAAAAATTGATTTTTCTTGGTTGTAGAAAATTAGTCATATCTCAAAAAATACTGCACCAAATGTGACGAAAAAAAATTGCAGGAGAAAGTCTGATTTCCCTGCTTTATGAAAGTACTAAACAATACCAGGTTATGATTTATCTTCATGCTATAAAAAAATGTTTTCCACTTGTACCATTTTATTTGACACAGACTGTAGATCTCAATGCACACACTATTCTATGGATCTTGTTGATAACTTTTTTAAAGTAAGATTTCAAACACCCTATTCAACATGAATTGAAAAAATATATAATAAAATTATCTTTTGGTCATAATCAGGGCCTGCTGTTATCATTAAATGATAATATTATCAAAATATAAACTATTAATTTTTATATTTAGTTTTCAAAGGTTTTTAATAATTGTCATTATCAGGAGGCCATAAAGGCATGATAATCTATGATGGCCTTGTAAATTTGATTTATCAACTGACCTCTCAAGCTGCGAACAATATGGAACCTGTCAATTATCTAAATTGGCAACACCCAGTTTAACCCAAATTTAGAATGTATGAGATTAAAGACTTGACACAGAGATTAAAACCATATGGACAGACAATGTATGGTGTGTTTCACCATCAAAATGCTATGTAATATAATGTAATTGAACAATTCATGAGTTGCCAATTTATTGAGCTTAATTTTAATCACAAATTCAGACAAGTATTTTGCTTGTTTTGGTGACATCAAGAACAGGTTGCGGACTTAATTTCAATATCCTCTAATATACAAAATTATTAAACAGATTAATGATACAGACTCGAAAATGAAATAAATATGTCAAGCAATCCAGGATTTATTTACCATTGGGGCACATTGTACAAGAAAGGGTGGGTTTATAATTGTGGCTTCGTCTAAAAGCTAACATTATGGAGAATTAAGTTCTTGCAAGTTTTGAGGAAATAATACAAGACTAAGTAAATGCTTTCATTTCTGTTACATAATCATTGAATATGATCATGTTTGATCATGTGTAGCAACAGTCAAAGCATTTTACAGTCTTTCATCCTTTCAACAAAAATTTGATTTAGTACCTGTCACCTTCATTAGCAATTTACTTGCTTATGTCTGACATTTGAGATGTAAGAAAGGTATTGTTGCAAAGGAGAAGAGTTTATCTTTAATTATATGTTACAAATAAACTGCCACAATAAATGTGCTTGGAACATGGCTCCTCTAAATTTGGATTGTTTATATTTTGATAGCATTGTAAGGGCCCTGTAGTGTAGTTGCTCCTAACAGAAATTTTAAACAAGAACATGAATCATGATAAAAAAATGTAATTCCAAAAAACAGAAAATCAGCAATTTACCAATCACGGTTTGATTATACATGGATTGTCTTTTAAATTCCACATTCTTAGCACAGCTTACCGCATTTACAATGCTCAAGTTCATGATGGTCGTTATAGTTACAACTGGAAATTGGAAGTATGACCGCAACCTATGTTTCACGATATATCCCTGTTTGTAATTGCGTTTTGTAGCATGATTTATGTTCATGTTTAAATTTAAAAACCGACCACGAACATATCCTTAGGTAAAAAGCTTCATGAAAATTGCTAAAAATATAGTGTGCGTTACCACTAGTGTAAATCTGCTCGCGATTTTTATTCATCGGGGGGGGGGGGGGGGGGGGGGGGGGGGGGAGATGACGGTTTGTATTATTATGTAATATCCCCCCAGATGAATAGGATTCTTCACGGATTTACGCTAGTGTGTGTTACAGACTAATATACCTACCACAATATGTATAGATGGCTGTATTACGTATAAACCTCTCATTGAGGTTATATAAGACAGCAGGTTCATGAAGGTAACTGAGTGATGTCAGATCATTCTCTCCAATCAGGATCTCTGGGTTGCGAAGAGGTGGCAAGTCTTCTTTGCTTCGGATCTTGATTGTGGCCGTCTGGATAGATATATTTCATATATAAACAAAAGAAATATAATGTATTAATATTCTGATTATATTTATTGTATCAGAATTACGATATGTATTTGAATTTTAGTTCTATGAAGTGTGCCATTGTTTATAAAGTATTTCTAATCACCTTGGAGAATCAAAAGTAAAAATCACAGAGATGTTTAAAATGATTAATATCAATCAATTTCATCGCTCTCTTCTTCCACTATCTATTATAAAGGAAGAGTCTCTCGAAGGCCTACATGTACTTGTAGAATGTATCTCTTTCTCTTTTTTTGTTTTTTTGTTTTTTGTTAAATTCAAGGACCTACACATTTCCTATTATGCCATCCTTAGTAAATTTTAATGTCCTCTCTCAAGGAAAATTAAAGGAAAAAAATCTTTCTGTAAACTGAAAGACTGACTACAAGCGCTGGATATGGAGGGATCTTCTTTGAATAGCAAGTGCAATGAGGGCTTAGCTGAGATGCCTATAATATTTAATCAAAATAATACTTACATCTCCATCTTCCAGCTCAACTTGTAACGTCTTATCTTCTGATTTGTAATCCTTGAGCAACTCTCCTCCTTTCCATACCGTCTCGGGATCCCTCACCCATACACGGGCTCCCTAAGAATGAGAAGATGCAAAAAAAATTAATACAAAACAAACCAAACGTACAAGCCAATGTAGGCCAATTAAGAGTATATTGACCCATCATTACCAATTCCCTAAGAATGAGAAAGATGCAAACCATTAACCACTTGACTGCTGCATGGTCCTAATTGCACAGTACGGGTTTGACCAGCGTGGCGCTGGTCGACAGACAAAGCTCAGACAAAAGCATGATCAAATAATATTACGTGGTCCGCAGCCAAGTGGTTAATACACAATGAACATTGCAGAGTATATTATGTTGGAACCTCAATTTTTTTACTGAATATATTGTTCTTACAATTTTTTTTGGTATAATTTTTGATAATGGATACTGTTGATGCCTTAATTTGGGGGTATTTATTAAAGTGAAATAGACTGAAAAAATTGTACAATCTGCATAGATTTTCCATCTGTTGGCAGGTCCTATCAAAATGAATTGATGTTTCTGGGTTTTTATTCTGTTTTGGGGATATATATAATTTTCTTCCCGAATCATCATAAGATATGAATGTTTTCCTGTACTATACAGTAACTTTTTTGTAATAATTACATGTAATTTTGTGTATCAATTTAATTCTGTTTATCAATTCAATTCTGTTTTTTATTTAAAAGTAATGAAATTATTCTGTTTTGGGATATATATATAATTTCCTTCCAGAATCATCATAAGATAAGAATGTTTTCCTGTACTAAACATGTACAGTAACATTTTTTTTTGTAGTTATAGCATGCAAAGTTGATTGAACAATTTACTTTAAATAATGTAATGCTACATAATACATAACACAATATTATATTATTTCTTTATTCACTCTTCTGTCATCACAACCATACTTCAAAATATAGAAATAATGTGGTAATCAGTATCACTAACACAACCATTCTCATTTACCATTGGTTTTGCATTCTTTCAATCAATCAGGCTTGCTCAATCAAAACACTCTTCACATCCACAAGACAAGACATACTGTAACATTTAAACATTGAAATCCCTTAATCTTAAAAGGGCATAAATTCTGTATAGAAAGTTCAATTTTAAAGCCATATTGAGTATCTAATTCTAACAGCTGATACTTCCTCACATTTCTAAAATTATAATCCCTTAGTCATGATGTTTAAACATAGCCCCATATTAAGCTCTGACAATAACCCACTTGTTTCACTAAAATTTGGTATGAAATGTAAAACCATTAATACCCCATTCACAGTGGTTTTCAAATTCATCTCGGTGCTGTCGCGGAACGGCAACACTGCTATAAATGCATTCACAGTGGAAAAGTTATCCCGGGACAGTCCCGGGATAAATTTCATGTACCCATTCACGCTGCAGCGTGTAATTTTTATGACCTTTGTAACAAAATACATGTACTTGCATTTCTTTGATTTTCTACTTCTCTCATCTTTCATTATTTTTCTATGTATTTCTTTGTTTTTCTCCTTCTTTTCTATCATTTCTTATGTATTTCTTTGTTTTTATCTTTCTTTCCTTTTCTTTTCTATAATTTCTTATGCATTTCTTTATTTTTTTTTCCTTCTTCCATCTTTTTTTTCATTATTTCTTATGTATTTCTTTGTTTTTCTCCTTCTTTGTTTTTCTTTTCTATCATTTCTTATATATTTCTTTGTTTTTCCCCTTCTTTCTTTTTCTATCATTTCTTACGTATTTCTTTGTTTTTCTCCTTCTTCCATCTTCTTTTTCATTATTTCCTATGTTTCTTTGTTTTCACCTTCTTTCCTTTTCTTTTTTTTATCATTCCTTATGTATTTCTTTTTTTTCTCCTTCTTTCCTTTTTTTTTCTTCTATAATTTCTTATGTATTTCTTTGTTTTTCTCCGTCTTTCCTTTTCTTTTTTATCATTTCTTATGTATTTCTTTGTTTTCCAATTCTTTCTCTTTCTTTTCTATCATTTCTTACGTATTTCCGTGTTTTATACTTCTTTCACTCTCTTTTCTGGATATTCTTAATATGTATTTCATTGTTTTTTATCCCGGTGCTGTAGCGGAGTGCCTTCAGTGTAGCGGAGTGCCTTCACACTGAAGGCACTCCGCGACAGCAGCGGGACTGTCCCGGTGCTGTTACTATGGTTTGAGCGCGATAGTTTATCGCGGTGTTATGGCGGAGTGAGGTTATCCCGGGATAGTTTATAGCGGGTCTGAGCATTCACACTGAAGGCAAAAAAAACACCACTACATTCGCGGGACAGTCCCGCGACTGTAGCGGTGTTTGAGGCAACTGTGAATGGGGTATAAGACAAACGATACAGTAAAAATCACTTTGGTACCCCATAACACGTACAGCACTAGACAATATTAATTACTGTACAATTACAGAATTATATTCGTAAAAAACCACAACTCTTGTACATTGCCTACGTGTATAAAACACCATGAATGAATTATACACTGTGTTACATTCATTGAATCATGTGATGATTAATGGCATAATGCAATTAGGATATACAAGAACATACTTACAGGAACACTCTCTCTAGCTTGAAACACTGTTCATGACTATACTGCTAATCTATACTTAGAAATGAATAATGAACTAGCCCCTTCATGTTTAAACCTATATTTTTATCTTTTCAAAATGATTGTATGTCTTGCTTTATCATTCTATTACAAGATTTTAAAAATACTTTCTCAAGTTCACTCTACTAAAGACTAATCAAGATTGAAACTCAAATACGCCGTCTCATGGATACATGAGCTATGTTCTAACTTTTGTTATATGATAACTGAGGTTTGAATACAGAATACGGAGATGCCAACATTACGGAATAATTATAACATTAGAAATTAGAACGCAAATAACCCAAATAGTTAAAACAGCTGAAACAAATGTCTTGTTAACAAGAGAAAGGAAACTATTGATTTGAACGCATTCCCAAAATTGAATGACAGAGTAAAATCTTATTATTCATGCTTTCTCTAGTGAGAAGTCATTTATTTTCGCTGTTCTAACTATTTGCGTTATTCACGTTACAATTATTCTGTAGTGTTGGCATTTCTGAGAATACAATGTCAAGGTGAACATAAGGTGAAAATAAAACAAGCATAGTAAATCACATTGAGCCTCCTCAAAGGGCTAGATATCAAATGCAATTTATCCTTAAATGTGTGTTTTATTTTCATTTCTTGGGGTATATAGAACCTTTTAAGTTACAATACAATGTGATCCTGGGAAGCAAATACATGATAAGGAACTGATTAAGTCCCACTATAATATCATTGATAATTTTGTTTTCAGTTACAAACATGCACCTGA
Organism: Paracentrotus lividus; assembly: GCA_940671915.1. Classification (NCBI taxonomy): domain Eukaryota; kingdom Metazoa; phylum Echinodermata; class Echinoidea; order Camarodonta; family Echinidae; genus Paracentrotus; species Paracentrotus lividus. The sequence continues at coordinate 53,162,796 of CALNVZ010002100.1, read as the reverse complement.
TTGCGAAGAAAAAGTAATATAGATGATGGTATATGTTTTCATGAGGACTAAGGCTTTAAACATGTAGTCCTATCCAACAATCAGACAATGAAAATTTGCTTCGGCAACAATTGCTCTGCAGCAAATTGCATACACTAATCAAATGACTAACTTCAACCCTAGACGCAACACTATACCTTACCCTAAACCTAAACCCAACATGAAACCCTAACAACCCTAACCCTAACAATACATCTTAAGACAAAATAAAATCATAAATTGTTGCGTCACCTTGCCACAAGGGCAAGGTGTCCAGTTGGTCCCCGATTACAACACTACTGCTATACAGTAACACGTAGAGCTTTCAAATCCTGGATGCTCTATAAGTAACGCACACTAACCTTTATATAGACTGTCAAAGTAAATCAGGTACAGCCCACACAAATTACACTCCATAACCAGTACTTACTCGATGATAACAATCAAGATCAACTGGCGAATAGTTAGCAGACCTATGCCGTCCGGTCCAGTCTATTTCTCTCACACTCTTTATATGCCTCAGCATTTTGAGTTCCACGGCTTGAAACTTAATTGATTCCCAGAACAAGGATCAGAGTTACCCGTTATCTTCGCAAAATTTATGTATTGTTTATGCAGTACTATTAGAAAGAAATGAAACTATTCTCAAGATGATAAAGCATGTCTGATATGATCCATGTATCCAGCATGAGTGTTCCCTGAGAGCGTTGGTCGATGGTTAGCTGCGACAAAAACAGGTGACAGATTTCTGCACCACTTCCTTCCTAGTTAGCTAAAACATTTCCCAACAAAAAATTAGCGCAATCCAAACAGCAACATATCACCCTCATGGGCACAAACGTGTGGATCCCCAAGTACGAGATTTCTCAGGGTAAGAACACAGACACTTATCAACAGTTGAGCCAAATTGTTTGGTTCAATCCAAGACTCGTTAATAAATATTTAAGGCCAGAGGGGAATAAAACACAACACACAATAGAATATGTGGTGCCACTTGGTTAGCTTATCAGGATCAGCATTGAGAATAGATGATGAATTTCAGGCGGATTAACAAATTATTAGTCATAATCTAGAGGCTGAGTGAGGCTTTAATTCACGTGCGAGAGGGTCTGATATCTGTATTCCGCAGAAACCGAAGTTTCAAGCGAGATCTGCCTTATCTTTCTAGAGCAACATAACTGAAGAGATCATAATCTAGCATGGTACTCATGACAATTACAATTAGGAAGGAGAATAACCATGTGATAATATCCTTAAGTTTGCACGCTCTGTGTTCAGAGCTCTTCAGGTCCAGACAACAGAAATCTTTTAATAGCTCTCTGCCAGTTTTTTATTAAAAAAAACTTGATGATTATCATATCCATAAAACTTTAATCAAGTATAAAATCCCATTGAGAAGCTATCAGCAAACTATTTGAAAAATCGAACAAAATAAAATATTGTTATCGATCATCCATATAACTAATTTGGGGAACAATTTCCGTATTTTGACTTTTCGTCCTTGTGTTGGTGAGTTCATAATCACAACCAGCTTTGCCTTAAAGAAACAGTTGATTTGAACTTAGACTGTATAACTTGAGAACATTTCCTGCAGTTCCACAGAAAAACTGATATATGACTTCCATCCACATTTGGAGAGTTACTATTGTATCAGAAACTCAATCAGTGATCCATCCTCTTTGATTGTAATGAAGCAAATCAAAACATAGAAAATCTATATTCCTTTGTATATAAACTTGTCTGTACATCCGTTTGGTTATAAATAAATTAAAAACATTCAGAAAAAAAAACAACTCTTAATTGTTCCTTGTATGCAAAAGTTATCCAAAAGTCAAATTATTCAGCTGACCAATGGTTGAAATTCCGTAAAAATCTGGATCAAGACCTATTTCGGGAGGTCCAATCATGATATATCAGTAGTAACTCTTATAGCATTGTACCATGCTAACGTGAAGGAGGGAGATTTGCACCCTGCTGAAGCTAGTGAAGGGGGCCAGGTGATTATAGGCTTGTACATCATTACACAAGATTTGGACCATGTTAACGCACTTTAATTGGTGATGTAATAGACGCGTGGTCCATCGGCTAGAGAACGGATTACAACGGTCACATGGGTGATGCAGGTTTGTGATCCAGACATATCATGTCAGAGGGGCTATTTATATCGCAGAGATGCCAACCATTACGGAATAATTATAACATTAGAAATTAGAACGCGAATAACGCAAGTAGTTAGTAGTTAGAAAAGCTAAGACAAATGACTTCTCACTAGAGAAAGCACGAATAATAACATTTTGCTTGGTCATTCAAGTTTGGGAATGTGTTCAAAATAATAGTTTTCTTTTTCTTGTTAACACGAAATTTGTTTCAGCTGTTTCAACTATTTGGGTTATTTGCGTTCTAATTTCTAATGTTATAATTATTCTGTAATGGTTGGCATCTCTGATATCGTGTAAGAATCAATGTCGTATTTAATAGAGGGTGGACTATATATTGAGTAGCCGATCCTATAGAGAAATCTCTTGAGACTTGGGAACATTTGTAAAAATATTGAATGAGAATTTCCAAGTAGACATTTTCTCACAACAATTAAGAAACTTGAAATACAAGCAAATTAAACAATAATGCATATTCTAAGAAAAGACAAAAAATATATAGGGCCTATAAAGTTTTTTTTCCATTTTTTTAAAAGTTAATTAATTGACATGCCATTGATTGCTTGATTGCATGTGTAAACAATCTCAAGTAATGTAATACTGATTGTGATGAAATATGGCAGTACTTTAATATTCCACAAAATAAGCAAATAATTCAAATTTTCTTCTTAGCGATGTCTAAATATGTATAATACTGATATAATTACTTTAAATATTCCCTCAAAGTAATTTTTTTAATGGATTCATAAACTGGAGAGAAGAAAAAGAGGGCAAAAAAAAAGCTAACATTTGTTTCATTTGTTTCTTTTGTTTCAAGGGCACTTTTTTCAATAGGGTGAGGACTTAATTATATTTCCATTTAAGCTCTCTTGGGGATTTTATCCAGGCACTGATCCAGGATTCATGATTTCAAGAGATAGAGCAGCTAGGCCCAATTGACTGGGGACCTCTATTATGTTTGGGCATGAGCCAATACATTCAATTGTGTGACCTTATGCTAGATCTGCTTCTGTTTATCATCAGAGCAAATGATCTTATATAATAATCAGATACCTGGAGGGGCACAGTAGGTTATTCCGGGCTTGATACAAATATACAGGAAGCAATAGATTGATTATCTAATCAAATATATCCAATGATCTTTGGATGAGAGCCTATCAAGGTAGCGATGTATTTATTCATTTCAACTTAATTAGATGTAATACCCGTCTGTTGAGAAACATACGGGCATTAATAGCTCAAGTCTTGTCAACTCATCAAGTGACATTAAAGTGAAATGATTGTTCTGGTTACGAGATTAAAATGTGGAAGACATGTAAATGCCAAAAAGTGCTTTAGTATTAAGATTGATAGCAATTCACCTCAGCATAATTATGTGTTGTGAGGTTTTTGAATCACCGAAATGATAAGAAATTAACACAAATTCAGCTTAGCGTCACATGAGCTACGCATAGAAATGCATGTATGGGACTACACAAAATGTTAGGCCTGAACATTTCAACTGTTTGGGGGTATAAATTGGGTCATATCATGACTATTATGACAATTGAAGAGCAGTCCCTTACAGTGGACCTTTTTACTATGATATTCTTCCTAAATACCATTAATATAGCAGGAAAGCTAAAAAAAAAATTCATCTTTCCCACTAGGCCTACACCTGATTCTCTTTAACGTCTTTCTGGCACTCAGCATTCATACTGACAGTTGTTGCTGGGTATTAGAACCTATTAAGTAAATTGGTCAGGAAATAGGCAATCAAACTGTCTTTCATACGTGTACAAATATTTTGCTATATTGTTTCAAGATATCTTATGGATCAGAAAATTAGATGAAGGTAATATTAATTGGCACCCATCTAGAATATTGTTCCATACAGATCTAGTCATGGAGAATGCACCTAATTTAAAAACATTAGGCCATTTCTATTTTAAAAATATATAAAATGGTATCTATGGTACTAACAGTGTTAATTAATTGTAATTATTAATGGGGCAAAATATTAATTATAGTTATTAATACTTTCGCTGCGTCTTGAAAAGTAAATGATGACTTCGAATTACCCCCGTTATATTGACATTGAACATGAAATCAATCACTTTTTATTGATTAACAAACCTCTCTCACCTTGCCCTTTGACAAAGTACTCCTACCCATAAGCCACAGTCGCACCTCATGCCATGCCCTAGAGCAAGAAGGATCTTAATTAATGTATTATGATTTAGAATTAACATCCTTCTAACATTTCAATACAGGAGCTTATCACGCAGACAGTGGGCAACATTTCAATTCGCATGGCATGAAGCTAGCAGAACATGAATTGACGTAAGTAGCTCTATCAGCATAAGACAGGCATGTTCATTATTTGGTGTCAAATTTCATGTTCTTTACAGGGTTCTAGTACAACTACCCCTTACACCATCACCCCCCCCCCCCCCCCCCCCCCCCGGAAAATTACCCCAGCTGAAAATCTATCCAAAACTATTCACCTATAACCCTAACCATATTTCTGGGGGTACCTTTGGGTAATTGTCTGGGGTACTTGTCCTGACAGGTTTTTACATTGGACCACAAGATTCCGTGTTTGGTGAGCCTTCTATTTCAACATTTATAATGTCTTAGATAAATAACCCACTATTTTTAGTTCTAATTGGTGCCCGACTATCGATAAGTAGCCTTTGCCAACAAAATTATTTCAATTTCAAACAAAAAATCTAAAAATATAGAGTAAATCTACTCTTTCAAAAATTAAGTTTTAATCATAGTGATATATCAAAATGACTTATAATTTCTTCTGTTTTCCCAACCTTTTTCATAGCGAATACTTGATTTTTTAAGACCTATTTCTCACATTTGAGTCATTTGAGCGTAGGTGTGAGGAAGGGCTTAGCACCAAGTTCAAAATCTAGATCTGATTGGTGTTCTGCCAAACCTCAAGCTAGATATTCAGCTATATCTCTAGGATCCTTTGTCAAGGACTTTGAAGGGGTGGAAATCAGATGCTATACATGTGCACTGTTGATCTAAACACAATCTTACAGTTGAGAAAACTTTCCCCTAAAATGTAATTTTCCTAGTAACGCCCAACATTCAATAATAATTTCCCCTTCTGATTTTAAAGGCTCTATATAATTATACTTTGGACCACCTAAATTTATTCCAAAGATCCAATGAAAAAAAAAAGAAGGAAAATAAGCATTTTGTATATATATATATATATATATATATATATATATATATATATATATATATATTTTTTTTTTTTTTTTTTTTTTGGGGGGGGGGGCCTTCAGCATCCAACATTTCATCAATATTCAAATTGAGTTTAGGGGAGACCAAGCCGCGCCAGGCCCCCCCCCCCCATGAAGAATTCAAATTTCAACATTTCAATGATGCCAGAGCAATGGGAAATCATGGATTTAAGATGATGGTCTATGGTCAAATGCAGATGGTCATGTATCAGGTAGTGGTGAATGCATGGGGTCTTTTAAGTTTATTCAGCCTAAACCCCTTTTATGAGAAGCTTCCTACATGTACAGCTAGGAAAGACATCAAATTAATTATAATCACCTCAAATGAAGGAGATAAAGTTGTCTTTAGAAGATTATATTACCAGGATAACCCCTAAAATATAATGGAAGTAGAGTTCTAATTAACATGTTCCATATCATCAGTACAAAAAAAAATAAAAATAAAAAAAATAAAAATAAAAAATATCAACTTGGCTTGATAAGTCAAATAGTAAAAATACAACTTTGTGGGGCATATTATACCAAGTAAATGTTCAAAATTCTAAATTGATCTTGACTTGCATAAAGACATGAGATCTATGAATTGGATTTCATTCAAAAGAAGACATAAAGTAATATGACATCGAAAAGCAACAAAGATTGAAGGGGGCAACGGACATACATTTCTATAGAATAAAACCAGGGCCCTTTGGATTAGAATGTCAATGCCTCATGCAATTGTGTCACAGGATACCAGGTATCAGAGCAATATTAATACTTGACTTTGAGATTCAAAATCACAAGATGGAATCACTTCGTACTCACCAAATCAGATGGACAATAAATCCTCAACTCCATTCAAACAAGTTTGTAGCCTCCTTTTTATATTTTCACAATTGATATTCACTTTGATCGGCTATATTTTCCCATCAGTTACACACAGTGATTCATTTGAAATAGTTCAACATATGTCTTTATAAGATACCTTTTTGTCTCGATATCTCCTTTTGTTAAACCGATCTAGAAAAAAATAAGGATGCTCTTGAATCAGTATGATGCAAAGCTGAGTTAAGGATATGTAATGTCTCTCAGGTTGGTTATTTGCTCAAATCGCAGCAAAAGTTACGAGAAAATAGTACATACAGGCATCTCAAGAGAAAACCACCAACTCCCTAAGCACAAGCAAAAGGAATTAATAATGTAATGAGGAAAATGAATCGCAAATATAAAAGTCAAAAACCTAAGTGTCATTCAAACTCTTGGTTGTTGATGCACGTCCCCACGGCAACCCTTTCCCCCTCTTCATGGTTTGACGAAAAGCGATACCTTATGGAATGCTCCTAGCCTCATTCACGTGGGACTGAAGGTGATGCCGTTCTGGGCTTGGCAAAGGAACGAACGTAGAATCCTTATCTGCATCAGACAGAGAAGACCTTGGAAGACACTAATACCCTTTTCTCATGACGGTTTCTCTACCCCATGCTCTCCTACTTTCCTTAGCCCTAAACTATTTATTTTCCTTTTCTCACTAGCCATATTATCTGCCTAACCCCGGCTAAGAAAATGCACGCTGTTCTCACACAAAATTTGCTAACCCCAGCTTTTTTGATAGACCTGTTCGCTGCTTATCTCTGACTGGACAACAGCTGCTGCTTTTGGCGTTAGCCGGGTACAACTTTTGTTTCTATTCCGACATGAGTTCTTAACTCAAGCTTTCATCCCTTAGCACCACAATTGCCCAGCTAACCCTGGTATTTTGCAGGGCCAGAGAATACTTAGGTGAGGTTAGCCTACTTTGCAAAAACGTTGTGGGAACAGAAAGAGGAAAGCGCTTAACCCCATACTAGGTGGGTCTAAATGACAAGTTAGCACCACCTATAGTACGGGGTTAAGGAAAATTTGGCCCGTGAGAAAAGGGTATCACTCAGAGAGGGTAACATACCCTCCTCGTTTTATTTCTCAACATCTTTAATCTTGGTGTGTCATGAACAAGCGGTTGACTGAGGCAATAGATTACCAATCTAAATTTGAAAATTAGTATATTGCATTTTTAGGGTATTCAAAATTATCCATTGGCATCTGTGACAGGCGGAGTATGATTTTTATGGCCAGCTGTGAGCTCCAAGACATCTTTTTTACCCTTCTTGTTGGGGGAGGGTTAACAGTTTAGAAGACATTTACGTAAAAGTATGTTTAATTCATTACTTGATAAGTAACAAAATCATGCATTATTCATTATTCTGAGAGTTCATTGATCTTAAAATAAAATAGGGTTTGCTTTCCCAAAGGTTTGTTGCTCTGAAAATAAAAAAGGGTCCATACAAAAAAAAAAAAAAATTAAATAGGATTCATCACTAAAAAAATTGAAAGGGGTTCGTAAGACTTATGAATCCTATTTCATTTTCGGACCAACAACACTTTAGAATATCAAACCATATTTCATTTTCAGACAACAAACTTTATTTAATTTTTGGACCAAAGAATTTTTGGACAAAGAAATTTGCTTGTTGTTGTCGTTGTTGATTTTAAAATGGCGTTTTTTTTACCAGGCAATGTATAGAGGGCGTTTTCTTTCTATTTCGTTGTTGTTTCATCAGTTTTGTTGAGTTGCATTGTTAGTTCGACAACTAAGTTGGCTGAGTCCATTTATTTTAAGGTTAATATTTTATAGTTTTGCTTGTTATAATGTTATAATTGATTATATACGAAGAAAAATTCAGAATAATGAACCTTATTTCGTGTTTGGTCTTATGACCCCTATTTCAATTTTGAACCTAAGAATCTTCAGCCCCACAAACTTTGGCTTGAATCGCGTAAATGGTACAAGCGGGTTAGAGCTGTACTGTGTACCTCTAATATGAAATAGAGAGATGTGACAGCCAGTCATTCAATACCAACTGATATGTTCATAATCTTATAAAATCATATAATGTGGGAGAAAGTTGAAAGTTATTTATCGCTACCTCCTTTAATTGGGGGCTATAATTTCGTCGCTGTTTTTACGAACCGTCATAAACTGAATTTTTGGTCAAATTTTCGAAATTGAGTTTTTTCGATATTCTTAAAGCCTGTATGCAACTCTATCGAATGACCAAATTTCAGGTCGAAATCTTAATAATTTCAAAAATAAGAGAAGATTCAAATTTCGTTCTAAACCATTGTTTCTGGTCCTAATAGTCCAGGCTAGGCCCCATAGGAAAAGACTCGAACCTTGTTTTTTGATATATACAATGTTTTTTGATGGTTCTTTGTCAATTCGAGGGTGCTGATTTCAAATCCGATGAGTGCCAGACGCGAAACCTTGAGCATTTTTCACAAATCGCGAAAATTCAAAATGGCCGCCAAAATATGATAATGAGTATTCCAATGGTATTTCTGAGGTTGTTTTGGTGTTTTCTTGTCAATTTGAGGGTGCTGATTCCAAATCCCATGAGTGCCAGCCGCGAAACCCAACATATTATATGCAAATCGCTAAAATTCAAAATGGCTGCCAAAATTCCCGCCAAAACTAGAAATCAGTATTCCAAGGGTATTTCTGGGGTTGTTTTGGTGGTTACTTATCAATTCGAGGGTGCTGATTCCAAATTCAATGAGTGTCAGCCGCGAAACCCTACAGATTTTATGCAAATTGCTAAAATTCAAAATGGACGCCCAATTGAAAATGCGTGTTCTATGGGTAGGGGAGACCGGGGACGTGCGCTACAAAATTCACATTTTTGGCCAGAACCAAAAAAACCTGAGGCACATAGAACTTGAAAACATGTAAACACTAATTAACTACAGCTTAATTAATGAAGACATTTTTTTTTAACAATCTACCCCGTATACGGGGTAAGTTGTTACACCATACGGGGTAGATTGTTACTATGTGTAAACATACGGGGTAAGTTGACAATGTGTAAATCTCTTATACCATACTTTTGTTTCAACTTTCTAGTTTCTTGGTATCGTTAACAGTAGATCAAGTAGAGCTCTAGAATAGACTAAAGTAATAATAGAAATATCAAAATATTAACACCAGAAAATTGAAACAAAATTACTTTACATGTGTAATGCAATTGGGGTAGGTTGTTACATCGACATGGGGTAGGTTGGTAACAACCTACCCCATGGGTGATTTTACACATAAAATCAACTGTAGCACATCCATTAGGCAGAATTACAGGGCATGGCTCAGGGGTATATTAGTGACATACATGTACTATATTCACAATACCAGACTATCATCATGTGCCTTCAGTTGTAAGAACTATTACAAATTTTAATTTTTGTCAAAAATTCACTTGGAACTTTAAAAATATGTTTTTGTTGATTTACTTTTTAATAAAACAACGGAGAAACCTCACGACCGGCAGTTCGTCACAGCTATGTGTAGGCTGTATATGGATGCCAGTTAGCACGAACTCTCTTGTTCTAACTTAGCACACTGAGAACTGTAACAACTGACCCGTGTAACTTCCATCCCCGGTCTCCCCTATATTTCAGGGTGTTTTGGTAGTTTCTTGCCAATTCGAAGGCGCTGATTCGAAATCTGATGATTAAAAGCCACAAAATCCTACAAAATTTTTGTAAACCACTAAAATCATCCGTCTAAAAATGAAAATGTGTATTGTTTCATAGGTTGTTTTGATAATTTCTTTCAATTGAGAATGCTGATTCAAAATCTGATGAGTTAGAGTCACGAAACCCTGAGCATTTTGCAAAAATCATCAATATTTGCTGCCATCAGCCACGTTGAAAAAAAAAATTCTATGTGTATATCCAAGGTTATTTTTATAAAACTTCTTGTCAATTTAATGGTTCTGATTCCAAATTTGATGGGAACCTTTCAGGGATACATTGATTTTTTTTAACGCAAAGCGGGTGAAAATGCGTATTTCATCGGTATTTCTTACGTTATCTAGTGGCTCTTGTCAATTTAAGGGTAGGCCCTAGGCCTACTCATTCAAAATTACGCAAGTCCTAGAAATAGAACATTAACCATTTTACTTATAGCAAAATGAGTCATATGATTCAGTCTCGGATATTTTTTTTTTTTTTAATATTGTATATCGTATGTTTTGTAAGACATCAAAAGTAATAATAATCATATCTCAACCGCACACCATTACGGACATAATACATTTTTTAGATATAATATTAAAAGACTGGTTTTAAGTGATCCCGACATCAAAAAATATTCTTGGATTTCCCCCCCCCCCCGACTGAATAGAGGCTGTAAATAAAATACTGCGCGCTTTCCCGTATAACCATTTCATGATTTATTGAACAACAAGAAACACATAAAACTAAATGATCGAACACGCCTAAATAAAAAATAATTGTTCTGAATAGATGCAGGATATAGGCGTACTTCTTCTTCATGTCAGGGGCGGATCCGAGGGGTTGGGCCGGGGCGGAGGGTGCGGGCTCCCTGTAAGATCTGACTTTATCCGACCCTTATAGGTAATGGTGACTTTCTTGAAGGCCGAAGGCAAAAAAAAAAAATAACAACTGAGAGAATAATTTTGATCAGGAAAAGAATAATGATTGGAGAGCATTTTCATGTGGTTGTGGAGGAGCCTTAATTGTTCAATGCTGGAAGCACGGTTTAGTTCTTTTCTGTCCTGTGTATTTTTGTGGCTGGTACTTATCGGAATTGGAATCAGCGCTTTCGAATTGGCAAGAAACCACCAAAGAACCTTAAGATATACCCATAGAATACGCATTTTCAATTGGGCGGCCATTTTGGCAGCCATTTTGAATTTCAGCGATTTGCATAAAATCTGTTGGGTTTCGCGGCTGGCACTCATCGAATTTGGAATCAGCACCCTCGAATAGATAAGAAACCACCAAAACAACCCCAGAAATACCCTTGGAATACTGATTTCTAGTTTTGGCGGGAATTTTGGCAGCCATTTTGAATTTCAGCGATTTGCGTAAAATATGTGCGGTTTCGCGGCTGGCACTCATCGAATTTGGAATCAGCACCCTCGAATTGATAAGAAACCACCAAAACAACCCCAAAAATACCCTTGGAATACTGATTTCCAGTTTTGGCGGCCATTTTGGCAGCCATTTTGAATTTTAGCGATTTATGTAAAATCCGCGAGGTTTCGCGGCTGGCACTCATCGGATTTGGAATCAGCACCCTCAAATTGACAAGAAACCACCAAAACAACCTCAGAAATACCATTGGAATACTCATTATCATATTTTGGCGGCCATTTTGAATTTTTGCGATTTGTGGAAAATGCTCAAGGTTTCGCGTCTGGCACTCATCGGATTTGGAATCAGCACCCTCGAATTGACAAAGAACCATCAAAAAACATTGTATATATCAAAAAACAAGGTTACATGGTCTCTAGCCTGGACTATAAACCATTGTTTCTGGTCCTAAACCATTGTTTCTACAATATAGCAGTCTCCAGAATGGCGCGCAACCCGACCTACATATGGATGAGCGGTGCGCGTATGCATTGAATGATTTTACGAACCGTTCTATCTCGTGGTTTAGGACGCTAAAAAACATGCGCGTGATACGCATGATTTTACAAAGTGACCTTAACCCCCTGTTTGTCGTAAAAATAATCAGTTTCTAAAAAACTACCTTCCATTTTATTCTAAATATTTAAAATTCAAACCCCGATTGCAAATAATTTCTTTCATATTGTAAAATTATAGACTTTATGCTGTACATTGATTATAATTAATTGCCCTGGTTTCCTTCAAAGCGCGAAGTTATGAGCGTCAGAAGAACATCCAAACTTTGGGAACTCGGTGAGGTGTAGGACGGTTCGTAAAATCACTGACGATTTGGCAACATGGTTCAGCAAAATTAATGAGTTACATTTGTTGTCAAAACCATTTTAAATAAAAACATAAAAATGGAAGCAACCTCAAATATTAATGAAACTTTTAGTTTGGTGAAATACTAAAAAGATGGCATTAAGCATGTTAATATTCAAGAAATTGTTATGCTTAAGATTATTTTACATATTACATTTTCCTCATTTACTAGAAAGAAAGAAAGAAAAAAAAAAAGATTAGGCATGTCAATCCTGGCAGTAAAAATAGCTCATGACAAATGACTGGCTATCTGCCAATAATTTGATGAAGATTTGCATGGCAATTTATAAAATACTAATCATTCTAGAATGAAGAATTATTAATGATATTAATCTCATGAAAGCAAATATAAATTAAATCTAAGTTCAATTTTTTTAAATGTCTGGAACATTTCCTCTGTCTGCATGATCATATTAAAGACTAGGATCCCACAGGTTGGGGGGGGGGGGGGATAACGCTTAACGTGACAAGTGCCTGAGCCATTACACTCATCACACCCCCTCTGACACATAGGAGTCACATACAGCACATTATAACCAAGTCATAAACCAGCTGCATGAACTTGTCTTCAAAGGAGACCTAGATATGAATTAGACAAGAAGTGATCGTCACCAAAAAATGATTGCAAGTAGACATGAAAGATAGATGAAAGATATGAAAGCTTATAAAGTGCCGAGCTTGAAATAGATATATATTGTTCTTTGGCTTTCAGGGTAACATGAGTGAATTTTTGTAATGCTGTTTTGTGTTATTTTTAAGAACTTTTTGTGCCTTTCTAAATTCATTTTGTTTCATTGAAAATTATCAATAAAAATCATAATCTATCTAATCTATCTATCTATCTGTCGAACATAAATTATGGACTTTCACTACCCCCCCCCCCTTTATTTTTGGGAGGGGGGGGGTGTTCATCCTTATCAGATTGTGCAGCTGGTAGGGGCATAAGAGTTTTCATACTGCATGCAAAGGTTATGCTATACAGAAACGCTAATGCCCTTCTATCAACCACATGACGACTGATGACAAAGTAAAATACCAAAATTTAGATGGACGAAGCAGGCAGCTTTTATTTATTTATTTATTTATTTTTTATTTTTTTTTACAGAATTCTACTTCGGACTTTAAATGAGTCCATTTCAAAGACAAGAATTCAGACTTCACATTATTAATAATTAATAGGCTTTCACATGAATTTCATTCTTACTCAATTCTAATGACACACAAAAAAAAAAAATTATTTAATGAACTATGAGTTTTGTATGCAATCTTCCTGTAACACACTATATCAAGGTTTTAAATGCTACCCAAGGAACCAGACAAGCAATTAAGATACAATTTGATACATGTGATCACAATGTACACAATCAAAGGCTGAGTAATCATCACATCAAGGATTGCTATATTGTAATAAATTATGATGACTAGGTGCTTAGGTAGATTTTATGAAGTATCATAGATTCATAACTGAAACAAACCCATGACAAATGATATCAATCAAATCGGCTTCCAAATGTTCTTGCATCCAATGACCAAGATAACAACATTACTTCATTTCAATCAAAAATGTTTATAATCACAGACTACTAATGCTGCCATGCCTTAGAGGCTGACGCCCTATGTTGCTAAGGTGATGGATGATGCATCGTGAGGAGTGACTAGGATTCTAGGACTTGGAGTTTTCCATGGATGACTGGTTGGATGGATGACTGAGCTGAAGGAGTGATAGATGGGCAGAATTTTACACCAAGTCCTTGTGTGAAATTTAGAGGTCCTCAATAACGAGACCATGGTCAAATTTAGATAGCATAAATTCATCTAAATGCTATAATTAATTATGTGATTTCCAACACATAAAACAGCACAAATAAATAATTATCTGATTTATGCTGTTAAAGAGATTTTTCTCCCTTTTTTTTTGGGGGGGGGGAATGGGGTTATGCATATAATATCGACTGGCCTTGAGGGAGATACCGCATATATTTCCCAAACAAGTCTCATATTGCCACAAGTTGAAAACGAGGGCAATATGGGTCTTGTGAGAGAAATATATGTGGTATTTCTGGAAGGTAAAATCAGTCAATATTATTATTACCTGTTCACCTCAATTTGCCACATTCTAAAGACATAACAATAAGTTTGCTTGATCTGAACTGGATATTTGTCATGCTATGTTTTTTTTTTCAGCATTCTGAGCTGAACCATTGTGACATCATTATTCAGGCGCCTAAAAAAATTTTATATCTTGTCTCCAAAATGCCTCATTCAGGTAATAGTCTGCAATATTTGCTGATCAAAGACTTCAAACTTTTCATAAACCCCTGATTTGATACGAACTATAGCACAGATATCAATATCATAAAACTTCATTGCTACAGTCTAGAGGGCGGGATACCCATATCCTCAACGTTCACATAAAATTGATGCCAACTCTATTTGGGAAGTACCCTACGAAGTAATTTGGTCTAAATAACTTTAGAGTGATTCAACGACTCAACGTTGTATAACGGACACATGGGGGCAGCAGGCCAGTTTCCTATTTCATAAAGATTCATCTCCAAAAGAGGACGACCACTCATCCCCAATCAACATGATGGCCAATTCTCTTGTGCTCATTAAAACCATTATAAATTATCTATCTTACATCAAAACTCAAAAAAGTAAGTCGAAAGTGTAAAAAGATGCTTAATATTGGTATAATACAAATATTTCTCCAAATATATAATTGGTAGATGGGTAGAGAATGACGTTGAAGATTAATAAATCTGACATATTTAACTATAACTTATTACCGGTAAACTTTTCAATCACTTCCTCTGACACAACATTTAAATCCAAAAACAATCAAAATTACCCAATAATCAAATCCAATAATAACATCCTATGGTTTACCATAAATAAACAATATTGTAACAAATCAATATTTAATTCTATGACCAACTGTTCAAGTCCAATACCCAATTAAATATGTGCTCAATAGGCGCTGCTGCACTAGCTCGAGCTAAAAAATAGCGCACGAATTAATGGATCGGGAAAAAACCTGAAAAAAAGAAACCAGTCCTGCACTAACTCAAGCTATTTTAAAATTTTGCATAAACGACTTTACCTGACCTTGAACAAACGAGCCTGATTTGTATTGCGCAACTGGTAACTACCGCTGGCATATACACGCACAGGTGCACGATTTCCAATTTAGCTTGAACTGCTGCAGCACCGCGCAAAATAGCTCGCTATTTCGTACCAAAACCGCAAACCAGCTCGAGCTTTTTTTTAAAAACCTAAGATGACTTGAGATTGGATTTCCTCCAAATTAGCGCGCTATGTGACCACAAAGTTGGATCTGCTCTGATCGAGCTAATTCATCAGATCACAAATAGCGCGCTATTTGAAATAGCTCGAGCTAGTGCAGCAGCGCCTAATGGGTCCGATGAAAGAAGTGTCCCTATTTGGTAAAAGACCAGTACGTCAATACAACACTAGATTGAGAACAAACAAGGAAGCAGACTCCAATATAACCTGATCAGTATAGGGTAATACCATATCCTAAAATGTGGCCCTTTGTTCTGAATTTCCGTCCTTTTATCGTGAAATCATATGATTGAGTCACCTGTTACTAAACTATTGTGAGAATTGTTGTAAAATATATACCATGATCTAAGATGGGAAAGGGAAGTAGGAGGTTCTCCTATCTGTCATGATGCTGAAATGTTGTGATGATTGTACCGGGTAAGATGTAAATAATAAGAAAAATACATCCTTGATCACAAAGCTTCATTATTCTAAAAACTTGTGGATATAAACTACCTAAAAATAGTGTAACAAGTCTGTCACAAAATAAAATGAAGTGTCTCTTTAAATTCAAAATGTCCTTGGTAAGTATACAGGTATTGATAAGTTAGACTTAAACACTTTAGATGTTTCGGGATATGCGACCACAGTGGAGAAACCTTCAAAAAGGGGAACAATTTTGTTGTTTTATTCAATATTACCTGATTGATATGATATGTAGGCCTATAAATACTTTCTACAAGTAATAATTCTCTCCCCTATAATTCCACGTTAAATACAAAATAGCGCTAAAATGTGTGTTGCCTCAGTAACCACTTCATGACACCACCATATTTGTTCTTTCCAAACACTTTACACTGGGCTAACAATCTTCTATACTGTCATTAGAATCATAGAAATGCAGAATATTTTTGCCATACACATTATGTGACATTGATTTGCAAATACCACACCTTGTGCATGTATGGATTTTCTGGTTCAAAGTCTATGATGTACATGATATTTGGGGTGAAGTAAGACTGAAACTATGCAATCATTATTTATTTAGGGATTATAACAAGATATGAAACTCAAGTATCAGAGCTTATTGTGTGAAATATAATACCCCTCTATACACTTACTGAAGATTTAAGCTCATGGACATGGTCCAATAAATTAGGTTCACTTCTTTCTATATCATTTACTGAGCATTTGCTTCCTCTTATCTAGTCATACTTGTTTCATTTTACTGATCGCACCAACCTAAACATTTTAGCAATAAAAACAACAAGTCTTTGAAACAGCCGACGATTTACATCTTATTTTAGTTACAAGTATTTTAAAATTCCATTGCAGCATGTTACTATTCTATCGCAGGAAAGATGAGCTTCCAGCCGCTCTACAAATAGCCGGGGTTGGATACAAGCATGTACTTCAAGATCAAAGCGTGGGAAGCTTAATTCATACTAAGGGTGCGTTCAATGTCCATTTTCAAATTTTAAACGGCAACATGAATCATGATACAAAAAGCAATTACAAAACGCTGATACAAGGAGAAACAAAGTGGGTGTTCATTGTCGTAAAAGTAAACGTCTTTCAGATTTTTATTTGGAGGAAAATTTAAATGCCGAAAAAGATGCATTTTGAATCACGAACAGCTTTGATTTTACTACTTGAGCATCGCGAATGCAACAAAATGCGACATTGAACATAATTGAGTTTTCAAACGTCTTTAAATGTGCTCTCGCAGTGGAAGCTTCCGGTGCAAGTGAAAAAATGTGGAGATGTTTGTTTTTGAGAGCGATGCATTTAAAGACGATCAACGTATAATCAGCTTTAAATTTTCAACACTGAACGGTGTACCTCTGATCGCGTTTGTGTTCTGTGTTTTGTAATTGCTTTTTGTATCATGATTCATGTTGGCGTTTAAATTTGAAAATGGACATTGAACACACCCTTAATCGGCAGTGCATCTCCCCATTTTTAAATAATATCTAATAACCTCTAACCAACATTTTTGTCAGTCATTTCTTACCTCTCACTTGTACATGAAAACTTGTAAGCATTTTTAATTTTCTCTTGGGGGATGGGAGCATTCCCCATATAATTTCAGAGAAAACTGATTAATATTTATCAAAGAAAAATATTTTATCTGTCAATTCTGACAATTATATATGTTCATATATCAATTCATAACATTCTACTTTTATAAGGCTACACGTTTTATCGACTAATCAGATTTGTGTTTTGTGTTATACAGCATTGCCTGTATAATATCCTTCACACCCCTTTGTATAATTTATTGTGTTAGAAGTTCTTTTGTGCCACTCTAATCAGGCATGAATGCAACAAAGAAATAAAGGCACAGGTACACCTTGGACGACTGCACTGAATAATGTACATTGTGTACCCAGTATTGCTAGGGTTTTACAAACCAACAGAACTTGTATTGTTCCTATCCCTTAAATCTATTAATGAGGGGCTACATGTACATGTATGATATGATAATTTAAACAGTATATTAATGTACTTAAAACCGGGGTATAGTTTTGGTATATATCTCCAAATATAAACTTTCAAATGTTTCTAAGAGTAGGCTATTTCAAAAGAGCCCAATAAAATTTATATCATTTAATCTCACAAAAACTATAACCAAGCAACATGTGATACGGTATCTATGCTTTGCATGAAATCACATTCTCTCCAAAAGTCTATTCATTAATTCCTTATCTTATCATTCACTTATCATTTTCTTTTATATATTTTCAACACATTGACCAGGGTTAAGCCTCTAGGGAGCACTGGAATAAAAAAAAAATATTATGAATGATGAGAGCATGAAGGGCATGAACTCATAACGGCTTTCTGGCTCTCAACAATCCCTTTCCAATCTAACTGATTGTTGGTATAACAAACACGGCAGACGGCCGTATGTAACAAGACCATCCACTCAATCTGCCAAATGAGAATAAGAGAGAATGAGGGAGGGATACATGTACTTGTTTGACATTTAAAATCTCACATTATGAAGTACACTGCTCCCACTCAGTAGGCATTTAAAGGGCGAATGATGACTGATCATTCTATTGTATTAGGCACTTAACATAAGGAGTAATAGGATTTGAGTAGAGTAGTCCGCAGGTGATCAAAGCAACACAATGCAAAGATGATGTATTTAGCTATTTGCATAAATATGGCTTCTCGATTATTCATAATACAGGTAAAGCAAATGCATGGCATTTTGGGTTGCCTCGATACTTTTATTTTGTTACGTAGTTGGTTATTGACATACCATACCATTACCAGAACTTACATGTATTTTAGCTCTCATTACATCATTAAAACTTTTTAATATTAAAAATTTCCTCATGTAAATTATCATGCCAAATAGAAATATTACAGCCTTTCCCTTTTTATTTATAAAAAGTTTCACTTTTTATAAAATACTTCCCCCCTTTATTCATTCTATGCAAAGAGTTTCAACGCAAAACATTGTATTATTTACAACAAGAATTTCATATGGCTTCAAAATCTTAAAGCACCCCTGGGATTGAAATCATAAGAATGACTAAGAAATTGTTTCTGGACACAGGAAAATCATAAAATATTCATGTATAATTCAGTATAATTTGTAAAATAATATAAGGATATTTTGTCATATCCAATATGGGTTTTTAATAATGACATATCCACCATGAGGAAACTTTTAACCTGTCTGTAAAAGAGAGGAATCTTGAAGTACTTGACGTTAATTCTTTCCTCATCGGAAACTCTGCCATTTCCTGTGTTAGTGTCAACTTCCCCTATGACTGAAGGCCTCTGCTTCCAAACAAGGGCTACCGATGACAGCTTTTCTATAACTTTCTCATGTCCATGTCAAGAAGTGGTATCTTTAAAGGCCTCTACCCAAATGTAATCCCGCTTGGAAAAAAAAAGGTGTCCAGAAGAGTGTTCACAGAGTCGACTATGTTACAACACTCAAATTTAACAGTGTGGTGATAATTTCCCACTGTATCTGCTCTTTTCTTTCATTTTTTTTTCCTTCTTCTTCACTTTTCATATTTTTTTTTTCATTTTTTTTAAAAATCGTATTATAAATAAAATGCTCCTTCCTCATATAATAGGTATTGTACATCTGTTCTCCAGGACTATCCACTTCTCCAAGTACAAAAAGCCCTAAAATCAATTAATGACTTCAAATTAGACACTATACGTCCTCACACACCAAAAAAAACTACAATATCTAATTGGGCATCTCTAATGAGATCATTTAATGGTTGTATATCCCCATTGGAAACCATGATTAACTCTGCTGGTATGCTATTGACCATGATCAGGTCGTTAATGACTGATCTACATCATCTCGTACCAGTAAGATGCGGCCAGAATTCAAAATTGATTGTTCTGCGGTGTGGAGAATACTTTACATGTTTTATCTTCCACACTAAAAAGTAAAATACATCAATTGTGTGGTTTGTCATACCATCAAATAATATATGCATGGGACTTGTTGTTCTATAAAAGTTATAACCACAGTAGAGTACAGAAATTGAGCATATGGAGATCTGCATCTTACATGGAACTTCATTGTTGACACAAAGTGCTTTTAAAAGTGCCATTTCGACTGTTGGGAGGATTCGTTCTCAAAAAAATTTTTTAATGTGACATCTAAATGTATCCCACAGATCAGAGGAAAAATCAATAGAAAAGATTATTTAACCACAACTGTTATTTTCTAAATTCCCTGACATATGCTCCCACAACAATATCTCTTTGTAATTTTTCTGCACTGATCGAATGACAAATTTCAACCCAGGACTTCACACTATACCCTAACTTAACCTAACATAAAAGCCTATTCCAACCCCTAACCCTCACCTTACATCTTAGATGAAATAAAACCCAAAGCAAATGCTGCCAGAGAAATTGTTGCCAGAGCAAATGTCCCACCACCATTCTCCCATCCAAATACATTTCTTGATACCATTCATATCCAAGTAAGGTTATTTTTATTTTGAGAATATATTCTTTCAGCGACCTAGTGCCTGGTATAGGAGGTTAAAAACCACAACTTTAGGGTTCATGTTTAATATAAAATGTGTGTCATCTAGGGTATCAATCATCCTACATCATATAATCACCTAGATTAACTAGTATTAGCTATGGCTTTCAACACAATCTTCCATCAGATGGTCTCGATGGTACCTTGGACAGAAGGTGACGGAAAATAAAAATCAATATTCAATTGGATTCCAATTTGCTATTCTATCCAATCCTTCGCATTTTAGTGCCACTCCAATAGACAAGTACATGGATTGTTGTGTGTATTATGGTACAGTGTTTTGTTTCGTGTCTAATTTGCATACAAGGGAGGGAGAAACAGGAGTATGCCGCCATACCAATGACAAAAGGTAGCAACTCTGAAAATGACATTTTTGGTAAAAGAGCAAAATGTAAATGGAATCTCAAAATGTCTTACCTTAAATATCTTTTTAAGCTGAATAAAATTGTATATAGAAAGGAAGTTGGCATGAGGTGAAATATGAAAACATCCATTTAACTCAAAATTGGTTGATATGTCACTTGTTTCTTTTTGTCATGAGACAGCAAAATAGTGTACGCATACAATGGGTAATGTGATAAAGAGCACTTCTAACCCTAACACTATCCAAGGTTGGGTAGGGTGATATAGTTCATATTATCCAATGGTCATAGTATATTATATACAACAGACAACACTTTGAAGTATAGGCCTACTTGTTTTTTTTTTAATAAAACACATTTAGTGAACAACGTAGGTAGTATTTGCCGATCAATATATCTCCATTATTTTTCATTCAGAATATATTTAGATGATACGTTTGATCTATTATCTACTATTATCCAGCTGTCACTACAGATCTTCAATTCACAATAAACACTTTTGAGTTTGACCTTCAACCTGGTGTAAAATCTTATTCTCTTATCCCATAGCACAGTTGCTGATTTTTTTTTTCTGTTTGAAAAAAAAAAAATTAAATCATTATCAGCCTATATAAGAAACGTAATTAAGTGACTATTCTGCACAATTTACGATTATTCAAAATAAAAAGCAAAAACTTTAACTGTTTATACAATCACTGTATAAACACAATATAGGAACACCTCCAAAACATGCATTTCAGAGGATGGGGTGGGGGGGGGGGACGCCAGGCCCGATAGAGGGGGCGCAGAAATGTTCTGATTTTAACATGTACAGTCAATGAGTGGTATTAAAATTATAGGAGGGCGTGTGTCCCCTGCGTCCCCGCCTGGATCTGCCACTGCATGTTGAATTTTATAAAAAAGTTAAATATGACATGATATTCACATCTACATGTTTCAATTGCCCTTTACCATTATTTCAAGTTCACAACTTTATATTTAAGAAAATAGGGCCTACATACTTGTCAAAGACCTCTATATTTGAATCTTCTTCCAAAATGAATTAAATGATAAGAAGGTCTTCAACCTAGTGGAGGCTTGCAAGACATGAGCGATGCATATAAGAAAATCATATGTTAAATGTTGGAGATGCGTATGTTCATGCAGGGATGCACGGTGGTTAGGAGAAAGTGGAATCTGATCGGAGGTAAATATCGGGCGCTGTTACGTCACAAGGGAGGATAACAGACTCCATGTCAACACAGGAGGTTACACATGAGAAGCCAGTACAAAGACTGGTAGCTCTTTTCCTAATTGATTATGCATTCTGTGATGTCGATCTACAAACCCCTAGCATCCTTCAGAACGGGTATAGTCTTCTAGTCCTTGGTGCCAACCATTGATAGCTTGCGATGGTCTGCCAAACAGACCCTATGGTTATCAATTTTAAATTAATGTAGAGTACTA
Organism: Paracentrotus lividus; assembly: GCA_940671915.1. Lineage (NCBI taxonomy): Eukaryota > Metazoa > Echinodermata > Echinoidea > Camarodonta > Echinidae > Paracentrotus > Paracentrotus lividus. The sequence continues at coordinate 53,140,433 of CALNVZ010002100.1, read as the reverse complement.
AAATTTAAACCATGACCTAAATTTTAAGAGTGACATCATATGATGCATTTTGGCATGTTTAAAACCTTGGTTTATGTTAACCGCATTTGTGAGTTTGGGCCAATGTTATACAACATATCTATGACATTTGCTGCAGTGACAACTGCTCCACTATAAATTCCATTCACTAAGCAAATGACTAACTTGAACCCTGAACTTAAGACTATATCATACTTTAAACCTAACCCTGAACCTAACATAAAACCCTATTGCAACCCTAACCCTAACCCTATATCTTAGACGAAAAAAAGCCAGAAGCAAATTATTGTCTCAGGAGCAAATGCTGTGTCACTGAACAATATTACAATTTATGCAGTTGTTGGGTGTCACATAAGATGGTGATCTATAACCACAATGATTTGGTATTGTCAATGTCTTTCTGATTCAGATACACAGACATGAGTCTTGGTAACAACAAATCAAAGACATCCATTAAAAAACATCGATGTCATCAAGTTCAGAACAGGAAAGCAAAATAGGGCTAATGTAAGTCTGTCTAGATGATCACTTGACTTTGTAGCACCTAGGTGGAATAAGAAGGTAGCGTGAGGTATGGGAACATCAAAGTAGTAGACTATAGATGAAATATGGCATGCTAGATCACTTGAAGTGAGCAGGTCTCATGAGGGGCAAGCAATATGAATTATGAAATGAAAGATGGTCCCATCTACATGTCCATGTATAATAGGAAGATGGTGTGCAGGTAATAAGGCAATATATTCCAAGAGAGGAGATGCAACTCCTGTAATCCTGTATGAACTCAATCCGGAAGCGTTGCAGACAAGCCCCAAAAATAAAGGGATATAGGGCCTACTGGTAGTTCATGAATGTGCTAAAAGAGTCTTTCAAATTATTTTTGTATCCCAAAATATTCAAACATATCATTTTGTATTTTCCTTTTTTATTAATAATTAATATTGAAATATGTGTACTGATTGTGAACTTATATGTGAAGTGTGATATCATGAGGACCTGGAAATTGAATTACAAGCTTGTTGTTGTGGTCATGCGATTGAATAGTGGAAGAAACCGTCTCAAAGTGATTTGGAAAGGTTGATAACAACTCATCTCATAATTGTTGTGTGATGTGAGGTTTTGGAATCAACAAAATGATAATAAATCGACCTAATTTGTAACATGTACTCACACAAAAATGCAGGACCACACACATGAGTCATGACTGTTTTTTTTTGTTTTTTTTTTTGGGGGGGGGGACATATTATGACCGTCAGGGCATTTGAAGAGCAATCGTTTGCAGTGGCCCTTTCTACTATAATATTCTACCTAAATACCATAAAACTAATTTGAAAGCTCACATTAATTTTGTTCACCTTTTCCATTACATTAGATTCTTTTTAAATGAGATTTGTTGATTCTTTAGGGGGGATCTGAGAATATTTGTTAAATATCTCACAACATTCAGCCAAATATATGAAAATAGTGAAAACAACACTTTGAAAGGAGAACTTTAACCGAACCACATCCCTTACCCATTTACTGTGCTATGTCATTTCCCTCTTTTCAAACCACTGTGAAGTAACATGAGGCATGTTATTTATTCTGACCTTATCATGTATCAATCTTGTCATGTCACTTCAACACCTTTATTAGTGCAATTCCATAAAGCGGGACATTTATAAGTAGATAGTCAAATACTATGCCAAGATTTCCAATGTATGGGGGAAAGTAGGTTTTGGGCCTCATTCTATATTGATTGCAAATGGAGAAATTTTTATTAAAGTGAAATTATTATGCTGGTCTTGAGATTGAAATGTGAAAGAAACTGTCTAAAGGTGCTATTAAATGAAAGGTTGACAGCAATGCACATTTATAAGCATTATTGTGTGCTGTTAGGTTTCAGTATCACCAAAATGAGTTATTTGCATACACACAGAAATGCATGTATGGGACTAGACAAAATTTTCAGGCAGAACATTTCAGTTATTTGGGGTATATTTAATGACTATGATGGCAATTGAAGAGTAATCCTTAATAGAGGATCTTTTTACTATGATATTCTTCCTAAATAACATTGAAATAATTGAAATCGGAAAGCTCACAATAATTTTGTTAAAAAATCTATCCCACTACTGTGGATTCTCTTTAAAGGTAGTGTCAGCCTTTTGCAGGCAAAAATATTAAATTTCTAGTTTTTAGAGGATATAGTAGTATACCAATGACTATATCTT
>CALNVZ010002100.1:53065917-53131017 GCA_940671915.1 Paracentrotus lividus | reverse complement strand
ACCGAATATTATAACCCCGAGAAAATTTTGTCCCTATTGTTCCTATCCTATAAACCCCCGCCAAACATAAAGGGCCCTCTCCCGATAGGCCACCCGCCAAAAATCTGTTAATAATCTTCCTCTTTACTCTTTCCGCCTACACATCCATGTAGCTAATGGACCGGGGGATGGAGGAGGGATTGTAGGCAAATATATAATTCTTTATTGTAAATAATAAATTAGTGATAATTTTTATGATTTACTTCAAAGAATGAATATATTTGCCTACTTTGCTATCGACCAGCACGATGTTGTACTGGGAGGACGCCCTACAGATTTAGTTGACTATAGAAGATGCTGCCGCATGGATAGGAACTATGGAAAAATTTCCTTCCACCGCGGGACATCTTTAAGGTAGTAGTTGTGAAAGAATTCTGACTTCTCCAGTAAGCGGCTCTACATATTTCTCAACAGAGACGCCCTGGAACAGGGCCCACGACGAGCTAATGCTCCTAGTGTCGTGCGCTCTGAGGTTAGTGTCAGAGACTCTGGCGTTTAGAGCCTGCAGCTTTGATGGCTGCTACAATCCATCTGGATAAGGTGCTTTTAGAAGCTGGAGAGAAAGGAGCTTTAGTAATTCGAACAGTTGGTCTGATTTTCGTAGATTCTTTACTTTGTCCAGGTACCCACTTTAGGGCCCTCAACGGGGCACCATACTTATCCTCACGTATTGACGAAAACTTGGTGAGTGGGCGAAGAAAATTTCTACAGGCCCGAAGTTCTGATTGGTTTTTAGCGATAAACTTCGGCGTTGGGGTCAAACGACACCCCCGTTCTCCCATCTATGTGGCCTCTTGCGATTGACAGAGCATGAAGAGAGCCTCAGTCGTGTCCTGATCTACTGCCAACAGAAAAAATGTCTTATCGTTGTGTCTAGCAGAGATGCCGATGGAGTGGTTCGAAAGAGGCTTCGCTAATTGCTTCTAACCCTTTGGGAGACTCCAAGAGGGTACTAACGCCTGAAAGTGGGTCTCTTGAGAGATAGAGAACGTAACAGGGCTGATAATCGAGGAGCAGAAGACACGACGATCCATCTTCAATCTATGTGAATAGCCGCGATCGCGGATCTGTAACCTCTAAGCGTGGATAGTGACTTTCCCTTGTCGTAAAGCGCTATGATGAAGTCAGCTATAGCCGGAAGAAGCTTTCTTGGGGCATCCTCTCTTCACACCAATCTATAAATGCATTCAGTCTTGAAGAGTAGACCTTTCTGGTGGAGGCTCTTCTACTTTCCACTAAAAGTGAGGCTGCACGTTTCAGAGAAGCCTTCTGCTCTGGCTGACTCGCCGATACGGCCAGACGGTCAATCTGAGGTGCTCGGATGTTCGTGGAGGATCTCTGATACTGTTGGTAACCGATCTTGCAACCATGGAAGTTGCCAAGGTTCTCCACCAATAGAGGAAGAAGATCTGAAACCACGTCGGCTTGGGCCATGTGTGGTGCGATGAGAATCACCGATGCTCTGTCTTCCCTGATCTTCCTGAGAACTAGTGGATAAGTTTGAAGGGAGGGAACGCATACGCCTTCGACCTGTCCAGGAGATTGAAATGCGTCCCACGCTGTCGCCTTCTCTTCCTTTATTTTGGAGAAAAATATCGGGAGTCTGTTGTTCATGGATGACGCGAACAGGTTCTATCCGGAGGTCGTATCTCTGGCTTATCAGCGAGAAATCCTGGCCGACAGCGTCCATTCCGACGGAAGACACTTTCCTCTCGAAGGAAGTCCGCTATCACATTCTCCACTCTGGGATGTGAGAGGCGATCGGAACGATGTTCTCTTGATTGCACCAATTCACATAGTTGAAAGGTCAATCTGTTCAGAGTCAAAGAGTGTGTTCCTCCTTGTCGATTTATGTATGACATTACTACTGTGTTTGTCGCGTCAAGAAAGAACGTCTGGTTTGAAGCACAGGTCCTGAAATGAATTAAGACTTTCCATACGCTAGAAGTTCCAGAAAATTTATATGGCGGTAACGGTGTTGGAAGTTCCATTCTCCTGAAACCATGTGATCCTGACAATGGCCTCCCCAGCCCTGTTTGAGATGCGTCGTGTCCGTGATCGCCGGAAGAGGGAAGAGACGCGGTTTCTTGGAGAATAATCGTCGCTAACCATTGAGAATCAGGATCTCATCTCTGGAAGGGATCATCTTCCGTGGCGACTGATGTTCTGGCTTGAAGTGGGATTTAGAAGTGAATCTGGAAAGGTCTATCAAAGTTGCATCGGTAATGGTCACCAGGCTCGCTAAGTAGCCTAGCCACTTTGGCAAGTTACTGGTTGGACTCTTTTGCTGAACCAATGGTCTTGCTAGGTTGATAAGGTCTCTACCTCTCTAGGCTGGGTCTGCACAGGCTGTTTGCTAAGTCTAGTTGAGCCCTAATAAGTGGGCGTTGCGTGAGGGGTCAGTTCTGACTTTCAGTTTAAATTTAAATCAGTTTGGCGTGTCATGATTAGGAGCCCAAGTGTTGGTTGAGTTGTCCTCTGAAGTTGCGACCTAGATCAATGTCTAGTACGGAAAGATTCTGAGTCCTCGGCTTGAGGTAGGACATCAGGGTCCGATCACCCTGGTAATACTCTCGAGTGGTGGCAGACCGAAGGGGGACTTGTATTGTAGGTTGCCAGACTGGAATCCAGAAGATTTTCGCCGAACATGCATGGGTCAGTGGAAGTATCTCCTGAGGTCTATGATACTGCTAGATCTCGATTTCCTAGGGAGGGAGGATGTAGCTAAGGTGTCGATGCGGAAATGCGACTGTGTTATGATTGTTTATGTTCTTCATATTTAGGATACATCTTAGTGATCCCCGCGTTTTGGGATTAACGAAATGGGGACGGCACAAGCTTCTTGTATAAGTGCCTCTTCTATCTGCCTTCTTTTTCCAGGAGCAAGAGATTTCTTTGAGATTGCTCTGGAAAAGTGGGGATAGAGTTGGTTGCGCGTCCGGAGGACCACTCCGGGAGAGGTGCTCTAGATCGATCTTGGTCGTTGTTATTACAGATTAGAATAAGACATCGTTGTGATTGTTCCCCCCATTTCGCACGGAAGTGAGAAGTGCCTCCTACTTGGATTCCCGACCCCAGCAGCTGGTGGGAAGTTCACTGAGCGCGTCCACCTGTGAAGGGTGAGGGATGAGGCAATCTGAGAGTTTTGGAGTTTCCTCGGCCTCTGGGTGCATTACTCCCACTTTCGCGATCGTTGGGTCTGATGTGGGGCTCGTTCTTATGTTCAACGTATTAGGTTGATCTTGATAGTTATTGGCGTTGCGGTGTGAGCTGTGAGACTGATGTGGTTCCTGAGTCTGGATGGACTTCCGTTCCTAGTTTAGGCTAGAACTGTAGGACTTCCAAGGCTGCTGGATAAACTCGATTGAGGCTTGAAAGTAGTCGACTTCTGCTTTCTAACTTTCCTAAAGATTGAAGCTCTTGAGCTTCTTTGAGTGTCGATCTCCTTCTTGAAACGTCTGAGAAGTCATGCCAAGAGGAGGGTGAGTAACTGGTATCTTCAGCATATTGGATCAAGGATTCCTGAATGTTGAGTCTTTCATAAGCTTCCCTGAGTTCTCTGTCGAGGTGTTTTGGGATACCGCCATTTGGGACACCTCATACGATGAACACTTCTTTAAAGCTCATAGTCTCTTCTCTATCATTGTTGAGAATGTTGAGTCTCCTCGACCGCTAGCTTCGATAAGCATATAGTTGAATTCAAGAAAGCTGACTCCCGTGGATTGTTGGAAGGCTCTTTCGCGGCTTTTTGTATGAGATGCGACTTGTAAATGTGCGTTTTGAGCGGTCTTGATAGTTCCGGGAGAGAGAGTTTGCTAAAAATAAGAATGCTATTTTCTCGGGGTTATAATATTCGGTTGGCAAGCGATTCGAGGACGAATAGCAAAGTAGGCAAATATATCATTCTTTTGAAGTAAATCAGTCTATCACTCAGTAGGAGGGCGAGATTAAATTCATTGTCAAGCTTTCTTTAGCTACACCCTAGCACCCTAGCTGGCCAACACTGATTATGTTACATTGATCTGACCCCACCACATAATCAACACTCACATATTTAGTCTACCTTCTAAGCTTTTCAATGGTAAAAAAACCTGTTTAACATGAACGCATCCTGACATATCATTTGGATGACGGCAAAGCACCAGAAAAATTGGAAGGTTTTCCTCTCTTTATTTATGATCATAGATGACAGGACAGCTGCATTAGTATGTATATATCTAAAAAAGGTTATAAAAGGTTTGATCCTTTCAGACTACATAGAATGTCAGAGAGAATGAAATTTCCAATAAGTCTACATCTAAAGTAGATATATGAGTCATGATTAAGATATGTAATTACTATGTGTAAATATGATGTTATAGTGAAGGATACAGTATATGGTCATTTCTTGCAATGCGAAACATTAAGAATCACATCCTAAATTAGAGAATTGAAACCTAAATATGATAATTATGTGCTTTTAATGCAAGTGTACCAACCAGCATTAATTGAAGGTTATTATGTAAGTTAATGCACACAATAAAAGCTTTAGAATTGAATTACATCACATGCCTATTGATTAATGTTCCTAATGCCCTTATATGAGCTGCTTATGATCTATTAAAAAAAAATATATAGAGCATCAAATGCTTTATTGCTTACCAAAGAATATTTATTCAATACGTTCTTGTTTTTATATAATAAACATAAATTTATGAATTAGTTTGGCAGACTGATTGACTGAAACAAGGAGCAAATTCATTTCTTAGTTTCTAGTATTCTGAAAACCAGATAATCACATCCTTTGGCATAATGAATAAATTTGCTTTTAATATTTTTAACTTCAATCATCATTTAATAGCAAAACAACTATTCAGTTTATTATTATTTCACTACAAATACCAAAATAAAACCCTTGTAAAAAATAATGATACAGTTAAGTTGCAAACATGAAAAACAGAAAGGTTTGGTCAATATCATCCATCACAGTAAACCTTTGGAACAACCAACTGTGATGTAACCAATGAATCAAAGAAAACATGTCCTTTCGTACTTACAATGTAGGGTACTATCATACATTGACAGTTCATGGCAGTTCAGTGAAGAACAGAGCTATTGTATTAATGGTTCTGAATAGAGTGTTCCCTCCGTATCTATATTATGTCATATTATTACTCTGTATCATGTATCATGTTTGATTTTTATACGGAAAATAAAACCATACCATACCATACCATACCATACCAGTACACTGCAGTATATGACCAATGCAATAAAACAGTGATAATGTCCTTGGGCCAACTCTTTTTTAGTACCTACATATTGGTATCAATCAAAATGGCAGAATTTATTTTGTTATGAACTTGCCTAACAAAGCAATATACACTACATAGACCTCTAGTAACCGAGTTGGCGGGACTCTGTCTACATGTATATATGGCACTGTACCTAACCGCCATGAAAAGTTATCTGTATTGGCGATGTGTGACTGCACTCTCGCACACCAAATCTCATATTTCTGAAGAATGATCTTTCAACAAACATGTGACAGTGAGATGATGAGTATGAATGGGATAGTTGATGAATATGGACAGTTGTTTAGATCCACCACGAACTAAATCGGTCTGAGATAAATGATTACTTTCGCCAGTCGCACACCTTTCAATCAATGAATGGAAACCATGTAAAATGGCGCTGACGTGTAAGATACACACAAAGGATGAACAATCTGCTATATTTTTTAAACATATCACAAAATCACAACGAGATTTGGGATTGCAGGTTTTGTATGTCAAGACTTTGAACCCTATGCACAGTCTTTACATACAGTCTGTGTCAAATAAAATGGTACAATTGGAAAACATTTTTTTATAGTGTGAAGGTTAATATCAACGTGGTATTGTTTGTTATTTTCATAAGGCAGGAATATCACTCTTTCTTCTGCAATTTTTTCCATCACATTTGGTGCAGTATTTTTTGAGATATGACTAATTTTCTACAATCAAGAAAAATCCATTTTTCGCACGCCGTCCCATGCTTTTGTGTACGATTTCGCATTATGACCATGAATTCAGCGCTCCAGAACAATAGAAGTGCGTAATTTCGATTTGTTCCTCGTCGCACAAAACTTAGCATAACTTTTGTTTTACAAAAGCAAATTATACAGGACAAAGCGCATCAGCAAGAAAAATCTTTTGGCTTTAATTTGGTACCACAAACACACATTATATGAAAAGATTTCACACCTAAATAATTTTTTCTTCGACTGTACCATTTTTTTTTACACAGACTGTATAGCCGGAAATTGCTGCACGGTAGATTGAATAAAGCAGGTTGTATAAATTTGTTTAGTAGGTAAACATGTCCAGTCTGGAAACTTCAATGGTCTAAAGTACAGGTATTGTTTTTACTTACAGCTCTAGCAGACTCTAAACAGGGAACACAATAGACCATATCAACAACAAAAAAAACTTGCAATTTTTCATTCAATTTTGTTATTTATGAACATCTAACTTTCACGATTCTCGACCGCAAGTTTCTGATTTTATAGTACCATAATATGGAAATTTGACATTAGAACAGTATCATTTTCAAGAGCTGAGAAAGTGTGACATTAGCAGCTATCAAAAGTTGACTCTCAATAACCACACGTATACAAATGGCATAATAAATTTTGGTTACTACATTCCATAAAAATTCAAATGGAACATAATTACATGTATAATAATATAATAATCTGGTGTATAGAAGTTTAAGGAGACCTTTTCTGGCCTCCAAGCTTCTTAGAACCATCGCTGTTCAACTGTTTGAGTTTTATAGTGAAGTGATGCATCAATGGAGTTTGATTGAAAGAAACTAATTTTGGTTCCTCTGCAATGTATACATGTACCTCCCCACTCCCCCACATTAAACCTCTTCATACAATAGGGTAGATGTAGGGAATACCGGCCACTTAAGCTCATTTGCTTAATTAGCACATGAAAACAATAAAATCACAAAAGAAAAAGATTCTCATTGCTTAGCTACATCATTCAACTTCATTTTCCAAAAAAAATTTAGGTAATCAAATATTTGTTGAGGCAGTTAAATGCAAATAATGACGTCATCGTAAATTGTCCGGCATTCCCTACAGTGTAGGAAATACCGGACAGTATGTTTTTACCCTTTTTTTTTGTATAAAGATCCGTCTGGAAGCACTGATTTGAATGTAAACCATCAACTTAACATGTTTGTATTGTTTTTTTATAACATTATTCATTTTTAGAAGATTATATGCATATTAATACAAGATTTCAAAACACTCAGAATAACTTTATATCTCATGTAGATCATGACATATCACAATAATAATAAAGAGAAATAGACATTTCAAAATTGTCAAACAATTTAATAAATAAATATAATACATTATAATATGCAACTTATTATTTGATCTACATGCTTAGCAACTCAACCCGGAAATAAAACAAACAACCGCCCATGTGGTGTCCGGTATTCCCTACACAAAAAAATGACTGACTAGCACTTTTCAACACACTGCCACCCCAAAACGCAGGCTTTGTACAGTGCAAACACTCCATACACGTTTGGCCCACCCTCCACACATGTCCATAATGCATGAAATAGAGGTCATGCCCCAATTCTATTTTTATACCATCACATTCTCTAAAATGTCAATTTTTACATCAGGCCATTTTTCAGGCTACAAATTTTCCTACCTTGACAGATTGTGGTAGTTTTCTCGGAGATTTCTCACTTGTTGTTGTCGAATACAGCATTCAACCTTCCCAGACAGACCACCTGACCAATAGATGCCGGTATTTCAACTCAGTTGATCTTATGTTGGCAGCTAGGGCTGGACATGTGGTGACCGTCCGATATTCCCTACTGTCCGGTATTCCCTACATCTACCCTAATCCCTTTTTCCTGAGATTACTTAAAGGGAATCTTGAGCTCTGAGATGAATAAATTCTTTTACAGAATCAAACCAAAATATAAGTGATACCTACCCAACCATTTTAAAATGAACTGTATAAACGGGAGTAATTACTACAAAAGGTAAGAGAAATCGAGTTAGACACATGTGCACAATAAATTTGAGTTGGGGGTGCATCCCTTTTTATCCAAATGGCTCATCTTCTAAATTGTAAACAATATTGAAATCTGTAAAAACATAGACATTTGCAGCATGAAACTTTCGTGAATTAGAGAAGACTGCCCTTTTCATGATATGAACCTTGTCATGAAATATCGACCATCAACTTCCTAGGAGAGTATTGTTTTGACATCCACTGCATTGTGCAGACATAAAATTTTGCAGGCAATTTGCTTCATGAATCTTGCCTCCCCACAAAAGTATAATACACAGAGAAATTTCTGGTTTTATAATACTTGAAATCACTTTCTCTGAACTACAAAACTAATGTACATATTCAACTTTAGCATTAAAACATCTTGCTCCAAAGTGAACAATGAAATGAATTTTTTCTTTTCTTTTTTTTTTTTCTTTTACATTCCTTGTTCAACAATACCCCTACAGGGTATGTAATCACCTAAAAATAGCCAAAGCTATCTTGATGAATGTCACGTATGTTCCTCGCCTATTCGTTGCGTGTTCGCTTGGTGGGCAAAGTGGGTGGAGCTAGTTGTTATGGGCAACGAATCGTTCGTTAACTTCTTTTCATGTTTTTCTCATGCTGTTAAATGAGTCTGACTGCAATATCTAAAATCCACTGAAATACTTAAAAACTGGCAAACGGTGGATATACACCTCTCTTTTGATATTGATGTTCAAATAAACCAATTCATCAAACAATTGGGAGATTTTTTATTCAGTTTTATGCATTTTGAAAGCATCATCAAAATGATCATCAAAATAATAGAAATTATGTAAGGTTTTGTAAAATTTACTTTTTCAATATCTGGTATTTTTTAATAGTTTGAAAATGTTATGACAATGAAATTAGAAGTTTTCTGAACTGATGCCGATGTTTGCTTAGATGTTATAGTTTTTTTGACTTGTGGACAAGCGTTGAAATCAGGTAAAAATCTTTCCCTTTTTTACTTATTTTCGTAACATGTATATTTTATCGGCATGTCAGTTGTTATTTTCATTTTTATTGTAAATTCAATCATGGAGATGAAAATTGGGAGTGTGGAAATACAGTGTATGTCTATGTTTCGTAGAATCATTGCTGCTGAAAAGAGAAAACTGGGTTCATATTTCATGAAAAAGTCGCCAAATTAAAAATCCATCGTACGGCGCCGCGTCTTTCGCCCAGTCTAACGGCGCCTAGACATTAGTCCATTTCGGTATTACGTAATATTTCACACGTACCATGATGACTTATTGCTTGTTAGTAGTGTTTCTTCTATTATTATTAGACATGTAGATATTCCAGTTTACCTATAATAAGGATGCTCGGAAGATGCCCAACGATATGGATAGCTAAGAAACAATTTTAAAGTTTAAAGCTCCGGTTTATGTTGAATGAAAATCATTGGAATATGCTGGCAACATGTCACACCTACTGAAGACAGCCACGGGCAAGCCACGGGAGCTGGTCAGTCTACGATAATCACAATAACCATGCAGGGGTTCGTTCAGGCCGCGCGGGCTCTTGTTTGAAATGTCGGCATTCATATCGGAATGGGACGATGTTGGCCGAAAGACGTGGGATATCAATATCTCAACACACGCTCATATTTTAATTCGGCAACTTTTTTCATGAAATCTGAACCCAGTTTTTCTTTTCAGGCAGCATTGATCCTACGAAACATAGACATACACTGTATTTCCACATTCCCAATTTTATCTCCATGATTGATTTTACAATAAAATGAAAAAAAGCACTGACATGCCGATAAACTATACATGTTAAGGAAAATAGTAAAAAAGGAAAGATTTTTACCTGATTTACGGCTTGTCCACAAGTCAAAAAAAACTATAACATCTAAGCAAAACAACAGCATCAGTTAAGAAAACTTTAATTTCATTGTCATAACATTTTCAAAACTATTAAAAAAATACCAGATATTGAAAAAGTAAAATTTTACAAAACCTTACATAATTTCTATATTTTGATGATCATTTTGATGATGCTTTCAAAAGGCATAAAACTGAATAAAAAATCTCCCAATTGTTTGATGAATTGGTTTATTTGATACATCAATATCAAAAGGAGAAGTGTATATTCACCGTTTTGCCAGTTTTTGAGTATTTCAGTGGATTTTAGAATAATGCAGTCAGACTCATTTTACATCATGAGAAAATCATGAAAAGAAGTTAACGAACGCTTCGTTGCCCATAACAACTAGCTCCACCCACTTTGCCCACCAAAATCCGAGGACGAACATACGTGATGTTGAACTGTTTTAAATTTTCTCTATAAAAGTGACCTTTAGTTTAGGGCGTTAAATAGTATGTCATTATACTGCTGAATTTATACATTTTGGACAGTAATTGTACATGTACAGTATGTAACATGTACTCAGGAAGGACAAAGCTATTACACACACAGGTAGCCATCGGTGCTCTATTCATAGATTGCATAAATCCTCTTATATCTCACTTTTCAAAGCTCCATTTCTGTCTCTAGGGTCAGTGTGAAATGGAGCATATCTCAAGTAGTTGTTCAGAATATTGCCATTAAGTCCAGCAATAGCTGAAAGCCTCTTGATAATGCTTCATAATTACAATTTCATTTTCAAAGCAATTTACAAGGTAAATTTCTTTTTTTTTTTCTTATTCTAATTTTCTTTTTGCTTACAATTTCTATTATGTACAGTAGTTGGGTCCAAAGTAAAGGCCAATAATGACCAATTTTGAATTTTCATCTCTCGAATTATGATTTTATTCAGACATGAATTATATTTCATTCTATTTCCACTTTTAAGGTGACTTTTAATGATGATGCAAACCTAACTACAGTTGTTCTGTGGTTATGGGTTTCCCATAGATGGAGTATATTTATGCTTTAAGCTGTGCATAAGATATGTGTAAAGGGCAATCACCCTAGAGTTATTATCGACGATCGTATTTCATCTAAACTTTAGATGCCTGGTACAACATGGGGGTGTACGGTATTGTCAAAGATCAGGAAAACATGTTTGTCAAAGTAGCGTATACAGGGTGACCCAGAAAAAAGGAAACCCAAGTTTGATCATCAATAATTTAAAAAATATTACCATGGTGATTATAACATTTATATCACTGAAAAGATGCAACTCATTACCATTTTAATGTATACCTCCGCTCAGCTCACCAATGTCACGCATCACTGAACCTCATTGTTTTGAAATGTCTTGCAAAATTGTGAGTGGTTCACTTCACGCTCATTGAGATGGGTTGCTGCAATGTGCCTAAAAAAGCGGAACCCAACTTTCATGAATCAATCATTTTAGAAAACATGACAGTAGTGAGTTATGACGTTTATATCACTGGAAAGTGCCACTCATTATCATTGTATGATATCTCTTTCATCTCACCAATGTCACGCATCATGAACCCCATTTTCTGAAAATATCTTGCAAAATGTGTGATTGATGCACTGTCATGCTCTTACATTATCCATGGGAAACTGAAGGTTCTCTGGGTTGTCGTGACCAATACATGTTTGAAATTACCTGGATGGTAAGATTAAAGGACTAAATAAGTAAAAATTTCCAACCCATTTATCAAACTCATTTATTTTAAGTCACTGGAATGCTTTACTTAGATTGTTAGGATCTTTGAAGCAACTCATCTCAAGGAGCATGAAGAGAACCTATCACAATTTTGGAGAGACAATTTTCAAAACAATGGGTTCAGTGATATTGCATGATATTGGTGAGCTGAGAGAGTATCATTAGAATGGTAATGAGTTGTATTTCCAGTGATATTAAATTCTTAATCACCACTGAAATATTCTTCAAGTTATTGATGATCAAAGTTGGGTTTCCTTTCCAGGCACATTCACACAAACCATCTCAAGGTGCATGAAATTGAACACGCACAATTTTACCAACCCTTTCAAAACAATGGGGTTTAGTGATGCGTGACATTGGTGAGGTGAGCGAGGTATCATAAATGCAATGAGTTGCACTTTACAGTGATATAAATTTCATAATCACCATTGGAATATTTTTGAAATTATTGTGGATCAAAGTTGGGTTTCCTTTTTTCGGAAACACCCTGTATAGTTCACCAGGCATATCCCATTCTTATTTTGTTGAATAAATAATGTTTACAAATAGAATAGGCCTAACCTGTAGGCCTATATATTACGGTGACATAGAAACAATGAACCCTTGCCCTAAATTGTGCAAGAAAATTGACCAACAAACTAATTTTGTGTTGTGTAGTATAGTACTTAATATAAATTAATGCCAATCTAAAAAAAAAAAATAATAATAATAATAATAATATTAAAGCTTTTAAATTTATACAATTGCTAAAACCAAAATATTAAACAAATTGTAGATTTGAACCAGCCCCATAGACTACATGTACAAAGTTTAAAAAAAAAACAAAAAAAAAAAAAACACAGAGACCACAAAATATGAGAAAATTGCTGTTAGAAATGTGGTTGAACCATTACATTACATTGAATTTAAGCATAGTTACATAATTTTTTGGAATATAAACTACCATTTTGCTTAGGAATACCAGCAACTAGCATTGTTCCCTTTCCCACACTGATCATTCTGGAAATAGCCTATTGATTTTACATTATAGGCAGATGCAGGCTTGTGGTATAAGCATTAGGTGACCTCCTAAATAGTTTGTGCATATCAGTTGCATAATATATAATGCACATACCCTGTTAATGTGTATTTGGTTATGTCAAAAAGCTCCTTGGTTATTCTAACAGCTAACTTTTGAACAAAGATATCACTGTTCTAATTAAATTATTCAGAAAACTTGCAGTATAATAAAGTCCAGTCTAATTGCCATCCATTCATTTCAAGGTTCCCGAGAGCTGTTGTGTTTAAGATTTTTGTGATGCAAACTTGAAGAGATTAATACTATTTTTATTTCATCTATGGTAGATGTAGACTCCCCTGTTATATGCCAGCTTACAAAAATAAGGCCAACATACATGTATTTCCTTGATTGGTTTATGACCAAATAAGCAATGCTATTTGCAGTGTTGTATCTTGTACGACAACTATAAAAACAGATTTGAGACAAGTCAACACTGACCTGCTCATAAACTAAGTCAAGTTTGTATACAAAGACCACCTCAGGAAAACAGGAAAAGTAGGTCGAACAGGGCTGTTATGAACATGTTCTTTTTGTATAATGGGATATCATTTACAAAGAGAACAGAGAAGTTAAAGCTGGTGTACATGTATAGTGTTGGGAGAAGGAAACATTCAATTTGGATTCACAGTTACATGTAGATAATATGAAAGACTGAATCCTATAACTGTAACATAGAAAGTTGTATTACATGAAATCTCGTTTTAGTGTCTTTATTTCACGATATAAGTATAAAAAAGATAAGTCGGGGACCCGTCTCATCTCAGTGTGCACTAGGCGTTCACATGGAAAACCAATGGGGATTCTCTTGTGTGGGTGATACACACAGATCGCTACGCTCCATTCATGCGGGAAGTTCGGGGGGCTGGACACCCCAGCAAAGGTCTCAAAACCCGTTACATTATGTTTCGGTTTAAAAAATTTCACTGAAATTCACTGGAAATCGTTAAAGGAATATCACAAAATCTCTCACACATATATTTTAGTGCAATGTGAACAACATGAGACTATATTTAATCGGTTTTATGCAAATTCCTTTTTTGTTACCAAAACTATACACCAGGTTTAAGAATGGTCTTTCTATGAAGGTGGTCACCTAGCTAGGTTTCACCACATCTTCTTCAAAAGGGATTAATTCCTATAGCGGGAGATAAAGGAGTATCATTAACACCACTGACCAGCTTCAAATGACATAGGACTCTCCTTATACAAACAATAGAACTCTAATGAGGTGATAATGTGTGGATCAATAATGCCTCATTGTCCATTGTTTATTCATGTAAACAGGATCTATTACATAGGATGTATAGAATAACTAAAGATGCTTTATGCATTTGGTCATTAGGTCTAACTACAAGCTCAACTTCTGATGGAACATTATACATTTTCAAAAATATGAATACGCTATACACTAAACTCTATAACTAAGAAATCAATAAATAATCCACAATTAATAAAAAATGATTACAAAAATCCCTCTTAATCATGAATTTAAATTGTACCAAAAAAAATCTAGCATGAGCATGATGTAAGCTTTCTGGTTGATGTGCCCAGTTACACGTAGGCTTTCTCTCTGCCTAATCTAGTTTAGTTTCTAACTGTCATTATGTCTATTAGACTGACGAACTAGATCACATAAATCATCATAATAAATCTTGCATGAAGTTTGATGTACACATTCATAAAACTTTCTCACATTGATATGCCCAGCTACATTTATATGAAAGCTTTCTCTCTGCCTAATCTAGTTTAGATTCTGACTGTTGTTAAATGTTTATTCCAGACCAACTAGATCACATAAAACATCATTATAATAAATCCTGCATGATTTTGATGAACACATTCATAAAACTTTCTCACGTTGATATGCCCAGCTACATTTACGATTTATCTCTGATTAATCTAGTTTTGCTTCTGACTGTTATTATGTCTATTTGACTGACCAACTATATCACATTAATAATCATTATAATTAATTGCCGTCTACAGCAGTCTATTTAAGACACTAAGGCCTTGGTATCAGGCCCGTAACCAGGGGGGGTTCGGGGGGTTCGAACGAACCCCCCCGCTGGCGACCAAAGGTCCGCTCCACCAAAAAAAAAAAAAAAAAAAAAAAATTGATAAAATATTATATTTTTTATGCTTATGCATTTTTTAGGCGCATCGAACGACCTAAACCAACCCCTATTGCTAATATATGGTACTCTTCTTGAGGGCCGAAGGCAGAAATTTTTTCAAGACCTACCACCCCCCCCCCCCCCCCCCCCCCCCCCCGCTTATCGCGCGGCCAACGTGACGTTAAAAATTTTCGATGTACCTTTTTGCTCGCCCAGCGTGACATGAAAAAAATTTTGATGTACCTTTTGGTCCACTTTTGCAGATTTCGAACCCTCCCGTAAAAATCCTAGTTACGTGCCTGGGTATTGGTACATTAAATCTGCCATTATCAACAATATGATCACTGACCTATGGGGTGAACTTAAAACTAAAATGGTCATTTATGTTCTTTCTGACACTCTTATCTCTTCAATTTGATTATTCTCACTACAGTAGAGTCACTGGTAAAATGGTGGGTGACACTCAACATTCTGAATTTTATTAAGAAAAAAAATGATCCTAAACTTCAGGACTTAAGTAGTACCATCACAGATTTAACTGTGCTTGTAAATCATTTTTCTATGATCTACCAATAAAAATAATTATACTTATCAAAAGAAGCACCTATAACAACAATAATATTGCACAATAGTGACATTTATGACCAAGGTGTACACGCACAAAGATAATTATGTTCCCAAGTGTGATGCAGGCTACAAATTACTATTGTATAGATGATTGATTGTAAATGATATTTAATACGTTCCAACCTGTTACAGTGAGTCTACATGAAAACATGGACCGCATTGAAACTAATATACCAGTTTGCAAAATTATGTGTACCAGCATAAAGTAAAAGATACTTATAAACTGAAGGACTCTTATTAAAAGTTATAAACTGAAAGTCTTTCTATGTACCTTAGAATGATGATCGGTACCTGTTATTCTGCCCCTTTTTTTTAGAAAAAATGGTTTACATGCTATGATGGATGACGTTGATTGATATGCATCTATTCTTTAATAATCAAAGCCATAGAGAATGGGGCCACTTTGATATATACATTGTGATTTGCCATTTATACCTCACCCCTGATGTGTTTTAAATCACCCTTAAAACCATTATATTTGTACATGTATGTATGTAAATGGCATTGTACTACATGTATACTACTTGTATTAATTCACAAAACGTTTTCGCAATACTAATGAAAGAAAAGCTTTTTTGTTTACATTATAAGTTTACTTTCCATCTTTCACTCATAATTTATTATCTTCAGACAATGGTCAGAAATAAAGAGAAATGTATGCTGGTGAATTTACATTCACAATAAATAGAAACTAGTGCTCTTGTATAGAGTGCAATTTAGTCCACATTTAATTGTATTCATTCTCACCACATTATATTTATCTAATAACCATAATGACAGTGTATTCCTTCATGCCCCACTAAACAATCATCAGAACATGGACAAGTAAAGAAGGAACTTTGATCAAAATAACACAGATATACATATGTATAGCATGTATTAGCATTGTAATTTGAAGGTTGTTTGTAATGAATGCAGTACCGGTATATAAACATTACAGCAGACTGTATGAATGGTGCTGTATGTCTGTTACATGTAGCAAGACAAGAGAGATATGTGAACACAATGCTTCGTCATTTGTACAAAGAGCATTTTAATAGACGACACACTGAGGTACAAAGTTCAGGGAGACTTTATAGTCATGCCACTTGACATATTACAAGTAAACTACATGTACCTGTATGCTCCTTGAAATATACTGTTTGAATCCTATTAAAAATACATATCCCCCTGCTACTTAATACAGTCAAAATGTATCAAAGACTGCACAATAGATAAACAAAAGCTGGACCTTAAAGGAGAATTGTCCCTTTGTAGAAAGTTGGCTTACTGTGGATGCAGAAAAATCAAATAAGCTGATGATATGATATATTATGACTTTCATAAATTTACAAGTCATCCCATAAAAAGATTCTTTATTCTCCCTTTAGAATCAAGAAAAAAGAGGATTTTAGTACAATGTGTACAATAGATATGGGAAAGATCTCCCTGCATTACATCACACATCATGGTCGCATTGCCAATTTGAGGATCTCCATATCATAAGTGATCTCAAAATCTAAAAATTCATATCTCTCTTATTCATTGCCTGATTTTTCTGAAACTTTCCCAATATGTTTTGGGGGTTTGTCTCCATTCACTGAAGCTAAATTTCTCTGAGGGGATAATTCCCCTTTAAGTTCCAGCTTTTTGTGTCTCTAAATTGTGCTGTCTAAAAGGGTCAATAGGCCTATTTAATTGAATATTTTCAAAGGTATATAAACTGTGGTCTTTCTCCACAGGTGTAGCTATTATAGTAGATTGTAAAATATGATAAATGATCTTTGGTACTTAATTGGTCAAGTGCAAATTTGTTACTGGTTTGCATCCTTTATCAATATTCATAAATAAATGTTTGAAAACATACATGTAGTAGGTGTACTATGGAACTTAATTAGCAGAATTATGAGATAAGCTCATATCATCCATAGTTTTACACGTACTGCCACTAAGTGGGGTGGTGGGGCTGCGTTCAGTCGAGGGGTACAAAAACATAAAAGTTACTATCTAATTGCAACTTTCTTTTTTTTTTACATGTTCAGACAAGCCCCCCCCCCAAAAAAAAAAAAAATAATAATAATAATAAATAAATAAATAAATAAACAAATAAAAAATAAAAATCTACAGCCCACAGTGTATGATATATAATGTTATTAATAATGGCAAAGCATATGGGCAAAGCATATTGCCACAACACCCATTCAAATTATTACCACTGACAATGTACACAATATCAAGGTTGCTTGATAACAGTTCTAGCTCAGGTGTTTTCCATTGACCACAGATGCAATTTAGAAATAAATAAGCCTACTGTTTATTTTCCAGTGAGCTAATATCCCATCAATTGCTGGTGCATGAACATAAGGAAAATTGAAATGGTAAATAAGCCTAGTTATCTATTCATTTATTATATTATATACTTTTAATAATGTCAATCTATACGCGAGGATAGGGTCCAAACAAAAAAGCTTGAAATTTCACAAGTTAAATCTAGTGCACTATATAATAAATACATTTTTCAAAAATCATATAAAATATGCCTTATCCATAAATTCTGATTATTTTTCTTTAACAAGTGCAATTTGCTTGTTCGTTTTTGTCTTTTTCGACGTCTTCTCTTTCAGATTTTGAATTATTGAGTTTCAAAAGTGTACCCAGCAAATAAGTGCAACACATGAGATAACATGTTGCTCACATGACTGCTATAATATTCTGTAATGACCAAAGTCTGCTAGCTGAAGACTAGCTTGAAAGACAACAGGTACTGGTATGTGTCTCATCTATTTTGGTCTTTGATATCATGAAACGAGGTCGAGAGCTCAGAGCAATGAGTCACTACAAGTCAAAAACATTTCTCTGCCGTCCGCCCTTGCAATGTCTTCTCAATTTGTACATAAGTATGTAATAAATGTCACTACATGCACTGATAAGCCCAACAGACAACATAAAGTGTGTCATTATTTGAAACTGTAAATTCATTTCAAATCATCATTTTAAATTGTTCGAGACCAAGGATGGTAGAGATGGTGAGATTCAAAGGACCATATTATGGATGGGACCCATACTTTTCTTTACGACCACAAATTATGTACACTTTTTTTTTTTCTAAAATAGGGGGAGGGTTGAAATAGGAAGGGACAAAATTATTGCTGGTAGATTAATATTAGCCACTGAATATGAGCAAGTAGAATTAGAATGAATTAGCACATTATACCCTGACAATTGGAATAAATAGTAATATACAAGAGTGTACCAAATGATAATTGCACTCCTCGGCAATATACGTATATCTCACAAGTTTACAATTGCAGCTCTCAACAATCAGGTGCACCCACTGTGAACTAACAATGTAGAAGCAAATACCCACAATTCAAGGCAATTTGTCTTGGGAAAAGTTCAGACTTTGGACTCAGAGTTTGGAGTTTGATCAAATGGATTCATTTGGGTCTTATTGAATTAATAAATCTAACAAGTTATGTATTATATTCTTCTTTTTAAAAGCTTTGGAGCTTTACGACCAAACCCTTCTGCATGTAATGGTCTATGATAACATTCTCTAAATCAAGTACTTAGTAGGCCCTCCTTATTGTTTGGTAAAGTACACAATTTGCAAAAGTTTGGATCCAGAAAGAGAGGCCATGTTGTGAGAAATCATAAAGCAGGATAAAGTTAATACCAAAAAAGGTTGTTCATCGCAGGAGAAACTTTTTCTTAAAATTGTACGGAAAAGGGCAAGAATTTAAAATAAAGGCCATTTCAGATCATGTCTGAATCCCTAATAAGCAAACATTTTCAGAAGCCTCCAAATTGCGTTGAGACATTAAATTTATTTGGAGTAAATAAATCTCATATCTCTTTCCCAAGATTCAAAGTATTTCAAAAATATCTACAAATATATAGGTCTACTTTGACATTTTTTTAAAGATTGTTGCATACAGTTGTTAATCTAAATATGTAACATGAAGCATATTAATAGTCATCTACATGTACATAATTCCAATAGATTGTTGTTGTTGTTTTTTATATTTTACGGCGCTTTCATTCATTATATGAATATTTACTCCTTATCAATCATATAATTACGATTTTTCCTGTTGAAAAGATCTTTTTTCTTTCCTTTTTCTTTTTTTTTAATACAAAGCCTTACTTGATGATAATCGAGAAAAACAAAATATCTGTCGTATACGTCTCTAATAAAGTACCGACCTCGTTCTTGTAATGCAAAAAGAATTATAATCAATAAAAAACAGAAAACAAAGTAGGGCCTATAGGTATTTTGACCAGACAGAACGAAGAGAAGAAAGAGAGGGTCATAAACTCCAGTCCTGCACCTTGATATTTTTTAATCGAGATCTTCCAAGGGAAAAGGTACTTATTTACACCCACACAATGTGACACATTATATAATCATTAATGAGAAGAAAAAAAAACACTGTCTTTGTAACACAACTTTGGAGGAAAACCTTATCCGTTTGAGATTCATCTCATTAAACCAGACTATCTATTAACTACTACATGTACTCCACCCTATTAAAAAGACCACACATATAATGGGCATCATGGGCGGTCCTGTACATCCAACACCTGTTTATTAATCAGTGGGCCTTTGTATCTATAGAGTGATTGAGTCAGATCTGATCAGAAACGCCCATCTCTCACACACCTTCTCACCTAGCCTGAAACAATCAACTCTACTTCAACCTTCTACCACTGACGACATCCTAAGTAGTCTACAACCACAGACTCTATTACAACACTTCAACATATTGCCATGCAGCCTTGCTCCTAGCCTAAGCTTGTCAATCTTCGGCCATGTCAATATAAATCAGGGAACAGAATAGGGGCTGTGATACATGTATGCAGGGGTAGTTCTACAATTTAGACTCTGTTAGATGCAAATATCAACTAGAACGTTTGTGCTTACAAACTCTGAGTGCGTGGAGTCCCAATGTGCATATTTTGTATGCTGATGAGTCTCTTGTTGCGTACACTGTACATGTAATTATCTATTTATTTGCTTGGCTGGTGCGGTATCACCTTAGACGATCTCTGTGTGTTTTTAAAACATGGGCATACATGCAGCAATTGATAAGCACGTATTAAAGTGCCAGACGCTTGCAATGTGACTGGATGATGTAAATGTAATTGATCCTGATACAATCCAATTTCAAGGTTGACGACCATGGTAATGCATGAGGTGTCCCCTGTTTTACATCAGTAATTCTTGTCCAATGAATAGAACTGCAGACTTGATGCACATTGTGAGTGCATGCTGTTTCAGTAGGGTTGGGCGAATCTCAACTTTTTTTTTCAAACAAGTTGTTTCTATAGCAAAATTTGACGTACAAACTGAAAATGACAATTATTTTTGCATACGATGACGTCTTACGTCGCTAAAGTGCAAAAAAACAAAATGGCCGCCAAAATGGCGTATTACGCCCAATTTAATTTTTATCACACTTTTTTATACGTATAAACCACTTTTATGGCCTTTTTATATGGCTTTTGGGTGTCAGGGAACCCAACATGATTAATCCAACATGATTAATCCTACCAAAGTTGTCTGTTAGTGTAGTTTGGTAGTTAGTTTCAGTCAATATCGAGCAAAAATCACCTCATATCAAAATCACTAAATAACACCTATAACACATACTAGGTACATTAGGTCATGATAGAATTGTTAGATTTTAGCTTTTAGACCATCAAAATCCATAAAGAAACAAAATAAAACCGGTTTATACCTATAAAGTGTGTGATGAATGGGCAAAATACACTATTTTGGTTTTTTGCACTTTAGCGACGTCAGACATCATCATACACAAAAATCATTGTCATTTTTGGATTCTACATCAAATTTGACTATAGAAGTAACTTGTTTGAAATAACTTTTCAGAAAAAAGTAATTATTTGCCCAACCCTAGTTTCAGGCTACAGTTCGAAGAACCATTGCATTATGACAATACTATAAAACCAGACATATCTGCATGCACGATACTTTAGTGAATTTCACGAGAAGGCAAGATTCATGAAAGTAAAATGCCCACAAAAGAATATGTCTACACAGTGCATTGAATAAAAAGGTTGATGGCTTTTGATGATATGGGACTACATTACGTTTTATGCCACAAATTTGTACAATGACTGTCATATTGAGGTTATATGAAACAGATTATAACCATAACAAATGGATGAGCCTAATTTAAAACTCACTATGAATCTATTCAAAGTTTAATCATCACAGTGTATCACTCCTTCGGCTCTCAGCAGAAAGTATGCTGGTTCATACTAGTAAATGGCGTGACAAGTTATTCGCGAAGCAATTAAAAATGTCCTTGCTTCCGAGGCAAAACAAATAAAATTGATTTATGACATGAAAGAGGAGATGTACATGTATGTTATTATCAAAGTGTTACTCAATTACTCTTGTATATCTGAAACAAATAACTTTGTACTAAATTCTTGTAGATGGTTCTTGGACAACTACCCCTTGGACAGTAACCCCCCAGACAAAACTAACCCACCCCCCCCCCCTCCAAAAATCTACCCCTTAATACTCTACACCTAACCCTATTTCTCGAGGGGTTATCGTCCGGAGGCCAATTTTCCATGGGGTAGTTGTCCTGACATGCTTGTAGACATCCTAACCTGTATTAAATTATGCTAAAAAAGAAAACAAAAATTATTTAGAACATTAATATTAATTAGAAACACATGGTTGTACAAACAGCGGATAGATGAGTATGACGTCAATGGGAGATCAATAATCCAGGGCATCGCCAGAGTCTGATATTCTGATTCAAAAGAGGAACAAAGTCTAATTGAATTGAACCCGCCTCTTTAACCTTGTTAATCACTGCATCAGAATTATGAAATTGGAATATTTGACGCTTAATCATTAACAGGATCTGTTCTGCAGTGTTTCTTTCTCACAGTTTCTTAGAAACAGTAAATATAAACAATAAAACAGTATGCTGTAAAATGTATGTCATATATTTTTCAAATGAAAATTAAAAGTAAAAAATTTCAATTATCAAATTACTACAGTGCATATCAATAAAAACGGGACAGTTTTGAAAAGTCTTTTAAAATTTTGTTTCAAGTCATAATGTCTATATTTTGATGTTAAAAGATGCACTGAAGTCTTATCTTTCAAATGCCATTTTAAGAAATAGGTTTTGTTCATGCTTGAGTGAACACGGAATGTTTTTGTAAGGGGCTCAAAAAAAGGCTTGCGCACAAAGTGGCAGAAATGAGAAATATGATCGTCAGACTTCTTATTAATTAGCAGACTTCCTCTTAACGTTTTCATTATTTTCTAATTATGCTTTCAAAATTCATTTAAAAAGCTTTTAATTTACTTGAATTGTTGTTGTTGTTTTTTTTTTTTCATTTTAATGTTATCTTTTAGCATTAATATTCCTTCATAAAAAAAAATTTAGAAAATCTTTTTTGTCAACCCAAGGAAGGGGATTTGCATTCGGATACAAATGGCGTCCGTCGGCCCATCGTCCGTCTGTCCATCGTTCAGTGTCCGTCCATCACACGGTGGGCGAGACATAATCTGTCTTATTATTTTATTATGATTTGTTTTTGTTTTTTTAAACCCAGGGTAACGCTTGTAAATAAAGAAGGTAAAAAACATGAATTCACTTGTTTTACTTACAAATGTTCATTACGGAAAAGAAGAAAATGTGTTTTTCCGGAATGAGAGGTTGATTGTGGCTTATTTTTAAATTGATGATTATTGATTGGATTGATTTAGGGTTGATTTGGTTTGTTGATTGATTGATTGATTCATCGATTGATAAATTGCTTTGTTTGTTTGTTTGATTAATGGGTTGATTAAAAATCATTGATCAAGAGTTACTGATTGAATGAATTATCAATAGATTGACTTTTTGTTTGAATAATTGATTCATTGATCAATTAATTTTGGATTTATTGTTCGAATGATTGATTAAATCATTGAAAGAATTATATGAAATCAACCCAAAAGACGAACATATTCATTGATCTGTGCAAAGCAACAATCAATCCGAATGGGAGTAGGCCTACCTGATTCAGAATAATGACCGAATTTCAATACCCTTTGAATTGTGCGCAAGCCTTTTTTTGACCCCCCGACATAAACGTTCCGTGTTCGCTCAAGCATGAACGAAACTTATTTTTTTAATGGCATTTGAAAGATAAGACACCAAAGCATCTATTAACATCAAAATATAGACATCATAATTTGAAACAAAATTTTGACAGACTTTTCAAAACTGTCCCGTTTTTATTGATACGCACTGTAGAAAGAAGAATTCATGTCTCTATTTCAGAACTTCAATGTGAATTTGTGATCACATATATTTTTCCAAAGTAAAACTTATTTTAATCATTATTATCATTGAATTAGACATCACCTCTTTCACAGGGTGCCATTGAAAATCTAATTACTATTTTAAAGATAATTTCATCAAAGAAAAAAAAAATCCTTATAGCAGCAGCTTTTAGATGTAAGACTATGTTCACCCCAGCTGTCCCCATTCACATAATTATAATGCTGTATCATATGTATTCACTTGTCTAATTAATACACACCGTTTATAAAATTTTTATTACAATCTATAAGTTTTTGAACTAAAAGTAAAAGAATAATCCTGTATCCAACAGTTCATGTACACATTATGTGTCAACTCCAAATGCACTTTACAAGCAATGTGTAATGTGCTTTAGATTGGAACCATCCCTTTCAAAGGTTACAGACGGCCTACGCAGAGATATGAACTTTCAAAATGCAGCTTGGTAGAAAACAATTATCACTGAACGTCATTCCCAACACCAATCAAAATGACATTGCACACATGCATCAATACATGTCTCGGGATGATGGTACAAAATGGAATACTAGTATATATGTAGTTCCTTATTTTTCCCATACCTGTAAGCAACGCTCCACATTAGCATGTGCCCTGTTGCCCGGGGCAACCAGATTCGACCCTAGGGCAACCAAATTTGGAAGAAATTATCAAAGTAGTAGCCCGAACTGGGCAACCACATTTTTTTCATGAGACTAATGTATGGGCCTACATGACGAATTAAATGTATTGGACTTTTCTTGTTTTCTGCCTTTTAAACTAGGTTACATTATGAGTTCAGTGTAACTATCACATTTTATGCAAAAAAAATCAAATCTTCAATGTTATTATTGGTTTTTTTTTTGGCAGGGCAACTAGATTTTTCATTCGGGCAACCATTTCGGAGGAACATCAAGTATTTGGTTGCCCTACAGGGCAACTCCTAAAAAATGTTAGTGTTGAGCGTTGCTGTAAGTAATGTCTCTGTTTGTCTCTGTATTCGTGAGGTTCACAGGATTGTCTAGACAAATGATTTGACATTATTTTTTTCTAAATGGTACATATTTTCAACAAAAAGGGGAATTTAGTTTTAAGGTTCTTTACATCAAAATTGCAGCTTGTGTAACTTAAAAAAACTTGGTTCCTCCACAACGCTGATGAGGTCATTGCCTGATCAAAACAAGAAATTTAAATATAAACTGTAAATAATTTTAATCCAATCTTATTATGGATGCAATGCATCCTTAATTTTAAATGCAATGTCATAAAGCCATATTTTCCATGCTATACAATTTCACCAAATCAATTCCAAGTCATCTGACCATGAAGCCTTTCCTGGTATTAGGATACTCCAATCAGATGATTTACGCATCTTACAGAGTCTGAAGATGGGTTCACCAGACATATTAAAATTCAATGACCTTAGCAAGTGCCTATAGCTAGATCCTATATTAATAGTAGGGATGTCCACTAAAATTTTAAATTATTTTTAAGTTGTTTTTGCTAGGCTTATTGGATAGAGCATTTTAAAAGAAAGATTTTGGTAGTTGAATTATCACAATTGGATGTTCCATTTCAAAGATATGACCCAAAGAGTGTCTCAGATTACCAATGAGCTGCTAGACACTTTTACAAGTTTCAGACAAAGCCAGAAAATGCAATAAAAGCTCAAGTTTATGGTCCTTTTGTCTTTGATTTATTCAACCAAATCATACCAAACATTTTCTATGTGTGTATCAACATGAAATGAGATTATAGTAACATAATTGAGGCGTATGAATAGATTATACAAAAAGTTATGGCAGTACAAAACTGATGGTTTAACAGGTATGTTACCGTATGTGATCCAATATGACCACCGTGGAAAAATACTCCATAGGGCATGTTTCAATAGGAACACCCTACACAATAGGCTATTTCATGGTGGTGTGGCTCAGAGCTGAGGGTTGGAGAGGGTAGAGTAATTTTAAAACTTAAATGGCCAGTGGTAAACGTTGTTCTTTGTTTTTCACCCCAATACATTTTTTGTTCAAAAATAGTTACATTTTATAGATATCCACTCCTTATCTGAATCTATTCCAATCATGAGAAATTCCAGTCATAACACACATCACACACAAGCATCACTTTGAACACGCTGTAGTTGTTTTCATATCAATTTTTCAACAGGAAAAGTTGATCACCTGCTGAGGAATTTTCTAAGGAAGAAACTGACCAATTAGGAATAAAAATGATTGATATTTACCACTGGCCAAATGACAATTTCGAAAGCTGTTTTTTATTGAAAATTTGCTATTCCTCTTCCTGTGTATTATTGAGTAGGCAGTGCATGGGTTATTTTTTGCATTTGTAAATGCATGGGTGACTACATCCATACAGTGAATTGAAAACCGTTCTAGTGGCTTTTTGCTGTTGTGTGGCCATCCCTATTAATAGCTATACACAAGACAAGTATGGGTAGATAACACAAAGTGGCTTTACAGTTTCTTCATCATATTATATGTAAGGTGCAAAAGATATACATGTACATGTAGGCAAGTCATAAAGATGCAAACACTAATGATATGTAAAACTATTAACTTAATGCCATCTGTACAGTGTACAAGTAGTATCAAGAATATCATGTTTGAGGATAATAGCTCCACACCGGTTGCATTTAATTAATCCATGCCTTATATTTCAGGAGCTCATCTATGTTTTGCTACATTCTAACAAATCAGTTTCTTATCAAGACAGGTCTAATTTGCAATGTTCTTCTGTAAAATGGAGACTAAATTATATGTCTTCAAGTTATGTACTAGAAGGCTACAACATGGTAAAATACTTGGTGCTGTCCTTGACTTTCTTAACCTTATTTAAGGTCACAACCTCATTGCATTGAAGCTGCACATTACGTATGTCAACAAACAATTATAGCTAATTATCACCGCTATCAACGATCTCTAAATGAGGAAATCAAATTCAAACAAGCTTAAGAAGTACTCTCACGAGGGTGAGAGTTTTTAACAGTCCTGCCAAAAACAAGCTATTTTGGGAAAGATTTTGATGAGAATAAAATTGAATGATGCCACATGATTGAGTGAAAGCTTCCCTGAAAAGAGCTCTGGCTTTATAGAGAGCTTGCCAAAGCAGAGACTCGGCTACACTTGACAAGCAATTGTTTCCGTCACAATCTAGCGGAGACGAAAATAGATCAACCCCCATGGCCTGCACCAGCTAGGTTTGCCCTTGATGTTATGTCAGACTCATCGTTCTCACCGCTATTGATCAGTTGTCGTTTGGAGCTTCTCTGGCTCGTACATGAGATTAATTAAGAGTGACATCAGAAGATACTCACGTCCACCACTGACATTGGCTTTTAACAATATCAACAGAATAGGCAATTTTATGCTGTGTTTACAATGCACAAGAATGTGCCTTTTAGGTCTTCATCTTGTATTAATGAGTCTGTACCAATTTCTCTCTCTGTTCTGAAACTTGATACTGGTAGTATTACCTAATAAATTGCAATTTATGTAATTAGCGTTGGAAGCATGACCAAACTACCCTCCCTCCCTACATGTATATCTCTCTCACTCTCTCTCTCTGTCTTGTACTTTTTCTCCCACCCTTATAATTTGAAGATACTACGTACTAGTGCATGTAGGCTCTCTGGAAGTATTTTTCTCTAGAAATATAAAATGGCTAGCAGTTTTAAATTTGGCAAATGTCCCAATAATTTAATATTTAGCAAATTGTGAAAAAACAAATAGTAACAAAGGTTTATAACCCATGTGTGTGGCTGGCTTATGCACAGCTCATAAATGTACACTTTGGCTTACTGTGCAAAATGCATTTATACCCAAGGAATCAAAAAGGGGTATTTCCCTATGTCATGGCTCTTCACTAACTTCTTTTACAGAGGGTTATGATTTGACATTTTGGGTTTTGTGTGAGTACACCCTTTCAAAGAAAAGTTATTTTTGGGGTCCTAAATTTTAAGAGGCCATGTTTAACCTTAGCCTATATCATGTTTTCTGGGCATCTGTTAAGGCCTCTCCAATGAATGGATGCGTACAACTGTAAAAATAGGAATAAATTTCTCTGATACATCATTATTGCAGTTGTACCTAGAGAGACATAAATTTTGATGCGTTTATCTAAGTTGTTGTTATCATCGATTCTATGAAATCTCTAGCTTATTAACTAGACATGTCATACAGATTTGAGTGACTATGAAGATATGAAAAGTACACTAACTTTGGACAGAAGCTGTAACATACTTTTTTGCTTAGATGAGTACATTCTATTTGTACTTCAATGACTTAACAAGATGCCTCAATGATCAAGATGATACTAATGATGATTATTATTAATCCAAATGACCTTAACTTAGCTACATTATACCTGTTATGAGCAATGTTAACATATTGGCTACTGGATTCTATAATTTGTAATGTGGGCTAAAATTAACTGCTGCGTGCATCATAAGAGGGGTTCAGATGGGATTATTTCTAGTTCTACAAGGTATTACATATCAAAATGCATTATAAAGATCTCATTCTTACCGGAAATTACAATAAAAAAATATGAGACCTTTAATATATCCTGATATGATGCTGCATTTAAAACATACTTAGTGTAATTCATAATTGCATTCCTTCTGGCTGAAGATCTAGGATATATTTTTCTTTTAAGTTTTTACAAATTGAAACTGTATAGTGGTAAGTGGTATTGTTTAAACTGACTGGACTTCACTCAATTTTCCATATCGATTCACATAAAATAAATGAGTCACATTGCATTGAGAGTCACATTTTCTCATCCATATATTAACTGCTCCTGCAATTTCCCAGTCAAATAACCATCATTTGACGCTGTTGACAGCAACATTGCAACAGTCACTCACACACATTCACAGACGTGTAGAAACAAACACCAAGAGCACAGCAAATCGCACCATCTCTAACCCATTCAAGCCCACCGACAGTGCGGGCGGGCAGCCAGGGGGCGTAGACCTACCTTGCAATATAATTCCTTCGTCGTCATTTCGACGCTGTCTTCTTCGTCTCCTTCTTCCGTCTGCTACGTTAGAGAAAATATCCTGGATTTCACCACAAATCCATCACTGTCCTCATAAAATTCCAAGGTAGAATTCAGCTTGCACGAAATATCGAGCGGTCAAAGATGTCGAAACCAAAATGTGATGATACTGTTGATACTTGGTAGGTGACTCGTACACTGTTATTTTCGGATTCTCATACGAGTTCTCCTTTTTGAAGCCATTCGCCTGAAGACCGGTTACTAGTCTTCATCATGGCTTCTTCTGATAAAGGATGTGTTGTAAACCCTCTTAAAATACTTTGTACGAATAGCGTTGGTAATATATCACATAATTTTTTCTGAAATTAATAACTCATGAAATTTAATGGCTTATTGGAAGTAAATATGAATATTTGAATGAAGTTTATTTTGAAAACCACACAAAAACGCCTGGATTAAGAATAGAGAGAATACACCTGTCATCGTACTTACGTTCAATGAGCTCAATTATTTGTGTTACGTCAAAAGATGCATACAACGTCACACCAGCTAGGTCCATGGTGGCGTTATTTCACTCCAGTCCCTCTTCTTTTTCTCCCGTTCTCCCGTTTTGCACCAAATAAGCACCACACCTCCCCCCCCCCCCCCCTCTTCTCACGATTTAATGCATCTTTGAAAGTTTTGGTGACAGACCTAGACCTTTGTCTTTTTTTTGAAGATTAGTCCTAAATTTAAGTTCAATATTATCAGACCTATAGTCGATATGGGTTTACAATTGTCATTTTTTTTTAAGTTTGTGAAATTGTGGGTATCCATGGTTCTAAAATGTCGCATTAGAGATTAAAAAAAAAAAAAATAGATGAAATTGTTATTATCTCCTTTCCTAAATATATATATCTAAAAAAAAATCACTTTTGATGCCCGTGACAGTTGGAGTGGACAGAAAGTGTTTTGATTGAGAATGGGATGTAATTGGATCCGCCAATACGAAATTCTTTTAAAATGAATATTAAATTCAATTCTATGTTTAAATAAGACTGATTTTATTCTACAACATTACAAAACCAAACATAAGGTGGATGACAGATTTTAGTTTCCTTAAGTGATTGATTTTGGGATTGTCGACACCCAACCAACAAGATACTAAAATATCTTTTACTTCTTATTACAATTTAGTTCACTTTTATGTGAAAAGATCGGGAAGTACCAAAAAAAAAAAAAAAAAAAAAAAAAAAAAGAAGAAGAAAAAAAAAAGACTACTGTGCGATATTCTGTATTCCATAACGGATGAGTCAAAGGTGGATTGATGAATGTAAGGCCTGGGATGAATCGGAAATTATGAATTATACGACGTGTGTCCTCAAAAACCAAGGGATTCCAATTCCAATCTAACACGCAAGTATAGGAGTGTTTTATGATTCACAGGGTATAAGGCATAATTTACCTATAATAGCATGAGTTTGGGTTAATATCATTTACATTTAATTTAATCATGGTTAAGAAGCCTGCTATTATAAAGGTTGCTTTCCAGTAAGGCTGTCGTTCATGGATATTGGCTATTAGTTGCCTAATAACCCTCTCAGCGATGTAGATAATGCAGATGGGGGGCTTGGGCGAAGTAGCCGCGGCAAGTACATATTGGTGGGATAAAAAAAAAATAAAAAAAAAAGCTGCCGCACACCTGTTGTCAGATTCGTTTTACATCAAAATTTCCAGCATTTCAGTAAAAACAT
Source organism: Paracentrotus lividus (assembly GCA_940671915.1). Taxonomy (NCBI): domain Eukaryota; kingdom Metazoa; phylum Echinodermata; class Echinoidea; order Camarodonta; family Echinidae; genus Paracentrotus; species Paracentrotus lividus. The sequence goes on along the minus strand of CALNVZ010002100.1, from coordinate 53,100,440 downwards.
TGTTAAAGTACAAACAAAACAAAACAACAATCTTTAGTTTTAGTTTTGACAACTGCTTTCCTTCCCAATCGGGTCCTGCCTAACACCCTTCTACATTGCAATATTCCGAGGGCCTTTCTTGAAGGCAGGGGGTTCCATTGGCCACGGATTGAGTCGATTTAGGCTAACATGTCAATGGTCTAACTTGAAATTAGTACTAACTTTAAAAATGATCAACATAATATTGTTAAGTATTATTTGGTCTGGAATCAAATGAAAACTTTCCACGTTGCAAAAAACAAAAAACAAACAAACAACAAAAAAAAAACGATTAATTGAATCCATCTTCCCTTTTGCCATGTCGCTTTTTGATGTATTTTTGCCAATTCATTAATGCTTTTCAAAACTTCTTCCCTTAAAAGGATGAACTACATTCTTAAGATGTTTCGTTTATAGACAGTTTTGAAATCTTATCAATTTATACAACGAATATAATATAGCACATTTGATTTGAGACCTCAAATATAATCTGAAAATCTCCTGTTATTATTATTAATCTATTCCTAATTATGTGGAAAAATATTTAATTGCTGCCCGCAAAGCACTACTTGAACGATTTTCTTTTTAATTAAAAATAATAGTTTCTAGCCTACAGAGATATCAGGCTTGATTTATTGTTTCCCTTTAGAACAAAAACACAAATGGAGTAAAGTTTCTTCATCAGTGTCGCCATGATCATCATATACTTAATGATATCAACTTTGATGAAATATATACATGTAATTCTGTATGATATATTTTTTCAGCTTCATTAACCATAACGGCTTTCTATGAAAAGGGTTTTTCTTCCTCAAATTGTTCAAGAATTTTATATTTTGTTGGTTGTTTCACATAATCATCCACGGTTTACACTTTAAAGCAGTTTGACACTGATTAGAGCTCAAAACCATTTCAAATCTGTCGATAATAAAATCGCAGCTTTTGTAAGGAATACATTTGAAGACGCATGACAAAGCTGTGCGTGATAACTGCATTTGTGACGATTCAGGACTGATATAATACCAGCTCCTCCAATCAAGATGTGTATTATATTAAAATAGACGACTCAGGACTGATATAATACCAGCTCCTCCAATCAAGATGTGTATTATATTAAAATAATATGTACCATATTGAGAATATTTGTTATATTGAAAAGAAAATAATGTGAAATTTGACAGTTTTGTATAATTTTCCCCCTCCAAATATCTTCCCCATGCACACCCTCTCTCTCTCTCTCGCCTGTTTTTCCCCTACCTGTCATTTTAACAGACTATATTCCAATTATTTAGTAAAGTACTATCGGATTTGAAAAAGTGATAGAAATAATGATATTGGAAAAATAGTGTACTCTTATCTATCTTGTCAATTCGTTTAGATTTCATTTTTCACAAAAATATGAATAGTATCATCACTGAACCTTTCACTTCAAAAGTCACCAATATATCCGTATCAATAACCACTAAAGAAGACCACAAAAACCTTATCATCAACCACTAGCTACAGTAATAGAACCAAATATACATGAAGATTATAAGAAAGCGAGAGGAGAAATCACAATAATGGAAATAAAGTATGAAAACATGTATACAAAGATTGATTAAAAAAAAAGTTAATTGCTATGAAATAAGGCCCCGAAGAAAGAAAAAATTGATAAAAGTCTTTAAAAGAGAAAAAGAGCGAATTGCTAAATAATACTTTCAAGATAGAGATAATAATAACAGTGACAATAATAATAATAATTTTATTTACATAGCGCTTCATACTGGTGTTTCTAAGCGCTCTGGTGGTAATAAATAGGGGAAAACCGGGGATGGAAGTTACAAAATTTACATTTTGGGCCAGATAATTCTAGTGATAGAACTCACATACTCCCTCTTGGGTCTGTAGTTAGCCTATTATGTTTGCTAAAACCTGAGGCATATAAAACTTGAAAACATGTAAACACTAATTAACTACAGATTAATTAATGAAGACATTTTTTTTTTAACAACCTACCCCGTATACTGGGTAAGTTGTAACACCATACGGGGTAAATTGTTACAATATGTAAACACACAGAGGCGGCGGAACCAGGGGGGCAGGGGGGGGGGCACTATGACCCCCACTTTTTCATCCACCCTAAAAGTGCCCCTTTTCATGACTAAAAAGTGCCCCTTTTCTTAGCTAATAAAATGCCATTTTTATAGTAAAAGGGGGCACTTTTATTGCTAAAAAGGGGCACTTTTAATACAAAAAAGTGCCCCTTGTTACTCCTGTCTGTTAAAACCCAAATTTTCTGCTCGCGCTTCGCGCTCGCGGATACTTCACAGGGTCTATTAATCATGCACAATTAACTCCAATTTTGAGCTCAAAATTTTTGGCTCACGCTTATATCGCGCTCGCAGATACTAAATAGGGTCTATAATGCACAATAACCTCCATTTTTAAGCTCAAAATTTTTAACTCGAGCTTCGCGATCGCGGATATTTAATAGGGTATTATGATGCACAATTAACTCCAATTTTGAGCTCAAAATTTTCGGCTCGCGCTTCGCGCTCGCAGATGCTAAATTGGTTATATAATGCACAATTAACTCAAATTTTCAGCTTAAAAAAAATTCAGCTCGCGCTTCGGGCTCGCGGATACTCAATTGGATAATAATGAACAACTATCTCAAAATTTTCTGCTCGCTCTTCGCGCTCGCATTCCTTTTGTTTATCATTAATAAAGTACTAAGCCATTAACATTTTTAAAAGCACAAATCTAAAGGCAAATTTTCTGCGCACCCCTACTTATCTGAATACTTTTCTCTTAAAGCCTCTGGTCTCAAGTGCCCCCTTTTCACAAAAAGTGCCCTTTTTACATCGTGACCCCCCACTTTCAAATTCTTTCCGCCGCCTCTGTACGGGATAAGGTGACAATGTGTAAATCTCTTATCCCATACTTTTGTTTCAACTTTCCAGTTTCTTGGTATCGTTAAAGTCCCTGACCGGACCGACCCTGATAGCAGAGTGACGTCTTAAAGACGTCTTAAAGACGTCACGTCAGACGTCTTAAAGACGGTCAGAAGACTCTTTTATGACGTAAATGTGCACCCACGTTTGACGTCTTAAAGACATCGTATTTTTACGTCATTATTACGTCTAAAACTGACATCTTTATGACGTAAAAATACGACGTCTTTAAGACGTCAAACGCGGGTGCAAATTTACGTCATAAAAATTTTTCTGACGTCTTTAAGACGTCACTGTGCTATCAGGGATGTTGACATTAATACTGAGTCCTATCCTATCCTATCCTAACCTATCCTAATATTATAACCTATGCTGTCCTACACAAAGGCCCTATTATACTGGCAGTGTGTCCGGTCCTGCTATATAAAGTGCTACAGACCAATGTTTGAAGAAAGACAGTTACTTATTATTAAATTACACTTTTGTTAATGAAATATGAAGAATTGTCATTATGAAGCACCTTGAAATTGTGTTATACATAATATGATAATAATTTAAAACAATTTTGATTATGTCAATAAGCCAAATGCCGGTTACATGGCTTAAAATTGCATATTTCTATTCATTTTCCCCTTTTTTTCAAATCTCAGAATACTGCTTATGAATATTCATGACCAACAGAAACATTGTATTTTGGTCATAATGAAAGCAAAAAGTTGTCTTATAGACGTTTTAAAGACGCTTAAAGATGTCGTATTTTGGTCAAAAAATGACAAGAAAAGTGGTCTTATAGACGTCGTAAAGACATCAAAAAGTTGTCTTATAGACGTTTTAAAGACGTCTTTAAGATGTCGTATTTTGGTCAAAAAATGACAAGAAAAGTGGTCTTATAAACGTCGTAAAGACGTCTTAAAGATATCGTTTTGGTAAAAATAGACAAAAAGTTGTCTATATTAGAGTTTTAAAGATGTCGTTGTTTGGTCAAAAAATGACAAGGAAAGTGATATTATAAACGTCGTAAAGACTCTAACCCTAATCAGACTGGGCCATCATGGCCCCCCCCTCGACATTTTTGGCGACCACTCCGCCGCACGAAATTTTCTGATCGCGCCGCTTGCTGACTTTTTACTTCAAGTCTCGCGCATCTTTTGAAACCATTTTCGCAAAAATCGGTCGTACCGTTACGACGCTGCACGATTTTCAAAAATATTCGTCAGACCGAAAATGGCTAAAAGTACTGTCAATGCAAATTGAGTTTTCTCACCTAATTCATAAAGATATGATTATTTAACTTTTCATTGGCTGAAATCAATTTATTTTAGCATATTTATGCTTAAAAATGGTTCTTAAATGATTTTTGCATTAAAAAAAAGAAAAACAAAAGGTCGAAAACAAAAAATACAAGAAATTCAAAACAAAAAATACATAAGAAATTAATTTTGAAACAAGAATTGTTTTCTAGTACAATTGTTAGGAATGCTATAAGGAATAATAATACACAAATTAGCATTCTAGAGCTTTATTTTTTTAGAGCAAAAAGTATGATTTCATGCATAAATTAGCATAATTAATTCATATAAAAAAATTAATATTATTTTGGAAAAATTAACAGCCGTCTTGTAGACAGCTTCACTACCATCGTGCAAATTTTCGGCGCGGTCGCGCGATCGGCGGCCGAGATCTTAGGGGGCCATCATGGCCCCCCCCCCCCCCTCTTGACAGCTACCAAAACACCCCAGTCTGATTAGGGTTAAAGATATCATATTTGGGTAAAAAATAGACAAAAAGTTGTCTTACTGTGTTTAAAGACGTCTTAAAGATGTCGTATTTTGGTCAAAAAATGACAAGAAAAGTGGTCTTATAGACGTTCTCTGTCTTATAGACGTTTTAAAGACGTCTTAAAGATGTCGTTTTTTGGTCAAAAAATGACAAGAAAAGTGGTCTTATAGACGTCGTAAAGACATCATAAAGACGTCATTACTGTCATAATTTTGCTCCTCAAATAGAAAATTAACGTCTTTGAAAGTCATTACCAGAAGACATAATGACATCGCATAGAAACATGTAAAGATATTTAAATATCAGATTCTATTAATCGTTTGGAAGACGTCGTTAAGACATCATAAAGTGTCGTGTTTACGACGGTATGACGAGTTGACCAGTTTTGACCAGTTTAAGACGTCTTTAAGACGTCAGTCTGCTATCAGGGGAGAAATGAAATAGCCAAAAACGAAAGCTAATATGCCACACAATACATTAATTCCAAATTTAGGCGTTTTTATTGTCCATCTAGAAAGTATTTAATTAAAAAGATGACCGAACTTCAACCAGGCCATCCCTCCCAAATATTCGAAAAATTACCCCTAATATAATGGCGAGAGTGATGACGTCAAAGGATGTTAACGGAATGCTACAACATTGCAAACATTGAATTTGTCCTTTCATTTCATAACAATAGAATTCTAGCACACGGGCGGTCTATTGTCCGGACATAGCGATAGCAAACGTGTTTTCTAAAGGCGAAACCCAATCATGCCTGGCCGCAGGACTGCTGTAACATTCCATTAACATCCTTTGACGTCATCAACCGCGCCATTAAATTAGGGGTAATTTTTCGAGTATTTGGGAGGGGTGGCCTGGTTGCGGTTCGATCACCTCTTCAATTAAATACTTTCTAGATGGACATTAAAAACGCTTAAATTTGGATTCGTTGTATTATGTAGCAAATTAGCTTTCGTTTTTGGCTATTTCATTTCTCGGTCCTGTCTGGGACTTTAACAGTGGATCAAGTAGAGCTCAAGAATAGACAAAAGTAATAACAGAAACATAAAAATATTAACACCTGAAAATTGAGACAAAATGTAATTTTACATATGTAATGTAATTGGGGTAAGTTGTTACATCGACATGGGGTAGGTTGTTGTAACAACCTACCCCATGGGTGATTTTACACACAAAATCAACTGTAGCACAGCCATACGGCAGAATTACAGGGCATGGCTAGGGGTATATTAGTGACATACATGTACTATATTTACAATACCAGACTATCATCATGTGCCTTCAGTTGTAAGAGCTATTACAAATTTCAATTTTTGTCAAAAATTTACTTTGAACTGTATATAAAAAATGGTTTTTGATGATTTACTTTTTAATAAAACAACAGAGAAACCTCACGACCGGCAGTTCGTCACAGCTGTGTGTAGGCTGTATATAGATGCCTGTTAGCACATCCTCTCTTGTTCCAGCTTAGCAAACTGAGAACTGTAACAACTGACCCGTGTAACTTCCATCCCCGGTCTTCCCTACAAGTTTTTAAATGTTCCAATACTATTAAAATTATTGATTATAAACATTGTAATATGCAAAATACCTACAGTTCCACTATAAAGGAAATTAACAAAAAAACACAGAACATCACAGGAGATAAGATGGATAATTATGTGTATTATATAATTTTAATATAAATCTTCAAAAATATAACAGCTCTATTCATATTTTTATTCAGTAAAAAAAATAATCGATTTATTTTCAATATTAAGTTCATGCGGAATTGAAAAAATTCAATCATTTGTACATTCACTACAAGAAATCCTTAGAAGCACAAACAATAATTATATAATCCAATGAATATTTAAAATATTCATATCTGTATAATTGGGTAATACAATAAAATCAATAGGAAGACTTTCCAAACATAACATTTTAATCAATTATAAATTTTATCAATAAATCTTATGAATAAAATACAAATGAAGGTAGTTTTTCTTATTGCAATAGAATATTACATATTTGAATTAATAAGTGATAATTGGATACATATACATATAAATTTTGGCATATTTAATAATAAAAATTATCATCGTACCTAAAACAGTACTTGTGAATTTCTTTTGGTATCAATGAGCTAGATCTAAAATTTCAACAGTTCATGTACATGTATATATATAAATATATATACATATATATATCTAAGAATTAAATTTTGGTCACTGCATAAACATATTTAAAGACTTTGTATTATATTTAAGGACTTTGTATTATATTTAAAGACTTTGTATTATATTTAAAGACTTTGTATAGGCTGGCAAAAGGGTGAAACCGTTTTCATATTGCATGTAAAGGGCATGCAATATGAAAACTCTTAAGACCTTTTGCCAGCCAGCTGCACAAATAGGATATCTCATTCACGTTATAGTGAATGTTATAACATCAACAATATGATAAAAAGAACAAAATTGGTTTATCTTACATGATCTATCAACGGCAAATAATAATTGCTTAAGAATTTATAGAAAAAATCTAATAAATCTAATCAGAGTTGGCACAAGAAGAAGAGAAGAAGATATGTTAAAGCACAAATAGAATTCTTCATTATCCTTTGTTTACCCTGCTTAATAAGAATAAAAGTAAATTGTTATATCATGAATCCATTTTACTTCCATTACTCCATTGAACAGCATTCTGGTAGTATAATTCACATAATTCTACAGATAAATGTCCCCTGATCATAAAATAGGAGAACAAACCACTTAGGACAGTAGGGAAATTACCCCTGCACTGGATACTTACCACTGTATCAGGATGTTTCTAATTCATATACCCTCATGAAAACATGACAAAAGATTGCACCGTTTTGCATCCTTACATAATTAAAAACATATATTCTCACAAACACATTACTTAATAGCACTGTTAATTATTTCCACAAACATGATAATAAAATAAATATTTAATTTACAAGCCTTGCGTTTGATTTGTGTGTAACAATTTTTGTTAGCCGCATGTCGTTCGCTTTTACAGTATCTCACACGTATTTCACATGCAGTTGCCCCCAGGTTAATCAAAAACATATATCCTTACAAACACATGACTTAATAACACTTTTAATCATTTTCACAAATATGATAATAAAATATATATTTAATTTACAATTTTTCAATGAGAATAAATGGATTTTTCCATCTTTACATTGTTGGGAAAAAAAATATTTGTAAGTTTTTATTGAGGATAAATGGATTGTTCAATGATAATTGTTGTGGCTGCCAGACAGCTTGAAATACAACCCACCAAACAAAAATATTTTTTGTTTAACACTGAATAAAGTAAAATAATGACAAAAATTTGCACATGTTATTGAGTGAATAAACACTGTTCAAATCAATCTGAAAAAGGATAATGACAAAGTGGAGAACTTTAAAATAACACGATAACTGAATTAAGAAAGAAACTTAAAAAAAAAGTTATTATTTTGTTTGACAAACTACATGTAATGCTTTCCTGGCTGAGGTCTTCCAACATTCAATAGAATTTGCATCGTATTATATTGTAATGTATTTTATTTATTTCCAATACTTATTTCAAAATACAGTATGAATATGAATAAGCATTTGGTAAATGGTGCCAACAAATAGCTAAAGCTAATTGAGGTTGGCCCCCATTCAAAATCAATATGCATTACGATAAATACATTGTATCTTGATTAAGAAACATCTAAAAATACATTTGTTTTAGATCAAGATACAAGAATGTAGCATCATGGTATTTTTACATCTAGAAATTGTATCTTGATTTAGAAATATCTCCAATTAGATATATTTAATATTAATTCAGAAGCTTAATTCATAGCTTCTGATCACTCGGGCTTTGAGAGCTAAGGGGTTTTCTGGGACGAACTACAACATAAGGGCTTGCCATAGCTCAGTCGGTATAGCACCTGTCTAGTAATCAGGAGGTCTTGGATTTGGATCTCGACGGAATCCCATTTTATGTGCTCATTTTTTCATATTAAATATATCTGGTCAGTTTCACTTTTGTTCAAAATTTAATTCAGAAATTAAGTCATAAAATGGTAGATCCTAAGAGGACTTCAATTTCTCCATATCTCCAAGAGATCCTGGACGCAGGAACCAGAAGAGCACGGAGAGGCCAAAGGTCACTTGGAGGAAAAGAAGGGCGTTACCAGGTTCGACATCTTGATGAATTGCTAGTGTGGTCAAAGCAAAGACTGCAGCACATCGAGCCATCTCAGCTAGGACATTCCACCAAGGTCTGGAGAGGTTAAAATCATAATAATACATGTATATCAAATAAAATAAGATTCTTTAGGAAAAGAAACGATTAGTCACACAATAATTATACACATGCTAAATCTAGAAGTGTTAAATTCTAGCTCGTATGGTCAAAGCAAAGACTGCTGCACATCTAGCCATCTCAGCTCGGAAATTCCACCAGGGTCTGGATAAATGACATTACATAAAATTATATTCTTGAGGCCAAGAAAAGGAAGGTGACACAACTATGCATTTGCTAAATCTAGAAGGAATAAATATAAACCAGTTTCAGCTTAAATAGATAGGCTTACAGTGTACATTCATTGGCTATTTGTGAATTTCATTGAGAACCAGACACACCACTTGTTACTTGCTATACAACTTCATTTTGTGTTGGATAATAGTATTTTTTTTATAATGATTTTATTAATACTATTATTTATAATGCTCTTTTGCCATAAGGCCCAAAGCGCTTTACAGTATTTCAACCCTGTTCATTACATTCCAGCTGCCATACATCTTCGAATCATTTGAAATCACATAACCTGCAAGACCAAAGGTGGAAATTGGAACTATTTACACACAAATCCCACTCATTGTAGTCTTCATGCTCAATTCTTTTATATTTACTATTCCCTTGGCAAGCCTTGGTATAGTTAATTTGATAAAAAAATTCCCTCTTGAAAGTAAATTTTTATCTTCGTTAACTCATAGTTTTTGCTAAATCCACAAAATGCATTGTATATCCGAGCTCCTTACAACCTTGATAAGAACTTACTTGAGATCACAAAGCATACCGATACAGGTAAAGGTATAGATCTGGTACAACATCCCCAATATGACTGGAAGCTGAGACAATTCCTTTCAAATCAGAACTAAATATACTCTAGCTCCTAACAACCTTGATAAGAACTTACTTGAGATCACAGAGCATACCGATACAGGTAAAGGTATAGACTGGTACAACATCCCCAATATGACTGGAAGCTGAGACAATTCCTTTCAAATCAGAACTAAATATTACTCTAGCTCCTTACAACCTTGATAAGAACTTACTTGAGATCACAGAGCATACCATACAGGTAAAGATAAGATCTGTACAACATCCCCATATGACTGGAAGCTGAGACAATTCCTTTCAAATCAGAACTAAATATTACTCTAGCTCCCTTACAACCTGATAAGAACTTACTTGAGATCACAGAGCATACCATACAGGTAAAGGTATAGATCTGGTACACACATCCCAATATGACTGGAAGCTGAGACAATTCCTTTCAAATCAGAACTAATATACCTAGCTCCTTACAACCTTGATAAGAACTTACTTGAGATCACAGAGCATACCAATACAGGTAAAGGTATAGATCTGGTACAACATCCCCAATATACTGGAAGCTGAGACAATTCCTTTCAAATCAGAACTAAATATTACTCTAGCTCCTTACAACCTTGATAAGAACTTACTTGAGATCACAGAGCATACCAATACAGGTAAAGGTATAGATCTGGTACAACATCCCCAATATTACTGGAAGCTGAGACAATTCCTTTCAAATCAGAACTAAATTTACTCTGCTCCTTACAACCTTGATAAGAACTTACTTGAGATCACAGAGCATACCAATACAGGTAAAGGTATAGATCTGGTACAACATCCCCAATATGACTGGAAGCTGAGACAATTCTTTCAAATCAGAACTAAATATAACTCTAGCTCCTTACAACCTTGATAAGAACTTACTTGAGATCACAGAGCATACCAATACAGGTAAAGGTATAGATCTGGTACAACATCCCAATATTACTGGAGCTGAACAATTCCTTTCAAATCAGAACTAAATATTACTCTAGCTCCTTACAACCTTGCATAAGAACTTACTTGAGATCACAGAGCATACCAATACAGGTAAAGATACAGATCTGATACAAACATCCCAATATGACTGGAAGCTGAGACAATTCCTTTCAAATCAGAACTAAATATTACTCTAGGCTCCTTACAACCTTGATAAGAACTTACTTGAGATCACAGAGCATACCGATACAGGTAAAGGTATAGATCTGGTACAACATCCCCAATATGACTGGAAGCTGAGACAATTCCTTTCAAATCAGAACTAAATATTACTCTAGCTCCTTACAACCTTGATAAGAACTTACTTGAGATCACAGAGCATACCAATACAGTAAAGAATACAGATCTTGATACAACATCCCCAATATGACTGGAAGCTGAGACAATTCCTTTCAAATCAGAACTAAATATTACTCTAGCTCCTTACAACCTTGATAAAACTTACTTGAGATCACAGAGCATACCATACAGGTAAAGGTATAGATCTGGTACAACATCCCCAATATTACTGGAAGCTGAGAAATTCCTTTCAAATCAGAACTAAATATTACTCCTTACAACCTTGATAAGAACTTACTTGAGATCCAGCTACCAATACAGGTAAAGGTATAGATCTGGTACAACATCCCAATATGATCTGGAAGCTACGAAACAATCCTTTCAAATCAGAACTAAATATTACTCTAGCTCCTTACAACCTTGCATAAGAACTTACTTGAGATCACAGAGCATACCAATACAGGTAAAGATAGATCTGATACAACATCCCAATATGACTGGAAGCTGAGACAATTCCTTTCAAATCAGAACTAAATATTACTCTAGCTCCTTACAACCTTGACATAAGAACTTACTTGAGATCACAGAGCATACCATACAGTAAAGATACAGATCTGATCAACATCCCCAATATGACTGGAAGCTGAGACAATTCCTTTCAAATCAGAACTAAATATTACTCTAGCTCCTTACAACCTGATAAGAACTTACTTGAGATCACAGAGCATACCAATACAGGTAAAGTATAGATCTGGTACAACATCCCCAATATGACTGGAAGCTGAGACAATTCCTTTCAAATCAGAACTAAATATACTCTAGCTCCTTACAACCTTGATAAGAACTTACTTGAGATCACAGAGCATACCAATAACAGGTAAAGGTATAGATCTGGTACAACATCCCCAATATACTGGAAGCTGAGACAATTCCTTTCAAATCAGAACTAAATATTACTCTAGCTCCTTACAACCTTGATAAGAACTTACTTGAGATCACAGAGCATACCAATACAGGTAAAGGTATAGATCTGGTACAACCCCCAATATTACGGAAGCTGAGACAATTCCTTTCAAATCAGAACTAAATATTACTCTAGCTCCTTACAACCTTGATAAGAACTTACTTGAGATACAGAGCATACCAATACAGGTAAAGGTATAGATCTGGTACAACATCCCCAATATGACTGGAAGCTGAGACAATTCCTTTCAAATCAGAACTAAATATAACTCTAGCTCCTTACAACCTTGATAAGAACTTACTTGAGATCACAGAGCATACCAATACAGGTAAGTATAGATCTGGTACAACATCCCCAATATTACTGGAAGCTGAGACAATTCCTTTCAAATCAGAACTAAATATTACTCTAGCTCCTTACAACCTTGATAAGAACTTACTTGAGATCACAGAGCATACCAATACAGGTAAAGATACAGATCTGATACAACATCCCCAATATGACTGGAAGCTGAGACAATTCCTTTCAAATCAGAACTAAATATTACTCTAGCTCCTTACAACCTTGATAAGAACTTACTTGAGATCACAGAGCATACCATACAGGTAAAGGTATAGATCTGTACAACATCCCCAATATGACTGGAAGCTGAGACAATTCCTTTCAAATCAGAACTAAATATTACTCTAGCTCCTTACAACCTTGATAAGAACTTACTTGAGATCACAGAGCATACCAATACAGGTAAAGATAAGATCTGATACAACATCCCAATATGACTGGAAGCTGAGACAATTCCTTTCAAATCAGAACTAAATATTACTCTAGCTCCTTACAACCTGTGATAAGAACTTACTTGAGATCACAGAGCATACCGATACAGGTAAAGGTATAGATCTGGTAAACATCCCCAATATTACTGGAAGCTGAGATAATTCCTTTCAAATCAGAACATAAATATTACTCCTTACAACCTTGATAAGAACTTACTTGTAGATCCAAAGCATACCAAATCAGGTAAAGGTATAGATCTGGTACAACATTCCCTAATATTACTGGAAGCTGAGACAATTCCTTTCAAATCAGAACTAAATATAACTCTAACTCCTTACAACCTTGATAAGAACTTACTTGAGATCACAAAGCATACCAATACAGGTAAAGGTATAGATCTGGTACAACATCCCTAATATTACTGGAAGCTGAGACAATTCCTTTCAAATCAGAACTAAATATTACTCTAGCTCCTTACAACCTTGATAAGAACTTACTTGAGATCACAAAGCATACCAATACAGGTAAAGGTATAGATCTGGTACAACATCCCTAATATGACTGTGTCAGGGCCCAGTACACATAAAGCGTAAAGGACAAAAACTCTTGAGAAAAAAACTAACTGTCGCTTGTCACTGAAACTCGAAACAAAATGAAGGAAGAAAATGAATTTGAAATTAACAAATATAATTTATTAATTACTCAAATAATGTGTGTATATATATAAATCCAATTGGAATGCAAAAAGTTATACCTGTTTCAATATATGTTATACCAAATAATGCCGGCTCTAAAGTTAAAACAAAATTTATTTCAAAAAGATATAAGAGTTCTATGTCGCCTTATAACCAACGTTGGGGCCCATCTTCCTGACAACTCGGATACGACTTGACTCGACTCCGACCGGTGACCTCACAACAACCCGTCTACGAGTGCGCACTGTAACTGTCCGACCTTCCGTCGTGTTCCCTGCGACCTTCGCGTGACCTTGGGTTCGGTTGCGTCCTTCAGATCTAGCCGTCGAATCTGCCGTGTGCCATGAACCATGAACTAGGAACCAGGAACCAGGAACCAGGAACCAGGAACCAGGAACCACTTGCGTGGGTACAAAACTCTCACCGTTGGTTTACGTATCGGTACTAGAAATAACTGCTTCTCAGTACGTCGAAATATTGATTTTCACACATAAGCAGAAACAACACATTGAAACATTCGAATACTGCTTGTAGAAAAACAAATGAAGAAACTTGGCAAAGTCTCAAACTGAAAGAAAATAAGGAAGCAAAAATGAAACGTCTGCTCTCCTTAAAATCATACAACGCAATGCCCCTTTACACGCTGAAGCACGCGAATCAATTTTCATTCGGGCGTTGTCTATTTACATAATAATCAAGATCGTTTTATCGCGCTTTGCCTAACAAAGCAACAACCATTTCGTAAGTTAGTCTAGTTTTGAAGACCCTTAAACAAAACTAAAATATGAAAAATCTTCTAAAAAAGGCAATGTCTTTACTTTAGCGGTCTTAACCGTGACAGACTGGAAGCTGAGACAATTCCTTTCAAATCAGAACTAAATATAACTCTAACTCCCTACAACCTTGATAAGAACTTACTTGAGATCACAAAGCATACCAATACAGGTAAAGGTATAGATCTGGTACAACATCCCCAATATTACTGGAAGCTGAGACAATTCCTGTCAAATAAAAACAAAATATTACTTATTAATTAATATTTTATATTTGTATTTTTTTAGTAATAATAACTTTGTACCACAGTTCACTGAATCTCTTTACACATTCATGCGTTCTTGTTTCACATTTAAAGGCAAATGTCAATAATGTTAATTCCATAACTTTCTAGAAATTTTTTACGATAAATTTTTAACGCGAGAAGCTGTGGCCGCGATTTTTTTATGACTTTTTTCTTTGAAGTCTTGCGCATCTTTTAAGCCCATATTTACGACGCCCGGGTACCTGGTTCGCGAGTTACGCATAATTTTGTAACCGTGCGTCAGACCCAAAATTGCTCCAAAACGTGATTTCATGTACAGAGTCAATGCAAATTCTGTTTTCAGTTAAAATTCCTAAATGAGTGATTAATTTTGCTTTTATCTATAAAAATCATTTGATTTGCTGCTTGTTTATGACAGAAATAATGTCGCCGACATTTTCATCGCAAAAACAATAAAAATAAAAAGGTAAAAAAAACCAAAGAAATACATGAGAAATTTAACAAACAATAAAATACATAAGAAATCAATTTGGATACCGGATTTTTTTTCAAGTACAATTGATAGGAATGCTATAAAGAACATTCACACCAAATATTAGCATTCTAGCATTCTAAATTTTTTTTATTGGTCATTTACAGATATCTATTTGGTTGGGTAAAAAGCACACACAAGTATATTGTAAAACAAGCTTTTTTTCTATACAAACTATAGACAAAGTCGGTTTGGGTGGTGTTTTTCGATGGTGCAGCCTTGCTGGGGGGGGGGGGGGGCGGGCTATCCAATGTACTACGCATGCTCCTTGTGTGCGCATGTATGCGGAACAAAGGAAAATGTACAAACGTGCAGACATACGCGCACAAGGCGCATGCGTAGTACACTGGGTAACCCCCAGTTGTATGGCGGACACGAAGGGGGCCCACTTCCATGAAATGCTACCCGAATTCGTCTATAACAAGCCATTCCAATTTCGGATTAAAATTTATACAGATCAAATTTCTGTTTTCCACAACATCCTTTTCATTCACAAAATATCTCATAAGTATTAATATAGGTTTTCCAGGTCAATATTATTAAACTTTTTGCAATCAAATTCCTTAATGTTCATTCAATTTAAACCATACTTGGCTGAGCGGAGCTACTGTATCTGTCATTTTAATTAATGCTTAGAGCAAGCAATTTTGTTTTTGTTCTTTCATATCCGTTAATGAGCTGTCAATTTTGTTTTTGTGCAATCAAAACTGTTTACATGTATATGCAATGAATTTGATCAATGTGCATGAATGGACGAATTTGAGGGACCACTGAAGAATATGAGTGCTCCCAAAATCAAATTGATTGGCACAATTTGCAATTGGATTAAACTTTTTTTTTTTTCAACGAATTTGATCACATTTCGGACAAAAATATTGAAGAAAATGTCTAATTGAACGTAAATAGTATGAACTTGACTGGGAACAACTATACATGTTTGTTGTATATACAGAAAAAAATTTCTTTCTCACAAAAATACTTCCATGGACTTTTTACGTATATGCAACAATATCAATCATCAAATTTTATCTTACATAAAAGTGGTATGACATTTACCTTGGCGTGATCCACAAAGAAGTTGAAGAGAAACATGTTGATGACAAAATGGAGCATGATATAGGCCCTCAGCCAGCCTGGGATTGGAGTCTTGTATTTATTTGGCTCAGGTCCACTCACCTAGGAAGAAAGAAAGAAAGAAAGAGAATTGAGAAATATGCATGATATACCAATGACATCAGTCCTAATTGTTATCTGTGGTAAGGTATGTATCCCTTCAGCACATAAATGGTTCAAAGATTCAGGTTAGCACAAATCACACAAAGCACCATCAATATACGGGTCTATAATTAGAATAATCATCAAAATCTATGAATGTGTAATAATTAAATTTGCTTTGAATCTTTGTATAATTGATAAAAATAATAGAAATACTCAGATTCCTAAAGTGCCTTTTTGATTGGATACAAAGAAAAGTCACTCCCTGAGGGAAATTCAAAAAGAAAAGACATCAGGGGCATGAAAGAGTTTTAGATTGGATTTGAAGGAGGTGAGAGACATGGGATTTCTTAGAAATTAAAGGAGCTTATTCAGTGACGAAGAGCAAATAATTGAAAGGAATTGAAACTCGCTTGTTTATGGGATTTGGGAACTATTCACGTGAAATAAGAATGTACTTACATCAGGTATATCTTCAATTAGTCCAGTCCTTGGTTTGCCTGGTTCCCAGCCTGGTCCCTTGATGATAACAAAGATCTTGTTCATAAAACCAGGAGTAGACCAAAATACACTCCACATCCATTGAAGATGACAGAACTGAAACAATAACATTTTATACATTTTAAAAATTTTATATTCACCTTGGCCCCTTGGGGATAACCAGGAGTAGACCACCGAAGGTGACAGAATGGATAACTTTAAATTCCATGTCTGAAAAATCAATGATGCTTTCTGAAACTAAAATATTGTTCATAGTGAAGTAATAGTGAAGGAAATATGTTTGTTGCTCAGTATCAGCAGAACCTCTAGACACCTACAAATGCTATACAAGTACATACTGGCAAATATAAAATAGTGAGTAAATGTGGGAATCTGTACAGGGACACATATGCTTTGAGGAAATATACTTCATACTTATACCTCTCCTCCCCAATATTTGAAACAATTCATATACAAGGAGTTATTTATGGGGGGGGGGCCTCTTATTTGTGACATACTTTTTGTTTGTTACCTGAATAGTTATTAGATTGTATGTGGTGAGGGGTTGAATCAAACCATAGGCAACTCTATCGTCCTCTGCATCAAACATTCTGGTTTAGGGGTCGTGGGAGTAGGAGGGAGGGGAAGGGAAGGAAGGGGAGGGGAGGGAGAGGGGAAGGGGCATTCCTATTTGTGACATGCTTATTGTTTGTTACCTGAATAGTTATATATTGTATGTGGTGAGGGGATGAATCAAACCATAGGCAACTCTATCATTTTCTGCATCAAACATTCTGGTTTAGGGGTCTTAGGAGTAGGAGGGGGAGGGGAGCGGAATGGAGGGTAGGGAAGGGGGAGGGGTGGAAGGAAGGAGGGACAGAAAGGGAAGGATTATGTATGGGTGAGGGGATAAACCAAACCACAGGCAATTATATCATCTTCTGCATCAAACATTCTGGGATGGGGAGGGAGGGGAGGGAGGAAGGCCAGAGGGAGAGGAGAGAGGGGAAGAGGGAATTCTATTTGTGATGTTTATTTTTTTGTTACCTAAATCAGTGATGGATCTAGGTGGGGCGCAGGAGACTCGTGCCCTCCCATAATATGAAAACCAGTCATCAACTGTACATGTTAAAATCAGAAAATTTTTGTTGCTCACCACCTTATCGCGCCTGGCACCCCCTTTACTTTCAAATCCTGGATCCGCCACTGCCTGACTAGTGATCGGATTGATGTGGTAAGAGGATGAACCAAAACATAGACAACTCTATCATTCCTCTGCATCAACATCTGACTAGGCGTCGTGGGAGTAGGAGAAGAGGGAAGGGGAAGGGAGGGCAGAGAGGGAGGGGAAGGGAGGGGGGGGGGGTTATGAGATGTTTATTGTTTGTTGACTGAATAGTGATAGGATTGTATGTGGTGATAGGATGAACCAAACCAAGGAGGTAGTACCTAGCAACTATTTCATCTTCTAATTTATACACCAAAATGTCTGGTGGTTCTGGATTAGAGAGGAGGGGAGGGGAGGGGCGAAGGGAGGGTAGCAAGGGGAAGAGATTGGTTGTGATTCCTATGTAATATGTTTAATGTTAAACTGATAGTGATTGATTGTATGTGGTGAGGGGATAAACCAAACCATGGGCAAACTCTATCCTCTTCTGCAGGAAACCATTCCGGTTTAGGGACAGTCTGGAAGTTAGGAGGGGAGGGAGAGGGGGGGGGGTGAGCGGGAGGTGAAGGGAAGGCATTCCTATTTATGATATGTATATTGTATATTACCTGAATAGTGATTGGATTGTATGTGGTGAGGGGATGAACCAAACCATAGGCAACCCTATCATCCTCTGCATCAAATGTCCCTACAAAAAACAAACAAACAAACACACATTTAATGAGTATTAATACACATGGCAAACATCTTACATTGATCCCAAGGTATAAGAAGATTAATGTACAATGTGGTGATATTCCAAAGTAACCAAATAACATATATTTAATTCAATTGTACATTTATAAAAGACCTGCATAGATTGCAGACATTTTTTAAAAAACATTTTTAATGTTACGACCATTTCTTTGTTTTATAAACATAAAGAAAAAGTATGGGCATAGGTCACTATCATTATTTTTGCTAATAAATTATCAACTGCACAAGAGACAAACAGTTACATGGAAAGATCAAGACTATTGTTTGCACCAAATAACATCTAAATATAAGTGTATGACTTGGTAGGAAGCCAAACAATTTTGGGAAAAGCAGAGGTCTAAATAAATATGAAATATATATGATTTTTAAGTCAAGGGCTTTAACTAAAGATGATACAGTGTTGCCTCTTGAAATTGCATTAAACTTCATTAGCAAGTCTCTTGAATGGGGCTTAATGTTGTAGGTCATAGGGGCATAATGAGTTAGCTTCTTTCCATGCAGTCAGGTACAATAATAGTAAAATCATGAAAAATGATCAATCTACCTTCTAATCTACACTTGACACATCATAGTAAATCAATTATCTAAGGAATTTTACGAGCTGCACTTGCACAAATAAATGTTCACTTACCAAACATTCTGTCCCATATAATCAGGGTTCCAGCATAATTCTTGTCAATACAATATCGGTTACGACCTAATACAGAAAAGGAAACAGAGACGAACTTATAAATACATAATGATGTTGTAAATTGCTCTTCTAATATCAAGTTATATTTTTCTTCCTATAATATATCACCAATAATGAATCACATAAAATTGGTATTTTAATTAGAAAAGAGTGAAAACAAATATTAAGTCAAGTAAATTAAAGGTGAAACACTTTAACAATAGACAGTCAATTTGTATATACATTTTAAATCTAACAAATAATCTTAGAACAACTTGAGGTGAAGTTATCTATTAAAAAAAATGACTGGAAATATTCCAAATATTCACTCGGGAATTAGACGAAAGGGCAATTAGACCATTTGGCAATAGACTAATCAGCAATTAAACCAAGTAGTCATTAGATCAAGTGAAAATTAGACCAAGTATGTATTAGACCAAATGGAAGTTAGACCAAACTTTTAGTAGACCACATGGGTTTAGCCCATGTGGTATTAGACGATCAGAGGATTAGGCCAACTTTTTTTAGACCAAGTGGACATATACCTCGTAAATTGGCTCTATGTTCTACATGTAGCTTACCATGATGAACACGATGATGGCTAGGTGTGTTGAGGATATACTCCAATGGTCCAAGATTATTGATGAGCTGCAAATTAGGATAACAAATTGAAGTAAAGTCACCATTTTTACAATGCCTGGTCAGAAAACTTACTCATGGTCCAGTTGTGCACAACTAAAAATTAACGTCTCACACTATCTTACACTTTGCAAGTCAGGTTCTAAATGTCTCATGCAACTATGAGATTGTTTATTTTATTAACTAGCGTCATACGTAGTCAAAATAGCCTATATATATCAGAGCTTCATAATTTCTTTGAACTGTTTGTATGTTTTATCATTTGTTATGAATATTTCACAAATCAGCTACTGGATGAAATGGAATATTTAACCAGTTGCAACCACGGATCTGTGGGTTTTGCAGAATCCTCCTTTGTGAATTCTTGCCATTGAGTCTGCTTAATAATCGATATTGAAAACTCATTTTGAGTATTGATATGATAATCATAATTATACCTCTGTGTGTATCCAGAATTGATAGATAGTGTTAAACTGCATATGCACAAACATACAGGAAGGTGGGGCAAAGAACGCCATTGGTATGTAGAACATCTGAGGAAGAAAACAGAATTTTGACATTCAAAACTTTATAATCTAGTAACATTTCATCATCTAAAATATTTAATTGTGTAATAAAAACACAAATTATATGAATCCATAAGATTATCATGAAATATACATATTATTACAATGAATTGCATGAAATACTTGAGATATTTGATATGTTCTCTTTTTGTTTATAATATAATGATTGATGATTATTATTGACGAAACAACAATTTAGTTCTTAGATTTTTATTCAGGTGGATTAGACAATTACAGTCCAGAGCATGAAGTAGACCTATAGTCTGCTCTAAATTTGTGCACTATTGTTATGGCAAATAAAATACCTTTTTATGAGATCTCTGAGAAAAGTATTTAATGGCATTAAAACTACATGGTATATGAAATAGCTTTA
The DNA here is from genome assembly GCA_940671915.1 of Paracentrotus lividus. Lineage (NCBI taxonomy): Eukaryota > Metazoa > Echinodermata > Echinoidea > Camarodonta > Echinidae > Paracentrotus > Paracentrotus lividus. The sequence goes on along the minus strand of CALNVZ010002100.1, from coordinate 53,079,425 downwards.
TCCCATTATGCTTTCTACCCCTAGCAATTTGAATTACAGTTCGTCTATGCTTTCTATGCATATGTATACCTTGCTTGGATCTACAACATTTCCCCCTGTGACAATTGTTCCAGGGTAAATCACAAATACTTATCAAATGACTAACTTCAGAACTGGACTTAATACTAAACCTTCAGCACTGGACTTACCACTAAGCCTTCAGCACTGGACTTAACACTAATCCTTCAGCACTGGACTTAACACTAAACCTTCAGCACTGGACTTAACATTAATCCTTCAGCACTGGACTTAACACTAATCCTTCAGCACTGGACTTAACACTAAATATTTAGCACTGGACTTAACACTAATCCTTCAGCGCTGGACTTTACACTAAACCTTCAGCACTGGACTTAACACTAAATATTCAGCACTGGACTTAAAACTAAGCCTTCAGCACTGGACATAACCAGTGGCGGGTCCAGGCGGGGGCACAGGGGACGTGCGCCCCCCCCCCCTTAATGTGAAAACCGCTCATTGACCGTACATGTTAAAATCCAAAAATTTTGGCGGCGCCCCCCCCCCACCCCCCTATCGGGCCTGGCGCCCCCCTATCCTGAAATCCTGTATCCGCCAATGCATAACACTACACCGTCAGCACTGGACCTGCATCAAATCTTCAGCTCATAATAATAATAACGCATTTATATAGCGCCATATGTCTAGTTAAACTATTCCAAGTTGCTAAACACTAAACCTTAGCTAAACACTAAACCTTCAGGACTGGACTTACACTAAACTCCAGCACTGGAATTAACACTAAACCTTAACCTAATCTGAATAGAAGGCCCATGGGTAAAGCCCAGATTAAATGTTGTGCCCCGTTTGTTCCCATATCACTTACCCAGCTGAAGCATCTTTGGAAGATGGATTGCCGGAGAGCGGTAGATAGATTGTATTCTTCTGAGCTATGGTGAACCTGGTGAGCTGCCCACATGATGTTCACTTCTGTACAACAACAAAAAATAAAAAATAAATAAATAAATAAAGTAAAAACTAAGAAATTATCAAGTCAAGATGGATTTTTTTTAAAAATGGGGACAGGAGAACAAAAATAAGAACAAATTCTGCCCTACATTGAAAACTACATTTTCAAAATCAATTATGTTGATATTTCTATATTCTTTTTTTTTGTTTGTTAAGACTAGCCCATATTTTTATCCATATCTTGATTACTGTATAGCATTGTAAACTAAATATTATTGATATTATAGAGTATGAGGTGAAATATTTAACCCAATACAAGCATGCTTGCTTCTCGGGAATTTTGCCTCCTTTCCCTTGAATCGTGAAATAAATGTTCATATGAAATATTTTCTTGCTTTAAATTAATTGGTAATATATTTCTAATGGCAAAACTTGGAAGTAAGAATATTTGACAGTCAGTTAATTTGTTTTGAAAGAATCTAGCATTTTAATTTCTTTCAGAAATTCCTTTGTAGTAGATGTAGTAGACAGGAAGAAAGGGAGGAAGGATTGTCTCAGTAAAGTACAACCTTCACATTAACTTTATATGATACTAATAATAATAACGGTGTCATAATCCATCAGGCATGATGCTCATTGTGCTTTACACCCCAGTCCTCGCGTAGTGGCCAAGTATGTAGCACTAAAGCACATCAGGTACCCTGTGGTGTTTCATCAAGTCGTCTGGAAGTTATGAAAACCTTTACGAACGACTGGTGATCAGTTCTTGTACCAAATGATTGAGAATGTGATTTAGTTATTTAGTTAGAATGGCTTAGTAAAACACCCCCTGGGTTGAGTGCAGAGGCATCAGAATTCTCTGAGTGGAAAAAGCATTGGAGGGGTGGGCCATTGTTAACACACAATGGCTTGCCCCTCCAATCCTTTCTTTCCGCACAGCTTCTAGTTTTAGTTGAGTGGACTAAAATGGAGAAATCATGCCTTGCGCAAGGACATAAGTGACCTGAGCTCTCATACCATGTGACATTCGATGAAACCAGTAGTATCCCATATCAACAGCCAGGAAGCTGAACAACCAGGTCCAAGGGCTATTCCAAGGGAGCTCAAACAAACAGAAGTTCTCAAAGACATATACATAGATTCCTAGCTCCATTGCCCTGGTAAATAACCTGCAATAGAATTACATAGAACAGACAAGCAGTTAGAACTAAATAACCATCTAGATGAATAATACACAGATACCTATTATTTAGTCTATTACGTGAAATGGGACCAAACCATAACAGTATTATCAATTTATCCATTGCAAATCCATTGCAAACTTTGAGAAAACTGTATTTAAGTTTTGTTCATAATAGAATAAATAATTTGTTGTTAAAAAAAAAAAAATCAATTCTGCGGTTATTTCCTAATGTGTACTGCATTTAAAAACAGTGGCCTATATAGGCATCTCACTAACAATACACAGGGGCCGCGAAGCCGGGGGGGGGGGGGGGGGGGGGGGGCTGGGTTTTTAGCCCCTTCATCCCCCCTCACTTTCAGCTCAGCCCCTCCACTTTCAGAAACGCTCTGCGGACCCTGATACAAAGATATGCATATAAGCCTATGTCTACATGTACACCACTGCTTCTTATAATAATCTGTCAGAGATTATTTTCTACATATGAATACATAGAAAAATGGTCAATGTTAAGAAACCAGTTACCCCCTCTCTCATGCAGGGGATGGGACAACTTAGTTTTACATTGGATAGTGCCAAGTGCTTGGTATTTAACTCTTTCAATGCGTACTTCGCATCGATGCACACACCGTGCCGCGCGAACTTCGCATTTCTCGCTCAAACTGGTTTCATGGCCCAGTGCACAAAGAAAATAATTCAGCACAGAAAGGGTTCATGGCCCAGCACACAAAGAGTTAAGAAGAATTACTTGTACAAAGCAGGAAACTGACCAGAATATGAAAAGTAAGCAAAAAAATTGGGATCCCATCGAAAATCGAACCCGAGACCTCCTGATTGCTAGACAGGTGCTCGACCTTCTGAGCTACAAAACAAATTTATGGCAAGCCTTTGTATCGACGTCCGTCCCAGAGAATCCTTTAGCTTTCAATGCTCGGGTGATCAGAAGCTATAGAACCTGGCATAACCCTGAAGGATAGATATCGAGTTGGGGATAAATGTGAGGGATCACGGTGAATTGATGTAGAGCTTCTATAATAGCTTCTAATCACTCGAGCATTGAAAGCTTAAGGATTTCTGGGACAGACATCGACATAAGGGGTTGCCATAGCTCAGTATGGAGAGCATCTGTCTGGCAATCAGGAGGTCTCGGATTCAAATCCAGATGGAATCCCACTTTCTTTGCTCATTTTTTCGTACTTGAGAAGGGTTACATGTATATGAATATAGTTTTATTGGTATGGATATTACCCTGTGATAATCATAAAGCTGCCAGCGATCATGGATGTGATATTGTCTGCGAATCTGTCCTGTTTTCCATCATCGTGAAATCTGAGGTAGATTTCTTCAAGGATTACAGAGATGATAAAGAATGGTGTTGCCTTCAAGAGTATGAAAAGAAATCATAAAAATTACAAAATTAGTGTTAATTAGAATTAATTATCAATATACTACTGGCTCTTAAAGATGTTCAAAACACTGTGTAGATAATGGCTACATTTCAAGTGATACAAATTTAAATCATTATGCCTCAAATGAGAAGAAGTGTGAACCTGGGGCCGTATTCCGAAACTTATCTTAAGACAAATATTCTTGTAACTTCAGAGTTAAGACAAATTCGTATTCCGAAAATTATCTTATCTTTTCTCTTATCTTTTCTTGTAAGTTCGCTGGGTGCGCATGATGTCAGAGCTGTTTTGCGTAAAGTTAGACACCGGCGCACAAATATATCTGTGCGCAAGATAAAATCTTGAGATAATAGGTATTCTGAAAATTATCTTATCTATTTTTTATCTTAACTACATGTACCTTGGCAACAACAAGAAAATTTACAACAGGTAGGGGGGTATTGTATCTCATGATAACTGAGATTTTGCCCTAATTATTTTCTTAGTAAGGGGAAGATAATGAGTACGCAGGATCAATAGGCCTACAGAAGAAACATCCCAAAGAAATTTGAGTAGATTTTGCCAATTTCGTTGCAATTTAAGACCACATTCAATACGATACACCATTTCACTTTATGTATTTTTGTTGAGAAATCCCCAAAGAAACGTCACAATAGAATCAATTTTACGTCATAAAGAAAATTTAGCTTGCAGACGAAAGCGCCCAAATCGCGCAAGATTAAATTACGCCTAATGTTGATGGTGCGCGAAGCGCATCTTAATTTCTTTTAAAGAAGGGGCACCTCTATTGGTTGACCTAAGTATTTAAAACCTTTAATGATTCGTTAATGATAAAAAAATTGGGCATGAACGGGGTGTGACAGAGATAATATAAGGGTGGTCCTTAGAGAGATAAGATAATTTTCAGAATACGTATTAAGCCAAATATTAGCGGTCTATTATCTTTTGAGATAAGATAAAAGATAAGACAATTTTCAGAATACCGGCCCAGCATATTTACATTGTGCATTTCGAAAACAAAATATGATGAATAAAGCCTAAATAAATACTATACCCTACATGTACGTTAATAGATATCAAGAGGTCTTTGACTGACCTTTTTGAACATATTTGAAACTATGTTATGATTATGTATGATTATACTTGCTTCAAACATAACTTTAAATATTACACTATATCTCCATCACCCCCCTACACGCAGACAAAACAGCTCTATACATTCATAGCAATCTAACAAGGTGAGATCAGCTGGAATATCAAAATGAACATTACTTTACAAGATTGGCGAGCTGAGTTTATCAAACTTTTTTAATGAAGTTTGTTCAAATATTCACTTAAAGCAAGTTTGCTGACCCTTTTATTTGGTCTGATATCAACAAACTTAGATAAATTACAACATTGATAACACGAAGTAAATAAAGTAAATGTAGCAAGACAACACACAAAATATATCCTAAGATTCTTAGGCACAAATTATGATTATTATTTATTTTCTAAATTACAAACTCTAGCATTATACTATATTAGACATAATACAATATGCATGAAGGAGGGGTAAAATGAAACAGAAGACACAAGTTAAATATGAGAAAGGTTTTTTAATAAGGAGATAAAGCGAGAGAGAAATATATGAAGAGAGACATTGATAAAAGCAAGTATGTTATACATTTTTTTAAATGAGAAAATGCTGAAAATTGGAGAAAAAAACTACAATTTCTTTTAACTATTGGAATCCTTTTTACATGAAAATTAAATTCATTTTCTAATCCCAAACAAGTAAAGTTGATCAAACTTTGTGGTATTGTATTTGGCCACAAAGGAAACAAATGTTATAATTATAGCATGGTAGATGTGCAAAGGTCAGTCTATTAGACGATAATTAGTACTTCATTTTATGAGCATCTACATGTACATTGTACAGGTTGTTAATTATTGACAAATGACAGAGCTTTCCCAAGATCCTCTTATGTCATGATACGTCACAGATTATTTAAGTGGATTCAAACTTATCTAACGTCCACTACACAATGCTCCAACAAACAAAACGGCACCCAGTTTAATTATGTGATAAAATAAAATAAAAAAAATTTATTTAAACCTCCTGTTTAGGCCCTACTCTTAAAGTTGAATTAAGAAGACGATCCCAAATATTGAGATATTTATATTAATAGCATCCTTACAACCCCCCACAAATACTCAGTGGCGTTTCAACCCCCAAAATAAGTTAAGAATAGTGAGTGAATTTTAACGATGTACCCCTACCCACATTTTCCGAGTTCGCTCCCCGGGGATGCGTACTAATACTAGTGTTCTCTCCGTCGACGTCACAAACGGGAATTCGGTCTTGGCGAAGTAAACACAAGGCATGCCGTGTGTACACACTAACACATTTATATGAATCTACTTGGGTGTCAGAACTTTTATTTTATCGTTATTAAGTTTATGTGAATGATTTTAAAACAGAAATAAAAATGAAGCTATGTCATACAGTCAATAATATGCCTCTAAATTGCTAGAATATTCTTATTTGTAGCATTTTAAGACGAGGGCCGTTGCGAAACAAGTCAATAAAATTAATACTGACTGTTATAGTGTTACGGTATGGAAATCAGCTAGTTGTGGTGTGCAGTTGATCGATTTGCGAAACGTAAATGCTTATAAAAGTAGATTTATGAACATACTCATTCTCCAAAATATGTTACTGCCCTCTAAATGATACGATAGACCTATCGATTAATTTCAAGAGAAATAATATGAAATTTGATCGAGATATGCTCACCGGTCAATCGCGTAGCGGACGCTAATCGTTCGTGTTATTGTAAGATATTCTTCCGCGTGTGATGCGACCGGCTCTTGAAATACCAAGTCGCTAGCGGAATCGGTCTGCACTTGCCGCCGGCGCGGTTGGCCTGGCTAGCTAGCTTCATGTATATGTGCTAAGTGTTCGCTTTTGCGCTTCACTCTGCAAATAATACCGTCTCATGAATTCGGTTTTGCCTTACAATTTATACGAAAATCAGTCGGTATAGGCCTCGAAGTAAGTAAGTAGAATTGTTTATCAATATCTTTGTGAGTTTGCTTCATCATCTTTCACTATATGTCTTCGAAATTCATAGAAAGGTCATTTTGATCCAAACTTCACCCATTTGATCTTGAATACTTGTCAACAAGGAATAACGAAATCATCATAAGCAAGCCACAGAAATGCAGAGTATAGTGTACAGCGAAGCAACACACACAAATAAAACTACACAATACACACGTATACGGAACCGTGAGCTGCTCAAGCTGCGTGTGCACGGTGTGAGCGACCGGATCTACAATGTACGTCACCTCACAGAACTCGATCGTATACTCGGAGTTAAAAAATCTATAAAATAGTAAAAATATAAATAAATAACTCATTGTTTGCAATAATACTTCACAATTTAAGACTTGGAAATCGTTATTCATACTATTGTTTATATAGGGATAGTAAAGATTTGTACATATGATCCTTAATTATTTTAATTGACTTCCTTGAAAAAAATTGGTAAAATCATCTAACTCTATCTGCGCATCATTCTGTATTAAACATCCAGGCACGATATACACAATACCCGGCCGTGACGTCACCCTCAGAGTGTACTAGAGTACACTAGTCTTTCACGCCCAGGCAGGAGGCTAATTTCATGAACTATCAAACCAGAATATTGAGAAGCCAGAGGATTTTTGTGATATGCTATCTGTTTGAACAACTTATATATGCTATATATTATCTGTAGAACCCAATTTAATGGAAATTCATCCCCTTCTTAATTCAACTTTAAAGGAAACCAATACCCAAGGAAATAATCATTTTTAAAGGAAAGAGCACAATGAGAGGAGCAATTTTAAAAAAAGTTTCATCAAAATCGGGAAACAAATAAGAGAGTTATGAAAGTTTGAAAAGTCTTGTTGTTTTTTCTATTGGGATCCTCAAATTGGCAGTATTGCTTCAATATAATAATAATAATAATAATAGGTAACATTTATATAGCGCATTACATGAACATTGCAATGCATTTAATTGCCGATTTATGGACAACTCCCAATTTGTTTTGTTCAAAAATTTTCAGATTTTCCCCATTGTCTTTTAAAATATATTTCACCTCCTTCTGAGTTCAACATATGTGGTGTGAAATATAATTTCCCATGACTTAAGTTGAGCTGAGAAGGAATACATATTTTGAAAGAAAATGGGGGATATCTAAAAATATATGTACAAAACAAGTGGAAAATTGTCCATAAAATCGGACATTTTGAAGTAATATTGCCAATTTGAGGATACCCATAGAAAGTACTTTGAGACTTTTCAACCTTCCATAACTTTTTTATTTGTTAACCGATTTGGTGAAACTTTTTTTTTTTTTAATTGCTCCTCTCATTGTGCTCTTTAATATAAACATGATTATTTACTTGGTATTGGTTTCCTTTAAGTTACATAATCAGACTGTATCGGATAAAATCTTTTTAGTCATACTATACAGTGTGTCCCACAAAAAATGCTAATGGCACTTTAGATGGGTATAATATTAAAATTACATTATTATATTATTTATATCTCTGCACCCGTAAACTACATTTCATTTTCTGCAATTGGATGAAATTTTATGTGATATGATCCAAGAATCACAAAGATATGAGAATTTTTTCATCACACATGAGGAAACCTCTCCATCCAAGTTTTGTATTAAGCAGTACCGGGTATATTGAATAAAAGAAACCCAGGTTTGATCATTAATACTTTGGAAAATATTTCAGCAGTGATTATGAAATTGATATCATTGTAAAGTGCAACTCATTACCATTCTAATGATATGTCCCTCAGCTCACCAATATCGCGTATCGCTGAACCCCATTGTTCTGAAAAAGTCTTGCAAAATTGTGAGTGTTCACTTTCATGCTCCTTGAGATGCGTTATTCAAAGAAAACCAGCTTTGATCATCCAATGAGGCGTGAAAAGTGAACCACTCACAATTTTCAAGACTATTTAAAACAATGGGTTCAGTGATACAATATATTGGTGAGCTGAGAGAGGTATCATTAAATGTAATGAGTTGCAACTTTACAGTGATATAAATTTCATAATTACTACTGAAATATTTTTCAAAGTATTATGATCAAACTTGGGTTTGGTTTTATTCGATAACATCGGTACTACTCAATACAAACTTGATGGGAGAGGTTTCTGACGTGTAATGAATAAATTGCTCGTGTCTTTGTGATTCTTGCCCATATCACATGAAATTTCATCCAGTTGTAGAAAACGATTTGTAGTTTACGGGTGTAAAGATATAAACGATATGAAATTGTAATTTTAATATTATACCCATCTAAAGTGCCATTAGCATTTTTTGTGGGACACACTGTATAACCTCACCTCTATTATATATTTTGGGAACTTCTTCCAAAGTTTCAAAGGGATGTCTCATTTGGCGATACTGCATAGAACATGGCGCCTCACTCCGTTACTCCATCTACCTTGAAAACAGCATCCATGGTGCCTCAAATTTTCTTCAAAAAGACACACAAATATACATGATCCCAAGTGATAGGCCTACAAGGTAAAATTTTGGAAAAGTTTTCTTGTAGTAGCCTAACTATAGACAGCAGCTGGTGACAGAGAGACTGGGTCGGACTAAGTTAGTAGCCATTCATTGGTTACGATTATTTAGCAATTGCAATCCACACAGCATGAACCATATGGAACTAATGACAAGGATTCAATAGAAACTTGCGGAGGGAAAAACAAACTTCAATTTTTCACTTTTGAAAATAACATTTCCCACTTACCTTCTTCAATAACTGAAGTGTTTGGATTGTTTCTTCACTATCCCTAATGGTTTTGCTTGTTTTGTCTCTTTATTGGATTGATTTTTTTTTTTTTTTTTAAAGTCTAATTTCTGACATGTCCCCACAAAGTTTTTTTTGGTTCGTTGGAAGGGATAAAAATCCCAGTGAATTTTATTTTCCTCAATGATTTTGCTTTAAAATTATATGCACAAACCATAATCCTTTTGTCTCACAATAAACATTAGAATATGCTACTACTTAATTTGGGAGCTGAAAGGCTATTGTAAAAAGGGGAGAAAATCTTTTAAAAAAAAAAAAAACACTTGACTCAGGGTTGGGCAAAATTTCCGCCCCAAAATATAGGCAATTTGCGTCTAGCGAGGTAAATATAAAAGTATGACATCCGTCGCTATTAGATATTGCAATCTAGACTCTAGTCTAAATTGGCACAGATAACACGATTTAAAGAATATCAATAGATAATCCTACAAGCCTAATGTCCCCTTTATCCTCAAGTACTAAGTATTCTCCATGCAGCGACATCCCCTCCCCCCCCCCCAAAAAAAAAAAAAAAAAAAATTTGAAAAAAAAATAATAAACACAACTATTAACGGTCATAACAGTAATAACAGTTGATTTGTCTGAATGATTAATAGCGAGTGGTAGCATGTCATTTATGTCAACTGGTGATAACTGATATGACATACAGAAACAAGTTGCAGTGTCTATTTAATGATAAGTAGATTTCTATCGTTTATGATAAAACAAAAAATACTATAGTCTACTCTATTACACAGCTGCAAACCAACATCAGGCTGTACTGTACTGAAAAATGGCTGCCTGTTGCCCTCTTGGTTGCTGAGGAAACTTCTCAATAATTATTAGTGCAACCACCTTTAAACCTACCTCAAAATAAATTAAGATAATCAATAGTATTATTGTCTTTTGTTGACTATAGTCAATGTTGAAGTGATCATGGATAAGTGTAAGTGACTTCAACGTCATAATTATTATATTCCCGAAATATAACTTACACAAATCACTCTGTATGGGACACTGTTTGTATGTTGACAAAACTAGATCTCCATCTACAAGAGTCGTGATCCGAATCCTTCTGAATAAGGCCTTTCTTTTATTTATTATACATACAATTGACTGAATTAATATACTTACTGGGCCAGGTGCTAGGTGTGTTTCACTCAATGTGATTCAGTCCAAATACTACCGCGAGCTGCAGCACGGCTTTTGTACAATCAGCTGATCAAGAGCATCTGTTTACATTTTGTGGAACGTTTAGAGTGGGATTTAGAGTGGGTGGTGGTGGTGGTGGTGGTAGAGGTAGTCCAACAGGTGGTGGTAGGGCGGGGCCCCGATCGGATATAATAATTGACCCCTCCGTTATAGTACCCTCACTTGCATTGCAACATGAGTTTAACATGGCTGAAATCACTGCACTTTTCTTCGATTTTACAAGTATTTTATATCTTGTTATATTTCATTCATTACCAGGGTATTGTCAAGCTAGGAGCTTCAAGCTCCATGGTATTGTAGACCATTTTTGTATATTCTGAAAATTAAGAGAAGACTTTATTGAATGTATTGTTCCTGAGAGCAGTAGATGATCAGAGCTGGTCATTTTTAAACGAAGGAGAAGACCAACCGTGGAGAAGACAAACGAACAAAGGCCCCCTGAAAATGAAATTATTGGAGCTGGGGATTATCAGTGAATAAAACCATGAAACATGTTTCATATTTTCGAGAAAGCTGTTTACAGGCTTTGTTTACAGGCCTACTATACCTGTTCCAAATGAATAATGGCCAGAAGGAACATAAGTGGTCATAAAATCAGGTAATGAAAAACACCTGTTACTGGGTAAGCATCCATGGTGTCAAATTACCCATGGAAGCTGGCTACCCCCTGTCTTTAAGGAGAATGCGTGCCAAAATCAGAGCGCCAAAAATAGGCCTAAGTAGCGGGGTGCCCAATTGACCTGAACCCATTTTTTTCTTTCTTTTTTAAGGGGCGCTAATTCGATCTCAAATTTAGGGGCGCCAAATTAATCTGGAAGATAAGGGCACCAAAGATAAGGGCACCAAATTAGTTTTAAACTTTGGAAGGGGAGCCAAATTGACCTAAAATCAAAGGCGCCAAATTGATCTAAAGGTACGTTTTGTCGGTTAGTAGTTGGGCGGTGGATGGCGCTTTCCAATCTGTGTTTGATCCAAAGATCAATTGTGCCTAATTAAGGAGCTCCAAACTGATCTTTAAATTATCATGCTTATGGATATAGATTAGTAGTTTTCTTTAACAATATACACTTTAAGAATAATCCACATACTGAATGATTCCTAATCCTCTTCATCTATTCACCGGTTTTGGTTTTGCTCGAGACCAACTCTTGTCATATAAAGAGTAGTTCCCTTCTCACATTTATTTATATATATATATATATATATATATATATATATATATATATATATATATATATATATATATATATAATACCTTTACTGTGCGGTTCCCGGCCCCGACTCCCTTACGTTTTTATGTTGCACACGGGAACATTTTCCAGTAGTTGTATGCTTTAAATGTAGGGGAGCCGGAAGATCGACTGTGTGCACTCGATTTCCCCGGCGTTTTTCTTTCAAACCGGGTATAGGACCGTAGAGAACCCCGTGGAGTCACCAAAGGGACCCGAGCGGGGTTCTGCCGGTAGCCGTATGGGTTTCTGCGCTAGCCGAGCGGGCTCCGCCCTGTTTCTCCAGTGATTCCTCAAATAAAAATATTGACAAGCCTCTTGCAATACGGTTACCGTGCGACTTTTCTGCGGCCCCCCCCCCCCCGCAGGCCCCTTAAAGGTTTCTGATAGAACTCATACGAGAGGCGTCTATGGTCGACGATCTACAACCTAATGTCCTGGAGATAAAACTTTTGTTTATACTTACGAAGAGCTTGTTCCAAATCAGGGTTACGGTGACTTTTCATTAAATTGGTTATTGACCTAACATCTACTACTACACTTTGTACTATTGAGTAGCTCTAAGACACATCACGATACACGCGTAGAGGAAAACTTTGAAACTTCCAAGACAACACAGTCCTTAAACACTGGCAACAAAATTTAACGTTATACTTTTCAAAAGGGTTTAGGTGCCTTTAGTTTATTTCCAAAACGGTTAGGTCCACTATTACGCATCTCTGTGAAAATTACGATTTACAAACAATTCCTTAACTGTATTGCTGTGTTTCTAACATAGTAGGCCTAACCATGCAGGTAATATGGGCCACAGGTAACTATGGGCCACCTGAAGCACAATCATGTCGTGACCGTCGACCGGTGACCGTGTGAGCACCTTAATTGTTGTTCAACTGAACTGTATACGAAAATATACTCGTCGTGAGACGCATCTGATGCCGAAACTTTCTCGAGAAAATTGCTGCAAACCAACAACGGTAGGTAAAACTTACGGCATTTTTTTACCCTGATGTAAAATGTGAATATTTCACAGAATGTGATGCTGTGAACAGAGTGTTTGAGGGGGTACCTCATTGTTTTGTACTATTTAGTAAGCTTTATACGTTTCATTTTGATCATACTAGCGTGTACGGTCACTTTGTTTTACGTGAAGGGGTGCACACTGTGGCACTTGAACTGCTTGCCTGACACAGCAACATTAGTGCACGGTAATATGGGACCATCCAATACATGGCGTAATGATTCTGGTACTGTAGTATTGGGGTGACGGCATCATCTCTTTGCTACGATTTTTGGGGACTATCTTCCACAGACTATGAATAATATAAATAATTATTGATACGCCTTTTGACCTTTATAATGAAACATATAATTAAAACTAACTATCAAACAAAAACGAACACATATATAAACATACATAACAATAAGAAATATATACTACAGTCAAAGGATTTACTGAAGGGTTTATAATTTCAAATTATACCTTACACATTACACTGATATTCAACATTTTAACAAATTCCAGACCATGGACGAGTCACTTGTAAGTTTTTAAACAACCACTGCATTAAATATGTGCCCATCATCTACCTGCACATGGCAGGGTAATATGGGCATTTGGTAATGGACGTCAACACTTTCATATATTATCTTATTGTTAAGTTC
>CALNVZ010002100.1:53024514-53065892 GCA_940671915.1 Paracentrotus lividus | reverse complement strand
AAAGGTTAAAGTGTCTTTTCCTACTCAACGTACGGACCCCGGAATAGAAGCTTTTGGGGAATCAAAGGAGGTATGACACAATAGTGGTCTCTAACCAAGTCACTCTGAGGGTAAATCTCGTGTGAAAAAAATTGGAACCGCACTGTAGAGAAATTATAAAAACGACTGATTCCCTCGCCGTACGGGTCCCCGGCCACGAACTGTGATCGAGGCATTACCTGTGAAAATAATAAAATCACAAAACAATATAAATATCGAAAGGAGATTATATCTTTAATGTTTTCAAAGTAGGCCTAATATGCTATTTCATTAAATAAATATAATAATAATTGAGCTTATCCACCTTCCCCTTCTGACCATCCCGACTGTGCCAAGGTGGAGCTGAAGAAAGCCACGAAAAACAAAGTGAGGTGAAAAGTATGTTCATGGTATTTGTTTATTTTGGGAGACAGATCGAACAAGAGTTTATGAAGACATCCTGTTATTATAATAAATCTACAGATTACCCATAATTATACAATATTTACAGATCTAGCCACCACTTGACCGCACATTTGCCTTTTTATGAAATTATGTTTCTCGTTTATGATCGATCACCAGTAATCTCTCAAGTTCTAAAAAAAAAATGCACCTCTCTTTTATTATGATTCAATATTTATTTGCACAGAGTCAAGGACGGTAGACAAAGCTACAAGACAAGAATTAACAAATGAGTTTATTTTTTAAATTATATTTTGTTCAACTTTTATTCTTCAAACAGGGGCAGTGTACTTGACAAGAAAACAAGAACTCACAAACAAGTTGATTATTTAATAATATTTTGTACCATCTTTAAGACTCAAACAGGGGCTGTACGTGAGACAAACATTGGTGTATTTGACAATATTTATTGACTTATCCTGATTGAAGTCACTGTTTTGAAGTCATTGTGATTGCCGTGACGATCAAGGCTAATCTTCCATTTTTTCTTTCTTGACCGTATTAATAGGATTATGGATTTATTATTATGATATCTAAGAGTTGATATCTAGGGACTATTATACAAATATTTTTGTCTGTCACTCAACATGCCTCGGAAGAAGATGGCGTGATGGCCTGTTCTATGTTTTGTATTCAGATTTCTATTATTATTTATAGTAACTAAAACATGTCAAAGAGTGAATACTATATCCAATGCCTTAAAGGTGGTACCTCACTTCGCGGAGATGGCTTTAAGATGGATTAGAGACTATTTTGAGACCGTTTTGTAACTTGACCCGGAGATGTCGGAGATGTCTCCGAGACATTTGCCGTCGCGGATACGTCTCCGACACTTTTTTCCGTCGAAGAGACGTCTGCGATAATTTTTTTTTTCGTCGCGGAGACGTCTCCGATACTCTTTTTCCGTCGCGGAGACCGATTTGGGACTACTTTGAGATGGCTTGAGAAGGTTTTGAGATTCTCGAGACTCATAAAACGTCGTGGGGACTCAAGAGATGTCTCGGAAACGTCTCCGCGACAAGTTTCAAAATCGTCTCAAAACCGTCTCAAAAGCAGTCCCAAATCCATCTCAAACCCGTCTCCGTGTAGTGAGATACCACCATAACCTGCTATTATTATAAAGACATCATTGGAAGCCATGAAGCGATTGAAAAAAAAAGAAGAACTTTCTAAAATATTTTTGGTTGTTGTTGTCATGTTGGGGCAAGAACTTACCCCATTTTATTTTATTTATTTATTTATTTTTTTTTATTGGGAGGAGGACGATGGGTTTGGCAACATATTTCACATAGGCCTACATGCAGTACATTTCTTTCTTTCTCTCTCCCTGCATGCCTTTCTTTATTTTAATTAAGTGTTGTTTTTTTTTAGTCTTACCATCTATTTATGTTTACTTATACATCTCTCTTTCTCTCTCTCTCTCTCTCTCTCTCTCTCTCTCTCTCTCTCTCACTCTCTCTCTCTCTCTCTAATTTTACTTTTTATTTTTCTCCTTCTCTCTCTATCTCTCTCTGCCCACGCATCTCTCTATTTCCCAACCCTCTCTCTCTCTCTCTCTTCTTCTGCACGTGCAATTATCCACACTCTACTCTCAATCTCTCTCACCCTCTTTTTCTCTTAATCTGCCCAATAAGCATTTATCCACCCTCTCACCCTCGGTCTCTCTCTCTTTTTGCTCTTCTTCTGCCCAAGCATTTATTTAGTTTTTTTTTTCTTTTTTTTAATTTTTTTTTTTAGATGTGGTTCACAGAAGCATAAAATCTTATTGTAAAAAATGACAAATTATGGAATCACGTGGGAAAACAGCTCTCAAATGCTGGCATAAAGTTATATCTTTTTGTTACTTACAACTTCGTTTTTAAATCTAGTTTTAATTCTGTATATATCTTTTATCGTCCCCAAAGTTTTTGATATAAAAATAGAATAAAATCAATAAAAATCAATGATGACCAAACTTGAATCCTTGTAGAAAAATTAAAAAGGACAATACTCATTATTTATTTATTTTATATATATATTTTTTTGTTGTTGTTGTTGTTGCTTGGTTCAAAGAGTGTTTATACATATAGTCATAGATTCTATAAAATTCTATTCGTGTATAAAGTAACAGTAGCAAAACAATTGTTTTGCTACATTTTAAAATTTTAATATCAGGTCCTTGTACTTAATGAATGTTTGAACTCTGATATCTTGCTAAGCTACTCATTTACATGCAGAAATTGAAATATAAGATTCACTGTATAAGAAATTTAAAGTAAAGTGAGGTGGACCCGAGTCTATAAAGTTATCTAGATTTTTAATTAAATTCTTAAAATCGTATAGCCTTATAATCGTTAGTAGTATCGTAAATGTATTATGATAGGAACCTAAAAATCTGACCTATTCTAAATTTACGATCATATTCAGAGATCAGAATAAGGTACTCCTATCAAGAAGATAATGAGCCTATTACTCGGACTTCTTGGCCTCTTTCAGCAGCTCAAAGAGAAGTTCAGCAGCCCGGCCTCTAAGATCATCGGCTTTCAACTCCTTCTTCGCACCTGTAAAATAAAAACCAGGAAATTATATTAATGTCGTAAGGAGAATATCACTTTTAAATTGTTAAAATCAAATGGTCTAAAATGTCCCTATCCCATTTTTGCAATAGATTTTGTGAATATGACGTCATAATCCCATAATGCCTTCCCTCAAAGGATATATATAGGAATACACGTAAACGGAGTTGTCAGAGATGCGCCATCAGCTGCAGATCGCATATGATTGCAAGGCAATGGTCTCAGCCTCTAAGATGGCGGCGCGATGACGTCAATGCATATTATAGAGAAAGCAGAAATGGCAAGGAAGAGAGAGATATAGAGAGAAATATACCATATAGGGTGGACCTGAGAGAGTGGGGGATAGAGAGAGAAAGAGAGAGAGAAATTACAAGCAAGTTATAGAGACTAACTTTCTTGTAATTTCCCCATAGGCAGGGGATCAGTGTTATGATAAGATGATAAAGATGGCTGAGATTCATGAACTCAAATCAAATTATTTTAATTATTTTTTTCCAAATTCAATCGAAATCATAAGATTTGCTAAATGTTCTTTGTCATATTATACGGATATTAATCATATGGATGTATTAGAGCGTGATACATTGTGCTGTCGCGTCTTCTCCATTCTCCTTTCTCCCTCTCTCGCTTTCTTGACTTTTCTTTCTCCCAATCGTAGTCTCAATTCCTATCCCTTTGTAATTTCTCTCATGTTTTATTAAACATAACTGTACTTATTTTAAATCAACGAATGTGAATGTCAATTTATGTATATGTACATTATTTTTATTTTCTTTTAAAGTTACCATGTTTTGACTTTTCATGTGATCTCGTTAACTGCATGTACTCCTCCCCTCTCTCTATCTCTCTCTGTCTCTCGCTCTCTAGCAGTATCCCTATATATTCTCTCTCTCTCTCTCTCTCTCTCTCTCTCTCTCACCCTATCTCTCACCCTATCTCTCACCCTATCTCTCTCTCTCTTGCTATCACTTTCTATCCCTTCATTATACCTTTCATCTTTCTATGGCAAACACGCACGTGAACCAGGTACCATTTTATTTACTCCTATGATACAATAGGGTACATGCAGGTAATATGGGCACCCTAAGCTCATTTGCCTAATTTGCTTAGAATTACAAAATGACACACAGTCTAATCTTTGTTTATATGAATCAATAACTATACTGCTCTAACTTTTGTTGTGAAGAAAAAAAATTATCACCAACCCCCCTGTCTGCAATATTCAAATGTTGACGCCATTTACCAAAGTGTCCATATTACCTGCACGTGCAGGTAATATGGGCACATGTATTTAATGTATGTTTTAAAAAACTACAATGACTCTACCATGTCTGGTAATTTGCTTTAAAATGTTGAAAATCATTAACTTTAAGATATCATTTGAAATTATAAGACCCTTCAGTAAATACTTTGACTATATATTCCATTGTTTTGTATTTTGCATTATTTCTTTTTCCTGTTGTGTTACTTTTAGATATATAGCTACAATGTTACAGTAGAATGCATCCCATCTTCTTGCTTGATGTTACCTGCTGTAAATGATGAGAATATTATATTACAGGAAGAAGTTGACAATGATTGTATATATGTAACACAGAAACTTTTCAAATGAAAATTCATGCAAAACTCATTTCTCACTCTTTACATTTAAATTGCGTAGCTTGCCAAAACACTATTATGATATTACATCTATGTTGTCAAGTTTAAATTATTCTTTTGGTCTTTTAGCATTTACTGAAACATGGTTAGACACTGGTAAAAAAGGTGAATTAATATTGATGGATATAATACTGAGAGTAAATCACGAAATAAAAGAAAAGGAGGTGGAGTTGCATTTGCTGTTAGAAACGATGTCAGATATACATACGTAATGACATTTCAGTATTCAATTGTCATTTGTGAAACCTTTTTATAGAAATTTTAAAACCAGGGAAGAAATTATTGTTTGGAGTTTTCTATAGACCACCTGATCAATCACAGGCACATTTTATTATACTTTTTAGGGAATATTTTGTCTAAAGTCCATAATGAGAAAAAGGAATGTATATTTCTTGGAGATTTTAATATTGATTTGATGAAATTAGATGTGCATAGCTCTTGTAATGAGTTGCTTGAACTGTTTTATTCATACTGTTTTTTCCTATTATTGCAAAACCAACCGAATAACTAACTCCACAGCTACATTGATAGACAATATATTTACAAATAGTATGTGCAATATTTTCCAGGATATTAATATTGAATATTTACCGATATTTCCATGTTGATTTTAAAGGTATTTATGAAGATGAACCTGTTAAATATAAGCATCAAATTAATGATAGAATATAAATGCTTTCTGAATGTTTATCTACAACTGATTTTGATCACCCTGCCTCGCATTTATCATGAAGAACCTAATTTTGATGTATAAACAATTTATGAAGTTTTTTTCTGAGATTACAACAAATGTTTCCCTCTTAAAAGAATGAAATTAAAGAAAAATCATAAGCCATGGTTTAACAAAAAACTTAAACAGATGTGTTCCAAAAAAAAAAACCTATATAAAAGATATATCAAAAATCCTACAGAACCAGAAAGATAATTATACTAAATTACGAAATTCTTATACAAAAACAAATACGTGATGCGAAAAGAGACTACTATTTTTCTAAGTTTCATATTTTTAAAGGAAACATCAATAAACATGGAAAACGATCAATGATCTTTTACACAGAAAGAAACTCCATAAAAATACTACTGTATTCCAAAGTAATGGTACACTTATTAGCGATTCCAAAGAGATCGCTGAGGTTTCAATAATTATTTTAAAAATTATTGGTCATGAAATAGCAGGTATGAATAATGGTAATACATATAACAACTTTACTTCCTTCTTGGGAAAAATCTGTCCCCACACGGCTTACTTTTTACCCATCACAGAAAGAGAAATAATTAATAATGCACTGTCATTCAAAAATGGGAAAGCTCCTGGTTTTGACTCTGTTGATTGTTCTGTTGTAAAAAGAGTTATTCATGTTATTTCTAAACCACTTTGTAGTATTTTTAATATGTGTATTGAAAAAGGTATTGTACCTCAAGGTCTGAAAATTGCTAAAGTTATTCCTATACATAAAAAGGGACCTAAAGATTTATTCACAAACTATAGACCTATATCTTTACTTCCATCCACTTTTTTCAAAAATTTTTGAAAGATGCATTTATACTCGACTTCAAAACTTTCTTGATGAACACAACATTCTTTGTAATAAGCAGTTTGGTTTCAGGGCTGGACATTCAACTCATCATGCTCTCTTAGACTTTTTAATGAATATATCAAAAGCTATTGAAAACAAAGAGATAATTATTGGACTATTCTTAGATTTTAAAAAGGCCTTCGACTCTATAAATCACGAAATACTTAAAAAAAACTTTGTCATTATGGAATTCGTGGTGTTACTCTGAAATTATTTTCAAGTTATTTAAGTGATCGCAAACAATTTACAGTGTTCAATTCTCAAAATTCAAACCTACAAACTGTCTCGTGCGGAACTGAGAACTGAGTATCTCCGCTTTTAAATTGTTAATTATTTGCTGATGACACCAATATATTTTATAAACATAGTGATGTTGAATGTCTTACCCAAAATTTTAATATTGAACTTACAAAGGTTAGCAAATGGGTTGAAGCAAATAAATTACAACTTAATTATGAAAAGACCCATGTGATGGTGTTCAATTCCCCAAAAACCAGTGCAAACGAAATTAAAATATACATGAATGGCAATATAATTCAACATGCAAATACTACACAATTTTTAGGCATTAGTATAGATAAAGATTTGAAATGGAAGACTCATGTTAATGATATATTACGTAAAGTCTCCAAAACAGTAGGAATAATGAGTAAGACATCTTACCACTAAATATTCTTCTTATACTGTATAATTCATTGATTTTACCTTATATATCTTACTGTAATATAATTTGGGGACTTTGCAAACAATATTATTTAATCGCATCTTTCTTCTACAAAAGAGGGCAGTTCGTATGATATGCCACAAACCCTTTCTAAGTCATAGCAGACCTCTTTTCTTAAAATTGAATATACTGCCAATTTCATTACTTCATGATTTTCAACTATGTGTTTTTATGTATTCCTATTGTAACAACCTATTACCCAACAATTTTCGCAATATTTTTCAAACCAACAGAGATATACATCAATATAATACTAGAATTTCAGCGGATACTCGTGCAATTTATGGTCATTATTCTTTTTCTAACAATAAATTTTTATGCAAGGGTCCCATTATCTGGAATAAATTACCCATAAGTATCAAACAGTGCAATACTCTACAAAGCTTTAAAACACATCTGAAAACTCATTTAATGTAGAATGTGTAAAATTTATATAGAATTAATTATACTCATGTTATACTTTTTACTAGGTTCCCCCAGTTGTATTTTTTTTATCGTCTTAATTTTTTTTTTTTAAATTATGTAATCCTAGGATCATCAATTTATAAGTTTGTGTAACTTCTCGATGATCCTTCCACTATTCTTATCAATGTTCTCGCATGTTATGTAATATTATACTTTGTATGAAATATTCTATATAATTTCTTGATTTGTATGTTTTTATGAATGTTTTTATGAAAGTGGTGAATAAAGTTTCAATTTCAATTTCAATTTCTTTTTTTAATATCATTTAAATATGATTTTCTTTAAAGAAGTCAATATAGGCCTACAATAATTTATTTATATTAATTATATATTGTGAATATACCCCCAAAAAAATCGTAGCAAAGAGATTGATGCCTCATCCCAATACTACATGTACTAAGTACCAGAATCACTTCCGCCATTTTAGATGGCCCATATTACCTGCACTAATGTTGCTGTGTCGGGCAAGCATTCAATGCCACATTGTACCTCTTCACTAAAACAAATTGACCTGTACACGATAGTATGATCAAAATGAAACTATAAGCTTACTAAATATACAAAACAATTGAGGTTACCCCCTCAAACACTCTTTCACCATCACATTCTGTGAAATATCAAATTTTACATCAGGGTAAAAAAATGCTGTAAGTTTTACCTACCTTGTTGGTTTTCAGCCATTTTCTCAGAGAAATTTCGGCATCTGATGCTCTCACGACGATATATTTTCGTATACTGTTCATATGAACAACATTATGGTGCTCACACCGGTCACCGGTCACCGGTCGACGGTCACGACATGATTTGCTTCAGGTGGCCCATATTACCTGCTGGCCCATATTACCTGCATGTACCCTACATTACTGAACTCTTTCAAGAACAACAAATGAAAAAGAAACCCAAGAAGTATGAAAATTGACTTTGGTAACTATTAGACAATCATATATATATTTCATATTTTAATGTGTAGCGAACCTAATCAATCATGTTTATACTACTGGTGTTCTATGCTTTATTATGTTTAATTTGGTGATCTATTTTAACAAAATGTTTAATATGTTTTTTTTTTTTACATGATTTTTTATTGTAAACTTTTGTAATTCGGCTTTTGCCGCAATGAAAGTATCCCAATAAACCATTTAGAATTGATTTGAATTGAAAGAGACAGAGCGAGAGAGAGAGAGAGAGGGAGAGAGAGAGAAAAAGAAAGAAAGAGGGAGCTTACTTAGGCATTGCACGGCAGCTACATTGTTCCAGTCCTGGCACTGTTGCGAAACATCGCCCAAAGGCCAGTGGAGACAATCATTGAGAGAATTCTCATTCCCAGAGCAGTATACACCATCAACCCAGAAACGAGGTAAGGGATCATAATAGTAATGCAGGGGGTTGTCGATGTAGAGGGCGTTGGGGTAGTTCGACTGACGACACACGACGTTGGCCGCCTGCATGTTCCAGGCTGAGTCGGATGTACAGAACGCTCCCCACAGTCCGTGATGGAATATCTCCACGACACCTTTGCCAGTTCCGTACTGGTCATTGTCATTCAGACGAACTAAGGCATGGTAATAATAACAATTAAAGAAAAAATGCATAATTGCATTGTAGAAGTGTCATTTTTGTTGTATTTTTTAATGAAAGGAAGATGAGACTTGTCCCTTTTCATTTCTTGGGTAATGGAGCTGTAGAAGTTTTGTAGATAACCAGACCCGGGCTGGGTTAAGTCGTTCGTAAGTTCAGCTACGAATGACTTTACGACCGACTGGTGATCAATTCTTGCGCTACATTATAAAGCATGTGATTACTACACTGTTAGAAAAAAAATTAAACAAGTTGTTTAAAATCTTAAATAAATGCGTGTTAACCGGTGAATCGCACAGAGTTGTTTCGAAATTAAACAACCTGTAGTTGTTTAAAACTTTAACACTCTTGTTGTTTAAAAGTTTAAACAACCTGTTGTTTAATGGTTGTTTAAAATATCAACAGCATTGTTTAACGCTTCTCTCTAAACATAAAAATGCTCCAACTTTTGGTTAACGCTGCCGGGTTTCGAACCCATGACCTTTCGATTATAAGGCAGACGCTCTATCCACACAGCCAATTTATCTGTACATACACTCTTTTAAAGGAGAATGAAACCTTAGGATTCAGTTGAATTGTATGAAACAAAAAAAAAAAAAATCAAAGAAACAGATTAAAGAAAGTTTGAGAACAATCGAATAAATAATAAGAAAGTTATATGCATTTGAATGTTGTGATCACTAACACTATGGAGATCCTCACACTGGCAACAGGCCCAAGATGTGTGATGTCACACATGAACAACTCTCTCATATGACATACAAAAAAATACCAAAAATTCTTCTTTTTCCTCATTCTAGTGGTAGTACAGACTCTTCACACATGATTATATTTTGTGAACTTGTATTACATGTCCTCCCACGAAAAGATTCTCAGATCTTTTAACGGAATTAATAAAAAAAAAGACAATTTGAGTTAAATATGTACAAAAGTAATGGGGAAGTTGTTCATGTATGACATCACACTACTTGGGCCCGTTGCCAATGTGAGGATCCCAATAGCAGTAGTGATCACAACATTCAAATGCTCATAACTTTCTTATTATTTATTCATTTTTTCTCAAATTTTCATTAATCAGCTTCTTTGATTTTCCTGTTTTTGTACAATTTAATGAATTCCTAGGGTTTCCTTCCCCTTTAATGTGTGAGGCATAAGTCCTTCACCATGATTGAAATGTTGCGCCGATTTACCTTGCATGTATAACGAGTGATGCGATTAGCTCATGACTATCACTTGACATTTCACTCGGCCTGTTTAAACCGAAACCTGTTTAATATACTAGTAGTGTAATATATCTCTAAACAGGTCTTTTTTAAGGCTATAAAACATCGCTTTTCCGGTTTTAAACAATTAAATATTAAACAAGAATGTTTAACTTTTAAACCAACATTTTTTTTTTTAAACAGCGAAATTTTCAAACCGCGTTCTAACAGTGTAAATAGCACCAATAAACATGTTCCAGTCGTTCGTAAAGTCGTTTGTAACTTTAAGAACGACTTGGTGAAACACCATGCAGGTCATTTCTGAAACAAACGGGAGACACAGGAATTAGGAACAAAATGACCTTATCAGGGAATGAAATCATAATGCATGTTTCATAGGCCTATTTCCAGGAAAACTGTTTACAGGTCTATGATATACCTCTATGTAATCATGGAGGAAGGTCTAATAAATAATATGTTATCACTACAATGGCAGACAACAAAAGCAACACCCAGATCAGATAAATTTATATCTGCTGTTGCCAAGGAAAATTACAGTCTAGCATTGCAAAGACGGCTTCTGAAACAAATGCAAAAAAAAAACAAACAAACAAACAAACAAACAAATTTATTGCATCTTCAACGGCAATCGTATTTTCACACTTTTGTTACATTTTTCTGGAAAATCACGGCCTCTGGTTTTGTCACGCATCCTCCTTAGCAACGGCACAATTTGATTTTCTTCTTTGGGTGATGTATATTTTATTATTATGCAATGGTTTCTTATGGCCATTATTCACCAGGCAGAGGCATAAACGAAACGTGTAAAAAGATTTCGAAGGAATATGAAACATTTTTCATGGTTTTATTAACTTAAAAGCCCCCATCTCTCAAAATTTGGGGCTTTGTTCCTTTGTCGCCTTTTTGTTTCAGAAATTACTGGGTCTGGTCATCTATTGTACCCAGGAATAAAAAGGGACAAGTGCCCTAAAAAACTGGTCGAAAACTAGTCTGGCCATAAATGAAATATAACAACATACAAGACTTGTAAAATTGAAAAATGCACGAAATTTAACTATTTTACAATACTCATGACAATTAGTGAGGGTAAGTTTAATGCTCCGTATTGAAAAAAAAAAAAAAATAAATAAATAAATAAAAGAATAGGGGACATGGTTGTTGTGCCGATGTTTTCATAAATTTTTGTTCTTTTTCGGAATTTACCAAAATGCATAAGGATTTCCTAACCTGATGAGAGGAAACTCAGAATTTATTGCAACATGTCATGTCATTTAGAGGGCCATATTTTCACGATCACTAAAAAAAATGCATAATTGTTTTCGGTGCTATGTCAGAGTAGTTGTATATCAATACTTTTTTGTTCAGGCAATCATGATACAAATTAAAAACATGATTATAATATGTACAGAATACAATATCCAAGCTAAATGTAACGAAAATTAGGTTTAAAAAAAGTTCTTAAAAAAAGTAACGTATTGCGTTCATACTTAAAAGAAAATTGGTTTATTCGAAAGCACATCAAAAAGACTTTGCCCAAAAAACAACAACAACAACAACAACAATACGAAATTTCAATCACAGTGTGTCCACTTTGTGGAAACATTGTGAAAATGGGCCAAATCCACACACTGTAAAAACTGAAGAGCTCTCTTTTAGTACTTTAGAGGCTGAAATCAGCGCTTTTTAAGAGCTTGCAATAATGACTGCATTCAAAGTGTTGTTTTAGCACTTTCACGCGAGCTGAAAAATGGCGTGACTTCAGCAAAAAATGGCGTGACTTCGTTGAGATTCGAACCTGGGTCAATTCACATCTCACGATTGCTAGCAGATCATATTGTTGCATGATGAACTTTCTTCAAATTTTGCCATAATCATATACTATGCTGTCATAATTAAAGTAAGTTAGGGAGATTTCCGTTGGTCTATTGGTAACGTCAGCGTTACTCTTCCATGTTTAGGTGGACCACGGTTCGAATCCCATACCGACATTGAACATTTTTGTTGTTGATAAATTATCACTTGGGCAAGTGCTGATATAGCACTTCAAGTGCAGTCACTATACGAGCACCCATAAATTAGCACTTTAGTTTTTAGAGTGCATAATCAACTCTGTGAACACAGTGTCCGAATCCTTCACAATGTGACGACTGTGTGGAGTTGGCCCATTTTCACAGTGTCGTTAATGGAAAAAGTACGGCACAATGTGACCACACTGTATCGCAGTGTGTTCACACTGTGGGACTATATGTTTGTTTTTGTTTTTCGTCAAGAAATAACACATTTTGAAATGTTAATCTTCATTTAATATTATAACAAAGGTATAAACAACAATTTTGCGTTGATATTTAAAAAACGTTTCGATTCATTTGGCTTTATTTCTTTCACCTATATACAGTGCGTATCAAAATAAACGCAACAAGATTTGATTTAAAAGTTGTGAAGATTGTGTTAGTTTTACACCAAAGTAAGTAGTAACACGTTAAAGCCACATATCTCCCCTTTCCAATGATATGTTATTTATTCATACAAGGTCAGGGATGGCTGAGTTATCATTCTTTTTGGACAATGGGACAAAGTGGACTTGGGGCCAAGTTTCAGACCTGGCAAGAATCATGGCATCTTACTAGAGGGTAACTCAACAAATGGAATAATGGAATTGATAATCACAACTTCCCATGTCTTATTTAAGATGTCTCTCTCTAAAAATTACATCCCATGCCCCTCAACATGGCCCCCATTCCTTTCCATACAGAGATTAGGACGTTTCTCTCACGCACAGCCCTGCAGATCATTGGGGCCTGGTGGCGTAGAGCATCAACTCATCAATGATTCTTTGTCGGAGAGTTGCTATGTTAGGTGGAGGCATAGGTGGAAGGGTAATAAACCCTTTGCTCTTGAGCAAAAAAAAAAGTCACAAGTCAGATCCGGAGATCGCTGTGGCCACATCAAGATTCAAGGCAATCACTCGATGTCCAAAAAGTTGCAATAAGAAACAGATTTGCTAGCTGAGGCTTTGGGGCATCGAGTGTTTCCCTTGTTATCATGCTGTGGTGTGGCCACCGCGATCTCCGGATCTGACCTGTTAAGACTTTTTGGTATTTGGTGTTATCTCAAGGGCAAAGTGTTTATTACCCCTCCACTTGACATTGCAGCTCTCCGACAAAGAATCATTAAAGGAGAATGAAACCCTAGGACTCAGTTGAATTGTATGTAACAAAAACAATCAAAGAAACAGATTAAAGACAGTTTGAGAACAATTGAATAAATAATAAGAAAGTTATGTGCATTTGAATGTTGTGATCACTAACGCTATGGAGATCCTCACACTGGCAACAGGCCCAAGATGTGTGATGTCACACATGAACAACTCTCCCATATGACATACAAACAAATACCAAAAATTCTTCTTTTTACTCATTCTAATGGTAGTATAGACTCTTCACACATGATTATATTTTGTGAACTTGTATTACATGTCCTCCCATGAAAAGAATCTCAGATCTTTTAACGGAATTAATAAAAAAAGACAATTTGAGTGAAATATGTACAAAAGTAATGGGGAAGTTGTTCATGTATGACATCACACATCTTGGGCCCGTTGCCAATTTGAGGATCCCAATAGCAGTAGTGATCACAACATTCAAGTGCTCATAACTTTCTTATTATTCATTCATTTTTTCTCAAATTTTCATTGATCAGCTTCTTTGATGTTCCTGTTTTTGTACATTTTTATGAATTCCTAGGGTTTCCTTCCCCTTTAATGGGCGATTCCATACGTGTCGTACGGGACATTTAGAGAACATTTGACAGCTTTTCGACAATAAAAAACAAAAAATATTCTAGTAACTGATGGTCATTCTCAAGTACTACCAGAATGGTAAAAGAACCGAGACTTGATTTGACTAGAATACAAATCCTGTAAACTAGATATTGAAAATAGTAATGTGTCATACGAGACGCAGAAAAAGTGATTCTTTTGGAAGCCTTAAGTTTGTGTTAAGTTTAAGTTAGTTAAAATGGTGGGAATCACATATTTCATGTTCACTAGAGATAAAAAAAGGCCTATTCAATTTCAATTAATGTCACTTCAATGTGTTTCAATTC
Organism: Paracentrotus lividus; assembly: GCA_940671915.1. Classification (NCBI taxonomy): domain Eukaryota; kingdom Metazoa; phylum Echinodermata; class Echinoidea; order Camarodonta; family Echinidae; genus Paracentrotus; species Paracentrotus lividus. Next base: position 53,051,527 of record CALNVZ010002100.1, on the reverse strand, counting down.
AAATAGACCTACTTACAGAGTTTGTGGACTTTGTAGTAATCGAAACACCCCAATGAAATGCAATATATATTGTGTGGCGTCCGGGACATGTCCCGTACGACACATTGTGTGTCGTACGGGACAACTTAAAAATGCCATTCATTGAAAAATGAAGGGCGGATTTTATATCCTAATAGGATCAATTGATTACCCATGGGTCAAAGATAGAGAAATTGAAATAGCAAGGTTGCAACATCAAAATCAAAACTGTGGTTGAAACTTTTACATTTCCATGTGTCGTACGGGACATTGCCAAAAATAGGTTCGGAATAATCATTACTCACCCCATTAAGCATCATAAAAATGTTTTTAAAATTATTTGGAGCCATCCATGATACATTAATCCACTGACTTGTTCAACTTTTTTATATTCTTGCGCTCTTTGTATAGTGGTTTGAAGCAGTTTTTGTTTTCGACCTGTTAATCAGTAAGATTTATGAAAATTGAAAATTCCACCGTTTTCCCCCCCAAAAAAAATCCATTTCCGACTTCGCTTTGGAAAAAAAAATGGTAATTTCCATAAAGTTTAGGTATCAGAGTAAAATATTACACTACTTATGATAAGTTGAAAGAATATTTTTTAATTTTGGCATTTTTTCAAGTTCTAGTGTGGAATCGCCCGTGTCGAAAACTTGGCCCCGTGTCCTCTTTGTCCCATTGTCCAAAAAGAATGATTACTCGGCCACCCATGACCATGTATGAATAAATCATTGGAAAGAGGAGATATGTGGCTTTAAAGTGTTACTACTCAATTTGGTGTAAAACTAACGCAATTTTCACAACTTTGAAATTAAATCGTGTTGGGTTTATTTTGATACGCACTGTACAACAACTCCCAACTTATGACAGTAAAGTAGATGACTATGGCAAATTTGAAACAAGTTCATCAAGCGTAAAGGAAATTACGCCATTGGGATCATGCAACAGTATGATCTGCTCGCAATCGTGAGATGTGAATTGATCTAACGTGCCCGTCAGCGCTTCTCATACAGGTTACCCAGTTTCCAATCTCAACGAAGTCACACCATTTTTGCTGAAATGTCAGCTCGCGTGATTTAAAGTGCCGAAACAGCACTTTGAGTGCAGTTAAACAGCACTCCGGGTGCGGTCACTATGCAATCTCTTAAAGGGGAATTATCCCCTCAGAGAAAATTGGCTTCAGTGAATGGAGACAAACCCCCAAAACATATTGGGAAAGTTTCAGAAAAATCAGGCAGTGAATAAGAGAGGTATGAATTTTTAGATTTTGAGATCACTTATGATATGGAGATCCTCCAATTGGCTACGCGACCATGATGTGTGATGTAATGCAGGGAGATCTTTCTCATATGTATTGTACACATTGTACTAAAATCCTCTTTTTTTCTTGATTCTAAAGGGAGAATAAAGAATCTTTTCATGGGATGACTTGTAAATATATGAAAGTCATAATATATCATGAAAAGAAAAGCTGTTCTATCATTAGAATGAAAATAAAGAGACAATTTAAATAGTTTTTGTGCACACCATATGGGGAGTTCTCCCTTTGTGACATCACAAATGGTGACCGCGTTGCCAATGGAAGATTTCCTATGTCATTAGAGATCTCAATATTCAAATACTCATAACTTTCTTATCATTTATCCGATTTTTACCAAATCTTCACCAATGTGCTTATTTGATTTTTCTGCATCCACAGTAAGCCAACTATCTACAAAGGGACAATTCTCCTTTAAAGAGTGCTGATATCAGCCTCTGAAATCTGAAGTGCTAAAAAGAGCACTTCAGTTTTTAGAGTTCATATATATATATATATATATATATATATATATATATATATATATATATATATATATATATGTCTTTTTATACCAAAATAAATAAATAAATAAATAAATAAGATAAAATAAATAATAACATTGAGCTTATTTACCGTCCCCTTCCGACTGTCCATTGGTAAACCCGAAGAAGGCCACAAGAAGCAAACTTGTCGCGATTAAAATGTTCATAATGTTAGTTGATTTTGAGAGACAGATCGAATGAGAGTTTATCAAAACACCTGCTACTGACAAATCTCCAGATTACCCATATTTATATAATCTTTACAGATCTACCCACCTCTTCACCGCACATTTACCCTTTTCTAAAATTATTTATCATTTCTCATTTTGATCGATCATAAGGGGGGAAAATGGCACCTCTCTTTTATTATGATTCAATATTTATTTGCACAGGGTCAAGGACGGCAGACAAAGCCACAAGACAAGAATTCACAAATAAGTTTATTACTTTTTATTGTATTTTGTTCAACTTTAAAGCCTCTAGCAGGGGCCGAACGTGAGACAGACACTACATTAAGTTTGGAAATAGTTCTTGTTGTATCATGATTGATCAGAAATGATTGTGATTGCCGACAAGATCAACATTCGTTGAATAAGTTTCAGATCAAGGCTAATCTCCTTCCATTTTTTTCTTTCTCGAGCGTATTAATAGGATTATGGATCATTCTTATTATATTTAACAGTTAATATCCAGGGACCAGTATACAAATATTGTTGTCTCTCACTCAACATATGCAGTGACCTCGTAAGAAGATGGCGTGATGGCCTGTTCTATGTTTTGTAAGATTTAAATTCACAAATTATTTAGTGTCCTAAAAAAATTCAGAGGTTGAGGATACGATTTCTAAAACTAGTTAAGGAGTGCCAATGTCTTTTCTTACCTACTATAGAAATATAGGCCACACTAAATCACTGGAAGGCAGCGATTGGGGGGGGGGGACTTTATAAAATAATTACCATCGATGCCACCCCTATACTTTTTCTGATCAAACAGGTTTCTGGATCAGTAACCTGGGACTCAAGGGCTAAGGGTCGACCTCTGGAGAAAAAAAAAAATCCGCTATGCAAATGTTTTCCTAATATACGTTAATTATTAGATTGAAACGGAATTGATTATAGCCTGAAAAAATAATATATGACATAATAATATAGACCTAATCTTCGCGCTCTCAATAAGAGGAGCGCCTCGAAGACGTTGCGGCGACGTCCCTGCCAGGAGACGTATACACCAACTTTCCTGACCACGTGGGAAACCAGTTTTCCCAGTAGACAAGGAGACCTGAGAAGCTGGGACGTCCCGAAGATGTCACTGTGACTTTCTCATGACTTGAGACATCCTCGCGACTATACAGAGACTTGGGAGTCGCAAACTCATTATTTGAATCATTCCATTATAATTCGATTATTGCATTTATAGCTATTACAATAAAACTTCAAGTGATTTGCAAGCCAGTTCCTTGAAATTCTAAATGGAAAATGAGAAATACCAATTTCATTTATGCAGATATTCTCACCGGCTATGAGACAGGAACATGGAATACCACGTTCAACTTGAGATTTTTTCCTGTCTCGCAGACGTCTCCTCTATCTTCACCCGATGAGAAAACTTGTCCTTTTATAATTCCATCTGAGAAAAAAAAAATGGCAATTAATGTTCTTAATTTCCAGAGTATTGATCTTAATTTCAAATGCTTTATTAAAAAGTCTCTGATAGTAGAGTCAATGGATTGAATGCTAAAAAAAAAATCAAGGTGACAACAAGAAAACTGTTAATATATATTTTTTATTATTATTATTATTATACTCTAGTACTTGTTCATTTTTAAAGCCCCAATGTCTTGTTGTTACATGATTGAGCTAAGTTTTGAAATCATTGTGGTTGCGACAGTGTCAGGATTAACACTTTTTGCAACAAATTAGATCAAGGTTAATATTCATCCTTTCGTGAATTCTTCTCGACAGTTCTCATTCATGAATTATTTATAAATTCTTAATATTTTCCAACTCTGCATGGACACTTCAAATATCAATATCGAGGGACTATGAAACATATTTTTGTCTCACACAACACACTCAATGACCCGGTACAAAAGAAAGACTTTTCCCAACCCACTCCCCCCCCCCCCCCAAAAAAAAAAAAAAAAAAAAAATAAATGGAAAAAAAAAAAAAAAATTCCCCGGGAATGATTGTGGAAAATTAGCCAGGGTCTCGAAAAGTGAAATCGGAGACAAACACATTCAAAAATTAAAAAAGAAACTAAATTCGTCAGAAGTCACGAAGGAAATGGCACACTATTTCTCACACAAATCTTTAAATGCACGCATATTACTATAATGACTAAGAGATTAGGCATACTTTTAGCAATATTCATGATAATTTATTTTTCGTTCCCATTATTAACGCATCCCCTTAAAATGATTCGAACTACCTAATACCTTAGATTTATTTATATTGACCAGCATTTTATATTACCTAGGCCTTGACCCTATGTATTTTCACGTATACCCGTAGGAAATCTCAAAAACTCACAAATATCTCATGTTACCTACACTGTAAAGAAATGTTTGTATTTTTACAGCAAATCTGCTGTCAGCAGAGTCGCCATAAAAAATGTAATTTAAAAAACAGTTTTATTGTAAATTTCTCCTGCTAATAATTACGTGAGAAATACAAAATATACATCAGGAGTAACACATTTTTCCCGTTTTAACCAAATATGTAAGCTATAGAACTCCAATGATTTTTTTTCTTCTCTTTCATTAATTATTAGAGGAGAAATTTACAGCAAAACTGTTATTTCAAATTACATTTTCGTATGGTGACTCTGCTGACATCACTTTGCTGTATTATTTTTTTTACAGTGTACACTGTAAAAAATATATGTATTTTTACAGGAAATCTGCTGTCAGAAGAGTCGCCATAAAAAATGTAATTCAAAAAACAGTTTTGTTGTAAGTTTCCCCTGCAAATAATTACGTGAGAAAGAAAGAATATACATCAGGAGTAACACATTTTGTTCCGTTTTAACCAAATACGTATGCTATAAAACTCTAATGATATTTTTCCTTCTCAACATTATTCTTAAGGGAGAAATTTACAGCAAAACTGTATTTTAAATTACATTTTAGTATGGCGACTCTGCTGACATCACTTTGCTGTATTTTGTCTGTATTTTTTTTTTTACAGTGTAGGGCAGTTCACATGACTTGATATTGTATTGACCAATTATAATCAATGATAATTTTCCCAACTCCAAATAATTAATCTGCAGATACGGGTACGCTGCAGAAAACAAACAAACAAAAAAGCCCCGTGGTGTTAGATTTAACACTAAATTCATATAACACCAGCCCAGGATCTAAATCCACTTGTATTGAATCAGGGACGTGAGAGGAGACCAGTTTTGATGTCAAAATTAAACTTATTGGTGGTATGTTTACACCACATGCAGTTGTTAATTTATCATCTTATAAAAGTTCATGTTGATCTTATCTGACACCATGTGTGTTAATTAGATTCTTATTAGAGTTAAACTAACAGCATTAGGTGTGAATGTATATATATATATATATATATATATATATATATATATATATATATATATATATATATACATCACGTGGTGTTAGCTGATTTCAGCGGCGTAAATCCGTGTCGAGGAGTGGGGGGGGGATGAGCGAAATAATTAATTCGCGATCTTGAACATACACAAGCACTAGTGACACACAAGGAACTTTTTTAATACCCATATAGCAGAGGCGGCGGGACGGATTTGAGAGGGAGGGGTGCGAATGGAATTTGTCTTTGAATGTATGCTTTTAGCTTATGGCCGCCTTGATTACTGTTCATTTTAGTAATGGAAAAACTAATGCGAGCGCGAAGCGCGAGCCGAAAATTTTAAGCTAAAAGTTTGAGATATTTGTGCATTATAGTTCCTATTTAGTATCAGCGAGCGCGAAGCGCGAGCCCAAGATTTTAAGCTGAAATTTTATGTTTGTGCGTTAAAAGTCCAATATAGTATCCGCGAGTGCAAAAAAAAAAATAAATAAAAATATATAGTAGAGGCGGCGGGACGGATTTTGAAGAGGGGGTCTCGATAAAAATGGGCATTTTTTCGAGAAATGGGGACAATTTAGATCAGAGGCATAGATCTAAAGAGAAATGAAATCGGAAAGGGAGGAGGTACGAAGAAAGTTTGTCTTTGAATGTATGCTTATAATGGCTTCCTTGATTCCTGTTCATTTTAGTAATGGAAAAAGTAATGCGAGCGCGAAGCGCGAGCCGAAATTGTTAAGCTAAACATTGAAGATATTATTTTGAGCAGTATAGATCCTATTTAGTATCAGCTGCTGCGAAACACGAGCCGAAAATTTAGTATCCATTTAGAAGATGCATTTTACATGTGTTGTTAAATAACAGCGATAGAAAACAAATCCATAATCTTTGCTATGAAAATTTTGTGGGCTGCAGGCCCAAAGCCCTTCACCAACCTAGCCCGCACACAACTACATAAATGTTTTTAATTGTCAACAACACCCTTTTCTAAGGTTTGTCCCCAGACGAGGGCATTGGATCCAACCTTTTTATACTTAGGATATTGTTTGTTACTTAGTGCTCGGTCGCATAGCGACCGAGCAAGAAATTATTGGGGTTTTTGGAATAAAAAAAGAGGCATTTTTAGTATTAAAAGTGCCATGTTTAACCAATAACACAATTATCTATTTTTTCCCCCATTTTTTTCTTGAAAACTGGGGGGATGTTTGTACAGGCCATCCCCCCTCATCAAAATCTGGGGGGGGGGGGGATGTATCCCCCCATACCCCCGGGATTTACGCCCGTGGGCCTGATTTGGTATCGATAACAATCTAACACCACAGGTTTAAAACCAGCTCGGTGTTGAATAGTTAACCAGCATTTATACATATACATCACGTGGTGTTAGCTGATTTGGTATCGATAACAATCTAACACCACAGGTTTAAAACCAGCTCGGTGTTGAATAGTTAACCAGCATTTTCGCAGTGGTCATATAAGAGGTCTAAACGACGGCTCAAATGTCCTCTTTTATCTTTTATTTTTTGTATTACAACACCACTTAAAATCGCACTCCAAACTGACTACGAGCTTGCCATTAGCTGTAATTGGTAATTTAATATTTTGTTTCGGCTTGGTGTCGGTTAACTGGTGTGACTCGGCTATAACTCTCAAAACAGAACTCTGTCAACGCCTATGTATGAAAAGTCAAATTTTTCATCAACTTTGCCACACACAAACACAAAATCCAGTTTCCATGTGGTGCCCTTATCAAGTACTACTCTGTATCAAGTTTTGTTATTTTTTTTGTTTTGTTTATAGAGCCTTTTTTTGGAACCATGGATGTTGTTTTCAAGGTAGATGGAATAACGGGAGTGAGGCGCATGTTCTATGCAGTATCGCCAAATGAAACATCTTTTGAAACACTGGAAGAAGTTCCCGAATATATTACAGAGGTGATCATCTTAATTAAGTACTGCGTTTTAAATCAATTTAATTAATTTTTAAAAATATACTTTTGGAGGGAAATTTCTTGGAGTTTTTTTTTTTTTTTTTTTGCAGGCAGCACCATTCTTTTTAATGGCAGTAATCCTTGAAGAAATCTCCCTCAGATTTCACGATGATGGCAAACAAGATAGATTCGCAGACAGTATCACATCCATGATCGCTGGTATGCTCATGGTTATTATAGGGTAAGTTTCATGCTTACACTCTAAACAAAAAGAAATAAATAACAGCATAAAAATCTGTATTTTACAGCAAACTGATGTCAGCAGGGTCGCCATAAAATCAAGACCTATGCATTTATGGAATAGGAGGGGGAATCAAAGTTTATGTATAACGGAACCTACGTATTTAGTTAAAACTGAACAAAATATGTTTGTCGTGTTGTATATTTTGTATCTCTAACATAAATATGTAGACAGTTTTTTTGGAAAAAAATATGATTTCAGATACAGATAAGGCCCAAGCTACCAAACATAATTTTTTTTAGGGCTTTGTTGCTTTGTCACCCCATTTGTTTCAGAAATGACCGCACTCAGACATGACTTGTGTGTCAGAAATAAAAATTGAAAGTCTTCTCTTTCAGAATATACAAAAGTGATCGAAATACTTTGGCCATGAACGAAATATCACAACTTATAAAAGACTTATAAAATTCGGAAATGCACTTATTTCAGCCGTGTTGCAATACTTATGGCAAGTGAGGGTAGATATTTTGTGCATCTCAATGATGAATATTGTCTCTATTTAAATCTACTGCAGGTTATTTACCAAAGCAATGGAGCTAGGGATCTGTGTATATGTCTTTGAGAACTTCTGTTTGTTTGAGCTTCCCTGGAATAGCCCTTGGACCTGGTTGTTCAGCTTCCTGGCCGTTGATCTAGGATACTACTGGTTTCATCGAATGTCACATGGTAGGGATTGTTACAGCGACGAATAATATCACACCAACGCATAATGTCGCAGAGATTGACATTGTGAGTTGACCGTCTGACGCATAATGGCGCAGTCAACGCATGTCACAACTTTTCCCACGCATAACGTGAGGAGCTCAATATTGATTTAAACGGAAAATGGGGATAAGAAGGGGAAATAACTTGATTGCTACTTACTATTAATGGGTATGCATCTCGCAAAAGATGAGAAAACACTCTTTTTTGTAAGTATAGGTACAATGAATAAATAACGTGAAAATCTTGCGGATAGTACTACATCGTGTGATGTGAATGGTGTCTGATTAAATACTAAATAATTTCTATCATATCATATCAGCACCTCAATATGTAATTGATTATAATGAATCTAGTATCCTTATGCAATTGGAAGAACTTTATAAAAGGTAACAAGTTATGTGTAAGACCATAAAACCTTCATATTGATATCTGAAAGGTTGTTTTTTGTAATTATACAGAAGTGAATATTCTGTGGGCAGTGCACCAAGTCCATCATAGCTCGGAAGAATTTAACTATACAACAGCTTTGAGACAACCTATCTTCGAAAAATGTTATAGTTGGGTACGTTTTTTTTTCTTAAATATAAATCATTTTATACTCGACGATTCTCTAACAATATATATCTTCAAATAGATGAACTTTGCGTGAATGCAATGTATGCCATAATAACAAGAGTTTCCGTGTTTCCAAAAAAGTGTTTAATCCCCTATTTTGTCACTGAATGAGTTTGAAGAAGCTGAAATTATATACTTTTCCGCTTCTCGATGAACATGAATATTATTTTCTATAGTCTTTGCAGTTTGTCCTTGTACATGGGATCATCAGATACCATTTTCCTTTATTATATTTTTATGTTTGTTAATGTGTTCTTTTGTAAATCTCAGCGAACTTCTTATTTCAATGAATTGATAAAGCTGATTACTAGGTAAATGAAATTTAAATTAGTCAATTTCCTAGTGCATGTATATTGTTTATTTGTACATAGTTGATATTTGAATTGGAATCTCTTTTATATACAGATATTTCATATCCCGCTTGCCTTATTTGTTCCACCTGCGTCTATGTATGTGCACAGTCAATTCAATACACTCTATCAATTTTGGATACATACGGAGGCAAGTTTTATGTATTTGTTATACTAATTTATACAATTAATTCAAATCAAAGCAGTCCAATATATGCACGAATATACATTTTTCTTCCTCATCGTATTCGCATTGCATATAAAATTGTTACTTAGACAAATATGATATCAATGACGTTCTATTCTTTAAAAAAGTTTACCAAATTTACAAGCGTGTCATCCTTTTGAATAGAGCATTATTGAAAAAAAAAGTCGTAAAAAGAAACTCGGAACTGTTTTGAAAGTACTACATTACCAATAAAAAATACGTAAACGTACTTGTGTTCTGGTATAAACTAATTTTACACTGAAAACAATACACATTTCAATATCAGTCATTTCGTATTTAGTGATAACGAGAGAGAAAGAGAGGGAGGGGGGGGGGGGGGGGGGGGGGGGGGGGGTTGGAGGGTGCTCTCTCTCTCTCTCTCGAGAGAGAGAGAGTTTTCGGACTTGTGCTTTGGAAGTAAATTATGGAGTCTGATCGTTAAATTGTAAATGTTGTATTTTTACTAATAGATCATCACTAATCTTGGACCATTGGAGTATATCCTCAACACACCAAGTCATCACCGTGTTCATCATGGTAAGCTATAAAGTGGAGTCAAGTTTATCTATCATCAAATTTAGAAGAAGAAAAAGAATGTTTCTGTGAATCAATTTCAATTTGAAATCTTCGGACGGATATTAGGTGCTACATAAACATGTATATTATACAGAGTAATTGAAAAATAATGTCCCATCATTTTGAAGTTGTCTTGTGAAAAGTATGAACATTTAATCATGTGTTTCATGATGTGTCTTGGTATAGTTATCCTCCTAAAATAAAATTTGTGTGTGCGCTGGTGTGGTTGAGATAGGATATGAGAGGGTGTGTGCGTGTGTGTGTGTGTGTGTGAGGGGTGTGTGTGTGTGTGTGAGGGGTGTGTGTGGGTGTGTTTGTTAAGGGTGTGGGTGTGTATTTGTGTGTGCGCTGGTGTGGTTGAGATAGGATATGAGTTTGTGTGTGTGTGTGTGTGGTGTGTGTATGTGTGGGTACGTGTGAGGGGGTTGAGGGTGTGCGTGGTGAGGGTGTGCGTGTGTCTTTAAATCAGTACTAGAATCTCAATTTGTTTATTCTGTACCCTTCCACTTAGCGCAAGTAAGATTTGGCGTCTTCTGAAGATTGACTGTTATTCAGTCATGCGTGCAGAGGTCCAAATGAAAAGGGTACAAACAGATGCTAGGAGGATGACTTTAGGCCTACCGAAACATATTATGAAATCCATATTTAAATTTGCATACTTTTCACTATGCAAGTTAAAAATGGTGGCACATTTTTTTGTCTAACTCACTTTTGCGTGAGTATATACCTGATTTCTTGAGTATACATAATTATGATTATGAATTCAAAATTAGTTCAAATTTCACTTCATCATGTAAATCAGGTGTTTGTCTTTATTTCCTTGCTGTTTCAGGTCGTAATCGATACTGTATTGATAAGAATTATGCTGGTACTCTGATTATATGGGATAGAATGTTCGGTAAGCATATCCATTTAACATTTGAAAGCTAAGAAGTGAATCAACGTTCGAACTTGAATGTTATTGAATGCTCATCACTGCTTTTAGAAGAAAAGTTATTCATAGTTAATGAAAGTAGATTTCTCTGGAATACATACTTCAATCATCATAATTTATCAAATTATTTTTTCTGTTTTAAGTTGTACTTAATACATTTAATTAAACACATTTAGAAGAACATAATGGTTTGAATTGACCTAATAATATTATTCATGCCACTTTTTTTACGTTTGGGCTGAACTTACATGACTTAAGAAAGCTCCTTTCCAGTTGCCAGTTTGAACAATGAAATAATCAAATATCCTTCTAAAAAAAAACTCTGGGTTTTAAAGCTCGTTAGATTGTGGTATATTTCTAGGGACTTATAATTCAGAAGATGATAAAGTTGCCTATGGATTAGTTCATCCGCTCTCCACATACAGTGCCATCTCAGTGCAGGTATTTGTAATTTTTTTCGAATTTCTATTTTTTTTTGCGCATTTCATTGTGATTCTTTAGAAAAGGGTCAGTTTCCCTTTTTGTTCAAACTTTAACAAAGACAATGGTGGATCTAGAATTTTAAAAATAGGGGGAGGGGGGGGGCGCCGAAATTTTCTGATTTTAATATGTACAGTCATTGGGTCAGATGCATAAAAAATAGCAATTGCTTTTTCTAGGCTTTAGCTTGATTCCGTATGCATAAAAATGAGCAATTGCTTACAAGCAAAAGCTTTTGCTAGTAAGCTCAAGCAATTGCTAACTGCCTGCTAGCACTTGCTTGACGATTTAGCAACTGCTAATAAATGTATGCATAAAGCAAACATTTTGCTAGTGCGCTTAGGCATTTGCTCGTGTTTTGTCAAGCTCCTTCATAGCAGCTTGAGCGTTTGCTTGATCAAGACATTCACGGTTAATCATCATGTTTATGCATGTGAGAGAAAAATCTAAGGTGCACAGGAACAAAATTAATCGAGAAGAAATTACTCCAGAGATCTATCAGAATTTTTTTTCGTTTCGATAAAAAGAATGTGGAATGAATGGCTTACAGATTTTTACAAGAACACGATGAAACAGGGGAAGGATGCATTACACCGGTGCTCCATTACCTGGCGGACCCAGGGTTCCAAGCATCAGTGGGGGGAGTGTTGGGGATAAGCCAGGCTACTGTTTCTCGACATATCTAAGGAATATATTTATGTAATTAGTCAAAAAAAAACACAGAGGAAACCATAGTTCTGTGAGATAGAACACCGGAATTAGAAGCAAAGTTTTCCTGAATTCAGAAATTTCCTGAAAAGCAGTGTCCTCTGTGTATTTCACAATCTTTTTGAACGGTTAACATGGTTAATCAAACCAATAATTGGTAACTTTATTTTATTTTTTATAACTTTATGAAGAATATGCAAAGAAGTGAAGTTGTCTATTTTTTCAGTATCTCTTCCCAAATCATCTCACCTTCCTTTGCATACGAGTCTCGCCTTTGTTTTGTGGGTCGTGTTCGCATCAGCGTGACGTCGCTATTGTTGAATCCGCTAGCCATTGCTCGCTTAAGGCAAGCAAAGGTTTGAGCACTAGCAAAAGGTTATGCATACGAAATTTAGCAATGGCTTTGGCTTGAATTTCGCTTGGCTTGCAATTGCTTTTGCTTGAAGCAATTGCTTTTAAGCAATTGCTACTTTTTATGCATCTGACCCAATGAGTGGTTTTCAATCATGGGGGGGGGGGGGTGAGTCTCTCTTGCCTCCGCCTAGATCCGCAACTAAACGAGTTACTTTTGTAGTAGTGAAACTGTAGAATTCTACAAATATTAATGTATTTCATAATATAAGAAAAACCAAATAAAAAAAAACAAACAAAACAAAAACAAACGAACAATAATGATTTTAATTACATACAATGACCATCGTAATTATAAAGGTTTTTACACGTTTGACATCTAAACTGGATGTGGAGTGTATTCTGGTCCACTCTTAACTTAAGTCTTCTGAACATAATTCATTTTTTATCATCAAGGGGCCAAGATAAGTATAAACTTTTAAAAATGTATTGGATGTTATTGTTTCAGTTCTGTCATCTTCAATGGATGTGGAGTGTATTCTGGTCTACTCCTGGTCTTATGAACAAGGTCTTTGTTATCATCAAGGGACCAGGCTGGGAACCAGGCAAACCAAGGACTGGACTTATTGAAGATATACCTGATGTAAGTACATTCTAGTTTCCATCGAAATAATGCCTTTTATTTCGCATATTCTTCTAATTCGATACCGATAAAGGGGACGGGTTTGGAAATGTATTGAAACTGCTCCCATATTTGTCATTCTGTTCTATAATCTGGGAAGTCGTTACAGGGTTTGAAATATATGTTTGCGATTCTATGATCCAGATTTCAGATCTGGCAGTACATAATCTAACCCTTTGGTTTGTCTTTCTTTTTAGATCTGCGGACCTGAGGCAAATAAATACAAGACTCTAATCCCAGGCTGGCTGAGGGCCTATATCATGCTCCATTTTGTCATCAACTTCTTTCTGCTTCAGATTTTCATAGATAATGTTGAGGTAATAGTAATATTTCGAATTAATAACAGAACCTGTTCTCTATTTCACAAAAGTGAAGTGAGATTCGTGACATTCAATCCTCATTAACACCGAATGAAGTAAAGAATGAAAATAAGAAGTAAAAGATTATTACTTGTATTTTAGAATGTGTCCTGAATTTAAGGAAGTGCATGGTATTTCTTTCAAAGATTAAAAAAAGCTCAAAATTGTATTGTCCGAAACGGATATTCTTTTTGCTCTTTTCCCGTGGGCTTGGCAGCCGCAGAGCAGCGCCAGATGGACGTTGCTCTATCCCCCTCTTGTTGAACGCCAAACAGGGAAGCAACAACTACCATTTTTTAACGTCTTTTGGTATGACGCGGCCGGGAATCGAACCCACAACCTCCCGGTTGTGAGGCGGACGCTCTATCCATTGAGCCAACACATCGGTTAATTAATATTTAGTACCAAAATAATGTTTTATCATTAATATTGTATATAATTAAATAATTCATTTTAACTTCTGTAAACACTCAAGAAACAAATAATAAATACCCATGCATTCCACAAGAAATCTAATTTATTTTGGTAACCCTAGTTGATGGTATCTTCTCTCTCGTATGTACTGTATATATGTGCATCTTTTCCCTAAAGACTAAGTAAATAGATATTGACTATACAACTTGAGTTTTTCATGTTAAACATAACCTACCCATGATCATATGGAAAAGAAATGATTTAAATTGTGATCTTAGGGAATAATTTTGTATGTTTGATTTGGAAGGAATTGTCTCAGCTTCCAGTCATATTGGGGATGTTGTACCAGATCTATACCTTTACCTGTATCGGTATGCTCTGTGATCTCAAGTAAGTTCTTATCAAGGTTGTAAGAAGTAATATTTAGTTCTGATTTGAAAGGAATTGTCTCAGCTTTCAGTCATAATGGGGATGTTGTACCAGATCTATATCTTTACCTGTATCGGTATGCTCTGTGATCTCGAGTAAGTTCTTATCGAGGTTGTAAGGAGCTAGAATAATATGCAGTTCTGATTTGAAAGGAATTGTCTCAGCTTCCAGTCATATTGGGGATGTTGTACCAGATCTATACCTTTACCTGTATCGGTATGCTCTGTGATTTCAATTAAGTTCTTATCAAGGTTGTAAGGAGCTAGAGTAATATTTAGTTCTGATTTGAAAGGGATTGTCTCAGCTTCAAGTCACATTGGGGCTGTTGTACCAGATCTATACCTTTACCTGTATTGGTATGCTTTGTGATCTCAAGTAAGTTCTTATCAAGGTTGTAAGGAGCTAGAGTAATATTTAGTTCTGATTTGAAAGGGATTGTCTCAGCTTCAAGTCACATTGGGGATGTTGTACCAGATCTATACCTTTACCTGTATTGGTATGATTTGAGATCTCAAGTAAGTTCTTATCAAGGTTGTAAGGAGTAATATTTAGTTCTGATTTGAAAGGAATTATCTCAGCTTCCAGTCATATTGGGGATGTTGTACCAGATCACCTGTATTGGTATGCTCTGTGATCTCAAGTAAGTTCTTATCAAGGTTGTAAGGAGCTAGAGTAATATTTAGTTCTGATTTGAAAGGAATTGTCTCAGCTTCCAGTAATATTAGGGATGTTGTACCAGATCTATACCTTTACCTGTATCGGTATGCTTTATGACCTCAAATAAGTTCTTATTAAGGTGTTAACTTTTTCCCCTTCATTTATTCATTATCTATTTATTTATTATTTATTTATTTATTTATTTATTCATTTATTATTATTATTATCTATTCTTTTTTATTTATTTTATTTATTTTTTTTTTGGGGGGGGGGAGGGGTGGGTGGTAATGTTTTAATCAGCTAGGCGCAGATCCAGTATTTGCAATTTGAATACTGAGATGTGCAGGCCATTATCTGGGGACGATAGCGGCTCCGTTATGTTTGGGCATGGGCATATACTTCCGCTTGTGCGACGTAAAGCTGAATCTGCTACTGAATAATCAAATGATGTTTGAACTCACCACATTCACTGGGATAGAAAAAGAGCAAATTTTGATAGAGAAAGCTGATAATCTTGTTTTTTGTTGATTTTTAAAAAATATTTATTTATTTATTTTATTAATTTATTTTATTATTATTTTTTTTTTTTGGGGGGGGGGGAGAGCCTCTCCTTTACACATCATTTTTGTTTAATATGTGATTTAAATCTTATTCATGGATTGGTTAATCTATTTTGAACTCTCCAGACCGTGGAATGTCCTAGTTGAGATGGCTCGATTTTCTGCAGTCTTTGCTTTGACCTCATCACTAGCTAGGATCTAACCCTTATAGATTTAGCATACACTGGCATATGTATGATTATTGTGTAACCAATCGTTTCTTTTCCTGAAAAATCTCATTTCATTTGATTCATTATTATGATTTTAATTTTTCAGACCTTGGTGGAATGTCCTAGCTGAGATGGCTCGATGTGCTGCAGTATTTGCTTTGACCACACTAGCAATTCATCAAGATGTCGGACCTGGTAATTTCATTCGCTTCCTCCAAGTGACATTCGGCTTCTCTGTGCTCTTCTGGTTCTTACGCCCAAGAAACATTGCAGACATTTGAAACAGAAGTCTTCAAAGGCGTGAAGTATTTGATGCACTTCCATTTAATATAAAATGTCATCGTCGATGTGTACATACTACTATAATTATTAATGGAACATCTTTAACATATTAAATATAATATATTATAGGCGTAAACATGATATCAAAATCAGCAATGATATTATATATTTCGAGTTTATTTTGAGGTGTTTATTACAAGGCATAATTAAAAAAATGTTGAATATGAAATGAAAAGTAAAGTTGCATTTAAGTACAAAAAGGCAGTTTTTTTTTCTTTCGAATGAGCAAATGGACCTTTAAGGGAGGTAAAGTTTTCACACAATATTATATTGTGCAATATACGAGTATATATTTATATATCAACGAGTGTACCCAAATAAAAATAAATTAAAAGCCAAAATTTGCACCCCTATTCGACATCAGACGGGAAAAACATACCCTAATGGCGTAAACACCGTGACATTAAGTGCCTAAAACAGCGATTTCAGCTGAAAACACCCCTAAACGTCGACGACGCTGGAAGGCTGAAAACAGACCCTTTTCTACGCTTTTTGGGGACACACATGCGTAGCACATAATATGGTGAGTGACCCCCCCCCCCTCCCATTCCCGGAGGCGCAAATCAATGCTTAGCCTGGCACTACTACATCATACTAAAGAAGAAGACGAAGGTTGTTTCTCAAGTACACAAATTTCTATTTTCGTAAAATGTTTCAAAAAGTGTTTAAGATAAATAGGTTTACATAAATTATGTATTATCAATTTGTATCTTCCAATGCATAGTAAAAGTCGCATGTAAAATATAAAACATGATTATGAAAAACTATAACATGGTGTCACCTCCATTTTCTTTGGGATTTCGTTCGTTTTGCAACGAGAATAATGTAGATCAATTTGAACAATATATATAGATTCCAATTAAGATTATAATATCATACCATTAATCGCGTATGGCCGAATACATCACCTTTAAACAGAGCAAAATTTAGACCAATGGCCGTATATAAAAGCAATCTATTACTTTAACGCACTATACACAAAAGTTCCAAAAAAAAATACACGGATGAGCCTTTCCACAATGACATTTATCATAAGTTTGAAGAAGAAGCCTAATTAAACAGTTGTCATAGAAAATGTGGGACTTCAAAGGCCAAGTTACTTGCAGAATCGGACAGAAGTTGAATTACTTGATTTTATGCATACGTCCCGTATCAGGACGATTCCCTCATGGACAATTATACCACCAAGACAACTACTCTCAGAAATCGGGTTAGGGTTTGATGTAGGGTTATGTGGTAGATTTTTTGGGGGGCAGGGGTAGAGTTGTCCGGGGATAACTGTTCTAGAATCGTCCCAATCATGCTGAAGGAGAGGGTGTATACAGGTGTTTCTTTCTATTATTTAAAAAAAAAAATCATTTATGATTAATTTCCCACTGCTAAGATGCAACGAAGGTGATCGGTATAGCCAACATCCAGAGTTTCAGATTCCTAGCCACCTGCCATAAAACACGGAGTACGGAACTGTCGGCCACCCGAACAGGCATACCAAGCTCCACCTGTACAGAGAGACCAGATCAGAGAGAGAGAGAGAGAGAGAGGAGAGAGGGAGAGAGAGAGAGAGAGAGGGGGGGGGGGGGGGGAGATAGAGAGAGAAGAGAGAGGGGGAGGGGGAGATAGAGAACGGGGTGGAGGGACAAAGAGGGGAGATACGGGATGTGAAAAGAACTGAGTAAAAAAAGGGCCTAAGCTTTTGGTCCGAGCAGAATCTTCATCAGAGACAAAACAAAAAAATATATATATAGGGAAGCAGATAAAGTGGAAGGGGGAGGGCGAACATTGGGAAAATATTAGATTTTGACGAAATTTATTCGAAATTGCAGTGGAATTTCATGGTTGTTAAACTATGCTTCCCTTTCTTTGCTGCTGCTGTTGTTGTTTTTAAATAACAAATTAATGTATCGTATAAGTGGTATCGTAGTCTAGTGGTCGTATCACTTGACCAGGGATGCAAAGGTTGTAAGTTCGATTTCCGGAATCGGTACTTTATATCCTTAAGCAAGACATTTACTTAACACTCCACCCAGGTGGAGATGGACTGACAACATGACAGAGTGAACTAATAATCTATCATTTGTCCGAAGCCAGGCCCTCGCTCACAACCGGGATGAATGGAGGAACATGGTACACCGTTCTCTCAAGCAGTGCCCCCTACGACCCAGGAGGTTATGGGTGCAGTAAGCAGTGAGCGACCCAGGTCTAAATGGGTATCCAGGAGGATAAGTTCCTTGAAAGCGCCTGTGAAATGTATGGCAGCTGGAATTAAATCCATTGACTGGGGTAATAATACACTGTAAGCGCCTTGAGCCTTATGGGAAAAGCGCATTATAAATATTACTTAAATTATTATACTATTATAAATAATAGTATTATTATCATACTTTAAAGTAATAAACGGATGAATCTTGTCACGGAGCCAAATGGTGTGGGTGGGGGTTTGATGGGCGTCAAAAGAAGCGGGTTGTCGAGCCCGCGCTGACAGACCCTTTAGATGTCGCCGATACAAATCATTGTCGGCATACGCATATCAATAGGCCTACCTTCAATAAAATGAAAGTTGACTAAAATAATCAAACTATTAATTTGGAAATAAAATGTTAAACATCAAATAAAAACGACAAAATGGAACTCACCGAGAGCGTTGAATTGTAATTTTTCAGAGTAATGCCATTTGCGCTGAGTATATTCAGACAGAGATCAAAATGATCAGTGCGTGGATCATTGTTCATATTGGGCACTACCCATATCTGTCGGCAGGTAACCCCATTAGGAAGACGCTTTCCATCAACACTATATAGAACATTAAAATAAAATCATTATATATATATATATATATATATATATATATATATATATATATATATATATAAATTATATTGAGTCATTGATCTCAGTATCTAGTTACTCAAGTTTTAAGACAAATAACAGTTAATACACTTTTTCTAAAGAGAAGGTACATGATATAATCTAAACGCCCCGTCGATAAAAATAGGAGAAAACCCCGAGTAGAAATCAAGTCATTTTTTTTAAAATACTATTTTGGAGGAAAATGTCTACATGATATACAAAAGATCATTCATTAGTAATAACAATAACCCCTCTAACTAATATTAATTACAAATAAAATGAACTTACTGGATAGATCTGCACTCGAATACTTGGCGATTATCTTCGACGTCGACGTAATTCAAAACCTCAGAACACGTGACACTCTTTCCTGCAATTGATTGGGCCTTCCGAAAACCAATCAGGTCTGTCATTCAAAGATGGGAGATAAAAGGTATGAATAATAATAATAATGATAACACTGTAAAGATATAATGATTTGGTGTTTTAAGAATAAATCTGTTATTTAAAAAAAAAAAAAAAAAGAAGATTTTATAGATAGAAATATATGTGTTTATCAAAGTAAATTCATATGGTTCTGACTGTAATTTGTTTACAGTACAAATGAAAGTACAATAAACAGACTATGAATTAAAAAGAAGAGATTACAAATTTCTTCATATAAACTTGTAATAATTTGTTTTAGATAACATACTATATACATTTAACCTTGTGTGGACGTGGCCGTTCCTCATATAACGAGCCCTACTACCTTATTTTGTTATAAAATCATTCCGAAAGAGTTGATTGTACCTCTAATTTCGCAGGAGTCTCCTTGCCAACCCTCCGCGCATATACAGGTACCATCAACAGGATCACAAGTGGCTTGATTCAAGCAATAACAGGACCTCAAACATCCCAAGCCATAGGTGTTTCCATCGCATTGATGTTGACAGTACGCTCCATCCCACCCGGGAAGACAGGTACAGCTCCCATCAAAACTATATAGGCAACCGAGATGAAGAAGGTTAAGAGACAAATAGGGGAAAAAGAGAGTGATGTAAGCGGAAATAAAACAAAGTAACAATGCTGACGAGGGCACATAATTATATGATGAAAACGATGATGATGATGACGATGACGAGGATAATGATGACGACGATGGTGATGATGATGAAAAAGATATTGTAGTTGAAGAACTGCAAAAAAGTACATGATGATGCTAATGGTGATGATGATGATAATGACGAGTATGATGGTTGTGATAATGACTAATGTGATGATGATGTTCATGATGGTTATGTCGAATAAGATGCCGATGATGATGATAATAATGATAATGACCTATATGATGACGATGATGATGACGAAATGGTGATATGGTAATGACGATGTCTAGGATGAAATTGTCATCTTTACCTAAATAGATTAATATCTTCCTACCCAGAACACGTTGCGCCATTTTGACACCTGCAGGTTTCTGTACAATGAGCTCCATAGAATCCTTGCGAACATCCTCGCTCGCAGTAGACTCCGGTCCAGCCGTTCAGACATTGGCATGATCCGTCAACAGGTGAGCAGGTAGCTCCATTTTCACAAGCACAATTATGTTGACACTGAAAGCCGTATCTGATTAGGAAAATGGTTGAAAATCATTAAAGCCAAATTTTATTAAAAAATTAAAAAAAATAAAAATAAATAAATAAAAAAAAATATTGACTTAGTGTCGACCAGGGACCCGTAACACAAAGCTTTGCGTGTGCAACAACGATTTTGATTAGTTATTACCACTTTGTGATTGATTGCAAACCTTTGCGTTACGGGGCCCAGGAATTTGTATTCCTGAATACGCTACAATGGAGAATGTTTTCAAACTGAGAAAGCAATGATGTCAAGACCTATCAAGAATGTAAGTGTAAGTGGGGTGGTCCATTGTTAAATCAATGTTCTATGGTAACTCATTCTTTTAGAGGTTTTCGAGGATAGGGCGTGTCTGGAAAATCCGAAACCTAGGCAATTTTTTTTTCTGTGCTTCTCCGTCTCAATCTGTCCGTGTATTTTATTTTTGTGAATGAATGGAAGGAACGGTGTAATCGAAATAATGTATAAAGTAGGTATAATTCTGCAATATTCCAACCTACCTGTCTCTCCGACACGCCACATCACACCTCACACCGGTCCAACCAGGAGGGCAGCTACAGCTTCCATTAAAACGGTTACAAACTGCCCCGTTTTCACAGTCACAGATGTCAGCACAGTCGGGTCCGTGGAATCCAGAAACGCAAGGTGTGTCACACAGTCTTCCGGTCCATCCTGCCAGGCATGTACAGACTCCATCACGACTATTGCAAGTTGCCAGGTTCTGACATCGGCACACCTGTATGAATACATGTAACATGTAAGTTTTGTTTTTAGCACTGTTTAGAATACGCATTTTGTTTAATACCACGTCACATGGGTCTCGATGATATTTAAAAATAAACATATAAATTAATCTATCCCCATGGCATAACTAGCATGTTTGAAGCTTGCACTTCAAAAATATAATACACGTAAACTTTTTAATACCTGTTTATCATAGGGATGATATAAGCCTCGTACTCTGACTTTAGTTTGCATTACAAGAAGGAAGTTGATTTTAAATTGATCCACTATGGATTCCCAGAGGTTAAAGATCTTGATCTTACCACTTATACAATGTAAAGTGTCTGCCCCACAGGAGGCGATCGTTGTTCCGATTACTGGTGAATTGGCTATTGTTTGTGTGACCGTAAGTAGTTGCTGTAACCTAGTGTTGACAGAGTCGTAAAAAGGTCTATAATTGCCGTTTTAGGAATGATCTCCCAACGATTCTGACACTTTCAGGTTGTCGCCACTACGATCGCCTCCAGCGGTACTGGCCCTTATATCATTTTTGTTTAAGAGTGAATACCTGTGTACAGTCGACTCCGTAACGACCCTCTGGACATGGTGTCTGACAGCTATCTCCGGTCCAACCAGCCTGACACTGGCAAGCCCCGTTGTATCTATCGCAGTTGGCACCGTTCCTACAGTCACAACGCTGCCGACAGGACGGTCCAAAGCTGCCTTGATCACATGGGTCTTCACATCGTGATCCCGTCCAACCGGCTGAACAGCGACATGTGCCTACCACGACAAAAAAAAAAAAAAAAAAAAAAAAGTAATTACATAAACAAACTATATTATGTACAGTACATTCATACTTGGTGCATAAATGCCTTTTAAGAACCACCTTAGTTTGGGTGAAAAATTTCCAACGGAACAGTATTTTGAGGCAAATACAGTAACAAAAAATAGTAAATGAACTTATCTCACCTGTAAATCTGTCACAAATTGCTTGATTCTGACAGGAACATTGACTTGAACACCCAGCGACAAATCTGTTCAAGTCACCAAGGTCGTTGCATGTTAAGCCCGTCTCAACCTCAGTGCAATTTGGCACTTCCGTAAGCGGTCACCCTTTGCTCATTTTGCACCTCAGCTGTTTCCACACGACGGACCATAACGATCGGGAGGGCATTCAAGATACCAAGAAGGCCTGTCCATCCTACGGTGCCAACGACAGCTCATCAAACCTCGAACAAGTGCTCCATTTTAACACAGAGGACACATCGTCCGCGACAGGCACAGTCCTACCATCCATCTGCGCAACATGGTCGTTCGCACGATGGCCCCGTCCATCCGCGCTGACAGGAACATTCTCCTCGTCAGCATCATTACACAGTGTTGGTTCTCACCTGCATGTGCTGCGGCAGTCAAGACCCAAACGTCCCCTGAGAACATGTTCGTCACAGAGTAACACCTGTCCCAATCCTGCACGGACAAGAACACGATCCATCAAACCTGTCGCCAGATAGCAGAGTTCTGACTCTCGCCACCAAAACCAAGACATCCCAGTCCAATTGTCCTTGGGGACATTTCTTCTTCACGATCGTGCTCCTTCATCCCTGCAAGGCATCTACACGAACCATCAAACAGAGAACAGCAACCCTCCATTCCTACAGCCACAGCCTTGAATCACAACCTACTTCCGTATGTTGCCCTTATGGCAAGTGTGTATTGCAGAATCTCCCGTCCACCCAGCCTTCACCAAGATGCACTCACCTGTGGAAAATAGTGAGAGGGAGTGAAAGTTTCGAAACAAGATCTTTGGTTGTCTTTTCTTTTTTATATATTGATTAGAGACAATGTTGACGTTCCACTGACATAATTCCGCTGTAATTTATTTCTATATTAAATAACACAATACAGCGTGAAATGTTTTACCTGTAAATCTATTACAGATTCCTTCATCATCCTGCCAGAGGCACTGGGAAGACACAGTCTTGTCCCATCTTCACATAGACACCGGCTTCTATACACAGGTCCCCAATCCACTCCTGCAGGACAAATACCAGCTACCGTCGAAAGGTAACATCAGCGCCGTTTTCGCACGCAACATAACTGGGAACCATTGGACACTCATCATGCCGTCCGCGGAAAGCTCGGTACTGCATGTAGGTCCCATGGATCCTGACGGGCAGAATGCATGAAGCCATCACCGGATGTTACAAAGCCGGGACACCACTCGCACAAGCACACCTCTGTGTGCAGTTGCGCACCATACCACCCTCATCGCATTCAACGTCACAATGCTCATCCGTGCCAGCCAGGACCACATCGGCAAACACCTGTAAACCGAGTAAGAGGGCGACGTTTGACAGAAACATCAACACATAGTGCAGCCTGCTCCCCATTCGTCAGCCACATGGTGTGTTACAGAAGACTCCTTTTCATCCTACTGTGCAATACCACCATGCATCCGTCCGAATCGGTTGCCCACTCCATCTGAATTACGTTCACATAGCCATGTGGGCAGCGAGTTGGGTCCAAAAATACGAACCATTCGCGGCAGGTGTGTCACGACGTCCTTCCAGCTCCACCCAGCTGAACAATGTACATCCTCCATCAACATCTAAGTATGAAAGGCAACTGAAAGATGAGTTACCTCGTTTACTTAATATTAAAAAAACAAAAAAAAAGAACTTATCTTCCCAAAAAACTCTACAAACCTAAACCCTCACCACAAAACGCTAACCATCATTTCTGGGGCATTTTCCTGACGCTGCTAATTTTCAGGGGCTATTATGCTGATAAGAATCGATTCGTTTTCATTTTCATCGATAATCTTGATACAAAATGGAGTGAATATGGCAACATTATCTTTAATGCTTTAATGTCTCAGTGGGTACGATGTTTATCTTTTCAATTGTCAAGGTCAATTATTTGACGAAATCGTGATATGACTGATAAATGCGTCTGAAGCTTTATACTACATAAATAATCTGACCAATAATAATAATAATAATAAAAAGCAACAAATTAATTAAGACAATACCTGGAGCACACAGCATCATTTTCACATCGGCATTCAAACTGGCATAATGGACCAAATCGATCATTAGGACATGGTATGTTACACCTGTCTCCCATCCAGCCTGATGGACAATCACATACACCGTGGATCGGGGAACATGATGCATCATTGGCACAATCACATCTAGAGAAGAAGGGGAATAAGTACTCTTATTCTGTATCAGTTATATAATAATTATGTAATATGTTTCTATTGTATAATATAAGATTTCATGATAATTCGACACATGGCATATTACACCTGTCTCCCATCCAGCCTGATGGACAATCACATACGTCGTGGATCGGGGAACATGATGCATCATTGGCACAATAATATCTGAAGAAGAAAGGGAATAAGTACTCTTATTCTGTATCAGTTATATAATAATTATGTTATATGTTTCTATTGTATAATATAATATTTCACGATAATTCGACACATGGTATATTACTTCGGTCTCCCATCAATTTGGAGGAAAATCACATACTAGTACACCCTGGATGGGTGAATACGATGCATCGTTGGCACATTCATATCTGAAAGAAGAGTGGGAATAAATGATCCTAGATCCACATTCTGTTTCATATTTATGATATATATATTGTATAATATAAGATTTCACGATGATTCGACATATCTGAACATGGTTTATTACATCGGTCTCCATCAATCTAGAGGAAAAACACGCACACCATGGATGGGTGAATATGATGCATAGTTGTCACAATCACATCTGAAGGAAGAGTGGGAATGAATGGTCTCATTTTACTTCAATTTCATATAGTGAAAAAATAATAAAAATCTGTCTGAATAATCCCCATCTGTGTTGCAGAATATAAATATAAATTTTCACGATTATGCGATACACGGATTGGCGACGACAGAACTACTCTAGATGTTACAATATGCAAATGCAGACATAAATCTATCCCTTTTTATTAAAAGTTATTAGGAATATGATTACGTATAATTATCCGAATTAAATACCAATTCGGTTGGGGAAAACATGTTGATCAGGTGGAAATAATTAATTAGAAAAGGTGATCTTACTGTTCAGAACAGCCTGGTCCGTACGTCCCTTGCGGACACCGTTGGTTACACGTGTCTCCCATCCACCCTGGTGTACATTCACAACTACCGTCAGTCCTAAGATGTCAAGACACAAACATAATTGTTAGCTGATGACGTCAGTATCATTGCATCGTTTTTCCATAGGAAGGGTTCTCCGTTTGCGGCACTACTACTGTGGTGTAATGGAATCTGATATTCACATTCTAGTTATCAAATTAAAATAAGGGATTGTCAGGTTTTGTACACCACCACAGTGATGTATCGTAGTTTGAAATTTTGATATGATTTATTAAGAATTGCGTACACCAATAGTGTTGACATTTTAAAGTATTTTTTATTGTAAAGCAAATCTTGTTTCTGTAAGATCATTGTAATGATTTTTCTAAAGAGGTGTATTGTAACTTTAAAATATTGCTATCATGTACATCTTTTCTCGCAACCACCAATCCCCAAAACATTATAACAGTAACTTTATTTACCTTGAACATGTGGCTTCGTTCCTGCATTGGCATCGGCTTCTGCAATTCCTTCCAAAGAAGCCATCGGGACAAGCTTCGTCGCAGTTCTCTCCTGTCCAACCCTCCAAGCACAAACACGAACCATCGAATCGTGAACAGCTGGTGGCATATCTACAAGTGCAAAGGTTCACGCAGTCAGGACCCCATGTACCTTCGTCACAGCTCACCTGACAAAGATCACCAGTCCATCCAGCAGTACAGCTGCATGACCCATCAAATCTTAAACAATTACCATTCCTACAGCGGCATTGGTTTACACAGGAGGGGCCATACCGTCCAGTGGGGCAGGGGGTGTCACAAGAGAGACCATGCCAGCCAGCCGTGCAGGTGCAGCGACCATCGAACCGATTACAGGAGGCTCCATTCTGGCAACGGCATACACCCAGACAGTCTTGTCCAAAGAATCCCTCTGGACAAGGATCGTTACAAAGATTCAGCCAACCGGGTGGACAAGTGCTCAAGGTTCCTTTTGTATTCATATGTGATATACCGGATGGCATGTGTCTCATTTTGTGATCGACAGATGCTGCCCCATTACGGGCACATACAACGGTCAATAGCAAGTTTTCGCCGCCATACCGTCCAGCTTGACATGGTGTCGTACAAGGCGCCACGCACTCCTGGCCGGGCATTGTGCAGGTGCCTCGACTGGATCGCAAACGGTTTTCATTTTGACACTGACAGAACTGCAGAGCATCCCTTTCCGTATAGGCGCTTCTGGCAGGTCCGTCACGACCTAGCTTCCGCTGAATTCCGGGAAACAACGACAAGTTCCATCTACGGGTTGCACATGGCACCATTTTACACGTCACAGGTACCCTCACGTTTATTCATGACCGAACGCACACGGTATTGTGCATATCATCCCAATCCAGCCAGGATCGCAGAAACATCCCTGTAACATGATGGCAATTTTCCGATTTGGCAATAACTGTCGCCTGAATCAGCCCAGCC